>JAZDUA010000045.1:3625000-4180000 GCA_038098605.1 Gryllus longicercus | reverse complement strand
TCTCCTCTTTCTCTTCATCTTCTCTCTTCCTTCTCCTCTTTCTCTTCCTCTTCTCTCTTCCTTCTCCTCTTTCTCTTCCTCTTCTCTCTTCCTTCTCCTCTTTCTCTTCATCTTCTCTCTTCCTTCTCCTCTTTCTCTTTCTCTTCTCTCTTCCTTCTCCTCTTTCTCTTCCTCTTCTCTCTTCCTTCTCCTCTTTCTCTTCCTCTTCTCTTTTCCTTCTCCTCTTTCTCTTCCTCTTCTCTCTTCCTTCTCCTCTTTCTCTTCCTTCTCTTTCTTTCACTTCTCTTCTCTTGCCTTTCACTTCTCTTCCTCTTTGTCTTGTAGTTTTTGCCTTGGCTTCAGCCTCTTGCCCCGCTCCTGCGGTGTCGCCTTGTGACACCCCCCCCCAGTCGGCCAGTGTGGTTTGCATCGCGGCCGAAGTCGCGTGTGCACCGGCGCAGCCGGGTGTGTCGGGGCGACTTGTGGCGCTCGTGGGCGGGGCGGGCGCGGGCGCAGGTCGATACGAATGGCGCGCGCGGGGGCGGGGCGAGGCGGGGAGAAGAGAGGAGAGGAGAGGACATCCGGCGCGGCGCGACCCGCCCATTCATTGGCCGCCGCCCCCGCCCCCGCGGCCCGCTTGCCCGCCTTCCGCATGTAGAGCGCTGCTCGCATCCCGCGCCAACAACAGGAACGTTTCCCAGCGCCCCTCTTCGCCAACTTCCTTAGCGGCGAACGCCAAAAAACTAGGCGCATACTTTCTCGTAAGCGTTACTTTCCGTAACTCGTCTCACCGTGATATCTTTTCGGTTTTGCACCATCGTTTTCTATCATCTATTGGCACCAAAAACACATTCATTTTTCGCGTTTTCTCAATTTTTGGGATGCCTAATATTAGAATTGTAATTTGACTTTAAGATTGTTGTATAAAAGGGTAAACTCTCGACGTGTATGCACATTTTCATTGGAAATTTGTTTTCGGCACCCAAAACGGTTCGGTGTATTTCCGTAGAAATCTCGAAATCGATTTTCCGCAGCTTAACACATCTTTCTCTATACTACGTATACTACCCCGTATATTCGTACGTATATGAGAAGATGAAAATACAGCGCGTTGCGGTCCAGAGTACCATTGATTGCGAGGTTGCGGGTTCGAACCCGGTGAGTTGTCTGACATTTGCTCCAAGAGTTTGAGGCGCCTGCCGGAATCGCGTTCGTTCACTTACTGTTCTGGTTAGTGGCTTTTCTGATCGCCTACAGACGAATGTCGGAGCAGCATGTTAAGGTGGTATGACGGATAGCATATCAGACTGTTCGGGCGTTGGAACCCGTAGTCGTGAATTTTTAAGGGCGATAAAATTGTACGTATGCCTTCCTTCGGAGGGGAAGTAATGCCGGCTGTCCCATGTTATGGATTTACTGGATGTTAAAGATCAAGCCGAAAAGATGCCTCTGAGCAAAATTCAAAATCGCCTGTTTCGTCGTCAGAGTAATACTTCCTTTCTCCGCTTGATACGGGAAGGAACGTAGCAAAATTTGCGATGTCAAACAGAAGAGCGGGCCCGAGTCTCCCCACGTAAAATAGGGCATTATGCTAGAATTTATACTCTTGCACGTGACGTAAATTTGCTTGAATGTCCCCATTGTGAGGTCACTAAAGCGACATATAACCTCCCGATAGGATAAAACCGCAACAGCTGATTTACGTCAAGTGCACGACTAAATAAATCGTACTGTAACTAACAGTATCCTATCAACGGGCCACACACCGTGCGCGATCTTTCCGTTCCGTTCCCGTTCATGAATGTCAGCCGTTTTCACTTTAACGAAGATTAAAATTTAGTAAGTAATCTCTCAATACTTAGTTTGTAAACATCATTGTGATTGGTCGACAACCTGTTCTGGAATGAAGCAGAATGAACATCATGATAAAACGAGCTGCAGTCATTAAGTAAAAGAACTATTCAATGGGAATAGAAAAACACATTTTATCACATTCTTACAAATAAGAGGTTTTTGCAAATAAAAGTGAAATGAATTCATTTTCAAGAGAGAAGTTTACACCTTCATTCGAGAATTCTCGCTAGGTTGATCACACACCAAATTACGAAATTCTAAACTACGTTAACGATCAGTTTAGTCAAAACTATCCGTGAAAAGTATTTTTTTTTTTTTTAGATTTATTTCAGTTGTGTGCTTGTTTTTTCGCAATATCGTTATTTGGACGAAAATTGTGATTGATTCAAATTTGAAACTTCAATGTCGTGGGTCTCTGAACTTGTAATTCTGAAGTCCATAATTGGGATGAATAGAAACTTAAAATTTGTTTCTTCGAGTTGATTGAAAAAAAAAAAACCTGAGAATCCCAATGAAAATGCAAAACTGGTAAACGAGTGTTAACGTGGAATAATGTAATGGTCTGAAGGAATGGAGAGAGTGACGTATGGAAAGAAAGTTTTTGCACGCAATGCGGCGAGCGCGTTCTTGCCGCCTGCTGGGAGGAAATAAATTCCAATGAACTTTCATCTTCTGTTAGAAGAATGTATTGTTCAGGCTGCGGAGGCGAACACTACGCGGTCACTCGGGAAGCAAAGCGAAAACAAATGAAGCCACGCTAAACCCACCAGGGCTCCGTTTTCATTTCCATTGCAACCGCAAAAGGAAACAGATGGGAGAATACATGTCGTCGGTGACCACAAAAAAAATGCCACATATCAAACATTTTCATTTTTTAGTGAAATGAAAATGTTTATTAATCGTTACATTTTTACTGATAAAAATAATTAAGACTAGTGGCCTGCAACGACAAAAATGCTGCGGAACACAGAAGGGTTTTCCAAAAAGGAGCCCGCACACCGCTAAAGAACAAATGAAATATTTGTAAAAATAACACAATCATATATTGTAAAGAAAGGTCTTCGTGAATACTGTAATAATATTTTTTGTTTTCCAGTATTATAAAAGAACCTTTTCTGTTGCAAGAAATCTTTCATAATCGGGCATTTTATGGCCACAAATGATGACGTATTAGATTTTATGTCACGAATGATTGCGTCATCAGCATTCAGCCAATCGTAGCGAGAGAATCGGGGGGAGGTAGAGCTAAACGGAACAGCCGACCACCATTTACTCGCACGATGTCAAAAACCCGAGTCGTCACAGGGAAGTTGTTTCGCAAAATTAAGTTTGATTCTCTTGTAAATGTATAATGCTGTTATACAAAAAAAATATAGTATGTAACTCGTTTATAATGTTGCTTCATTACATTCGTAGAAATTTAAAAACTCGCTCCTAAAGTGGCTCGTTTTCAAAACATGTACTCATGCAATAAAGCTTAACAAATAAACTAATTGCATAAACTACTATTTGTGTGTATAACTAATAATTCCAAATTTCTGACGAATATAGATTGAGATAGTAATAACATACTTGTACACTGTGATCATTAACTATATTATCCACATGTATTACCATCATGTATTTTTCGCGTATGGGCCACTACTGACAATCCAACACATTTCTCTCTCCGAGAGCTCTCTCCGAGGCCCAATTGTATTCTTTCCTGGAGAGATCAAAGTGTGATATTGTGAGGAGCAGTTATTCGGCTGCTTCCCTCTGTTAAGACAAGGTTGTTAGCCTTGAATAGCACTTGGGGGGATAGATTATTATTATTATTATTATTATTATTATTATTATTTTCGTTAATCGGCCGACTAGGACCAAGCAAGCAAGCATCATGCATTTACCGTGGCTCAGTTTTTATTTATTATCGCGGTAGCAGGTGCTTGCAACAATTCTTTGGGGGGGATCAGCATTTAGCTAGATCCGATTTTTATCCCCCATGGTTGTTAGCCCGGGGGTATGGAAGATGAAAGATGATAGGAATGGATTAGGAGGCGATAGGTGATCGTGGACTTTTGGAACCATCCCAGCATTCGCTTTATGACCGAGGGAAACCACGAAAAACCCGGTCAGGATGGCCGGCCCGGGAATCGAATCCGGACCTCCCGATTACGAAGTCAGTGCGCTACGCACTGAGCCACTTCGCTCGATATTATTATTATTATTATTATTATTATTATTATTATTATTATTATTATTATTATTAGGTGATAATGAGGAGTGAAAGGATTATTATGATGGTAGGAGGTGTTAGGTGTGGTAGTGGGAGATGTTAGTGAGCTTTTGAAACATTCCTAGCATTCACCTTGTGGCCGAGGGAAACCACGAAAACTCCGGCCCGAGGATCGAACCCGGATCCCCCGATCGCGAATCCAGAGAGCTACGCTTTGAGCCACTTCGCTCGGTATATATTATATATTCGATATCTTCTTTCGAGATCATTGAGAATGCTGTCGCCTTGTGTTGGACTACTTCTCCGCTGTCGCCTTGTGTTGGACGTCTCCGCTGTCGCCTTGTGTTGGACGTCTCCGCTGTCGCCTTGTGTTGGACGTCTCCGCTGTCGCCTTGTGTTGGACGTCTCCGCTGTCTCCTTGTGTTGGACGTCTCCGCTGTCTCCCTGTGTTGGACGTCTCCGCTGTCTCCTTGTGTTGGACGTCTCCGCTGTCGCCTTGTGTTGGACGTCTCCGCTGTCGCCTTGTGTTGGACGTCTCCGCTGTCGCCTTGTGTTGGACGTCTCCGCTGTCGCCTTGTGTTGGACGTCTCCGCTGTCGCCTTGTGTTGGACGTCTCCGCTGTCGCCTTGTGTTGGACGTCTCCGCTGTCGCCTTGTGTTGGACGTCTCCGCTGTCGCCTTGTGTTGGACGTCTCCGCTGTCGCCTTGTGTTGGACGTCTCCGCTGTCGCCTTGTGTTGGACGTCTCCGCTGTCGCCTTGTGTTGGACGTCTCCGCTGTCGCCTTGTGTTGGACGTCTCCGCTGTCGCCTTGTGTTGGACGTCTCCGCTGTCGCCTTGTGTTGGACGTCTCCGCTGTCGCCTTGTGTTGGACGTCTCCGCTGTCGCCTTGTGTTGGACGTCTCCGCTGTCGCCTTGTGTTGGACGTCTCCGCTGTCGCCTTGTGTTGGACGTCTCCGCTGTCGCCTTGTGTTGGACGTCTCCGCTGTCGCCTTGTGTTGGACGTCTCCGCTGTCGCCTTGTGTTGGACTTCTCCTCCGCTGTCGCCTTGTGTTGGACTTCTCCTCCGCTGTCGCCTTGTGTTGGACTTCTCCTCCGCTGTCGCCTTGTGTTGGACTTCTCCTCCGCTGTCGCCTTGTGTTGGACTTCTCCTCCGCTGTCGCCTTGTGTTGGACTTCTCCTCCGCTGTCGCCTTGTGTTGGACTTCTCCTCCGCTGTCGCCTTGTGTTGGACGTCTCCGCTGTCTCCTTGTGTTGGACGTCTCCGCTGTCTCCTTGTGTTGGACGTCTCCGCTGTCTCCTTGTGTTGGACGTCTCCGCCGTCTCCTTGTGTTGGACGTCTCCGCTGTCTCCTTGTGTTGGACGTCTCCGCTGTCTCCTTGTGTTGGACGTCTCCGCTGTCGCCTTGTGTTGGACGTCTCCGCTGTCGCCTTGCGTTGGACTTCTCCTCCGCTGTCGCCTTGCGTTGGACGTCTCCGCTGTCGCCTTGTGTTGGACTTCTTCTCCGCTGTCGCCTTGTGTTGGACTTCTTCTCCGCTGTCGCCTTGTGTTGGACTACTTCTCCGCTGTCGCCTTGTGTTGGACGTCTCCGCTGTCGCCTTGTGTTAGACTTCTTCTCCGCTGTCGCCTTGCGTTGGACTTCTCCTCCGCTGTCGCCTTGTGTTGGACCTCTCCGCTGTCGCCTTGCGTTGGACTTCTCCTCCGCTGTCGCCTTGTGTTGGACCTCTCCGCTGTCGCCTTGTGTTGGACGTCTCCGCTGTCGCCCTCGTCCACACCGGGCCGAGTGAGTGAGCGAGCTAGTGGTGGAGGAAGGTGGGAGAGAGAGATTGGGCCGTGGGAAGCGCAAGGGGGGAAATCGGTTTCGCTTTTCCCAGCGCACGCGGAAGCTCCTCGCGGGGGCGCCGGAGACAAGCGCCGGGCGGTTGGCGTCCGCTCTGCGAATGACGGCGACGTTTGTTCGAACAGCCAATGGGTGCCCGCTTCCGTCTCTCTCTCCGATGGCACTATAACCCAGGTAGCTCCTTGGTTTCTCTTTCGCACGGCACTCAGGATTGTCTGCATCTTTGGGAATCACGGACGGTTTGGTAAGGCAGTAATTTTTTCGCGTTCGTTTCTTTTTTTTTTTTTTTAATGGCACCGAAAATAATCAATTTTGCGGAGTTTCGTTTCTTGTTATTTTGCAAAAGAAACAATGTAGTTTTTCTTCTTTCTTTTAAAATATTTCTGTTAAAAGAGCGTAAATGTATTATATAAATAAGTGTCTAATAGTGTGGAGTCCAATAGTACAAATAGGTGTATAGAGTCTAGTAGTTTCATGAATCTCGGGTGGTTTTTCAGTAGGAAGACAATGGCCTAGAATAGATTAATATGTTCCGAATGGAATGTTTTTGCAAACCATGCACTGATTCATGATGGCGTTGGTTGGCCCGCCAAAACGCTGGCTAGCTCAATCTACGCCCACGTTGTCGTCTTTACGACAAGAACCCCACGCCCTCGTCACGAAATGAGCAAAAGTTACAGCAAACTAGGCCACTCTGCTGTCTTGACTGTCGGGAGCGCGAAATGTTGACTCTAAGCTTTGCAGAAGACGCGAGTTTTTATAACTAAAAACACAACTCGCTACTTGTATGTCGGCGAGACTTAATTAACAGTTTTGCCAAAATGTGTGAAGTGATCGGAACTTGAAATTAATAAGCGTGAAGGCTTTTATGAAGCTGAATCAATCCCTTTGGATTTCCTCTCCATTTTCTAATCAATAAACAAGGAGTTTCTTAAACATTAAAAAAAGGATTTTTGCTTAAGAAATTCGCTTTTGTTGAACATTGAATTGTGGGGCTCAACAATTCAGTTTGTCAAGAAAACACGAAATCGTTTTAAATGAGCTTTTGTCGCGTTTGTTGTTAATCCGAAAAACTCGTGGCACTGGCGATGGGCTATCAACCCATTGCTCTGTCCCCGGCAAGGGAGCGATGGCAGGAGGAAATGAAAGATGGTGAGTTCCACATTGTGCGACGTGTCAAATTGATCGGAATATTCCACGCCAGCGATATGATAATGAATGGTATGAACTGAGATGATATATTATGGAAAAATCATTAGAATTCTTGCTGATAAAATAAGAGTAGATAATGAAGTAGAATTGTCATAAGTCTTCTGATATTATAAGTTCTAATAATATTCAACCAATGTGATTGATGTTATGTATATGTTATGTATATTGAGTAAGTTATAATTTTTCGTGTTGTTTGATTTAAACCGCCAATAGAACCAATAATAATAGATAAAATTATTACAAATAATATCATAGGTTGGCAATATGATAAATAGGATAAAATAATAAATGGATCAGAAGAACCGTCCTCTGCAGTTCTGCCAGCTCTAGCTGACAATGGTCAACGCAGCTACATGCGTACTGCATGTAGTAACAAAGAGTCACCGCAGCTGCTCACGTGCATGTTGTAAGGAATAGGTAGCGATTCTCCCCTCGTTGGTATTCGAAACTGTGACCTCGCGGTCTTCTAACGCTGTACCTCAAACATCGGACACTCAACTACACACAACTGGCACCTTGACTTTCCTGCGCAGTTATCAAATGACGTAAAAGTATAATGATATGCTTAGTATAATGAAATGGTAAAAAGTATAATGAATGAAATGAAAATGAAATGAAATGGTAAAAGTATAATGAAATGGTACAATTGGCCACACGCGAGATATTTCGTACGCACCAAAATGAAACAATCTCCCATCATTTTTAGGATTCGGGCGCTAACCCTAATTTTTGCTATTCTGCTTACCGATCCCGAATTGCCTCGCTCTAAGCAGCCTAGTGCAGTCCCTCGGTGAAATAAGCTTTCTGATCGAACAGATACGGATCAACTTCGGTCCATTTCTGCGGGACCGAAACAGTTGAATTGTGTAATGTCAAGTTTGCAACAAGTGCTCTAAGAGGATGGAGACGCGTTTCTTTTTATGAAACGGAGGAAGTTATGGAGATTAATAGTGAAGGAATGTAAGAAGACTGCAAGGGGTACATTAACAAATGACGGACAAAATGTGCAAGCAAGGCGAAGAATGAATGCAAATCGGTAAGACCGAGGAGGGTTTGTTTATTTATTTATTTACGTCAAAATCAGTTCAAAACTGTGTGTGACGTGCTGTGGGGAGAAGTTCGTTTGAAGTTACATTTATGTCTAGAAGCAAAACAAGGGGCCATCTCAGCATTTGCTCGAGGATCAGGGAAACTGGACGAAAACCTGATCGAGATGGGGTCATTGTCCCAGAAGCTGAAGTACAATACTTGTTACAGATTCTTTTGAATTATACATTCCAAATGGTATAAAATACATTAAATGTAATTTTTAAAATTAATATTACTTTCCTTTTGGATTCTCGGTGTAGTCTCTAATTGTATAGAAATAGTTGTGCAGCAAAAAAGATTTTACTTGGGACTTAAACTTTTGAATGGAATTTAATCGTTTAATGTCATTTGCCAAGGTGTTGTAAAACATGTACATGTATTATATGTGATTTTTTTGTAGTGAGCTGTTGATACTGTTACCTGATAAATATGATTACTACGTCGAGTGTTGTAGTTATAGACAATACGTTTATCCTTTTATTTGTGAAATCCTGGCTTCGAATTAACCTAATTTGACCCCAAAAAAAGTGTATTTTTGACGTTTGTTTTATTTGGTATTTCCAGAAACGTATATTAATTTGCAACCGTCAAATTATTCTAGCGTAGTTAATTGCATGCGTTTTATTGCATGCCTGAAGAAAACCGCAGAAAAGAGCTTTCGAAATCGACGTAGTGCGACGAGATTGTAATTGCATTGAGTGGAAACGGCGGTAGTTTCGTACACTACGAAACACTACCACCGCTGCGCAGTGCGTAATGGTGAGCTTCTGTCTGGTGAGCGACGAGTGCCTTTGAGGGGGGGAGGGGAGGGCAGGATGCGGCGCGTTACGTGTTGCTTGTGGGGAATTGGAGTTGGGCTCCCTTCCTCCTGAGGCGGGGAGGGCGAGGGCGAGGGCGAGGGGGTCTGGCGGACGCCGCTTCCGGGAAGGTGGCAGGCCGAGTGACGCTGCTACTACGCCGAACGATCTTCTGTGGCGCTGTTTGACTTCAGGTGCTGAGGAGGCCAAGCACTGGAAGAAGACGGCGGGACGCCCACGCCAGAAAATAAATAGTTAAAATAAACGTCGGATAGATTAGTATGTATTCGGCTTCTGACGGCAGGTTTTTCTCCCTTCAGGGTTTTTTTCCTGAGCCGTACCTTATGGTCTCTTTTCCGCGGCTTTGATGCGATGGAGAGACCATTTGGGGTGAATACCAGAATTCGAAAGATTAGAACGCGGAAGGATGTAGGTATTGTAATGGCTTAAAGGCCCTCGGCCTAGCCACATAGGATCAAGTAAGCTAATTTGTTTGTAATAATTACCTATTAAATAAATAAATACTACGCCCACGCCGACGCAGACGCCGCTAGCACCGCTCGCAGGCGGACTCCGTTCCAGGGGTAGAGGGAGGGGGGAGAATCATTGGTAATTTTTTCTACGTCTTGATTGATAAATGATTCCTGGGGCGTCGACTGCTAAGGACGTTAGTCCCGTAAGTGTAGGGTATGTTTTTTTATCGCGGGAATTGGCTGTGGTCGTCTCTCGCAGAAAGGCAAGATTCGGCGCCGTCAAAATAGTCTGTATACGTAAGCTTCCGCGGCTCGAATCCACGAATTCTCGGCTATCCGGGAGACGCCGCGTCGTTGGCTGGGGTGCCGACGTTTCGCCTGACATATCGCAGGCTTCCTCAGGGCAGTGAAGAAGGTAACAGAATCGGCCACTCGAAGCCGATGCTCGTCACTGCCCTGAGGAAGCCTTCGACATGTCAGGCGAAACGTCGGCACCCCAGCCAACGACGCGGCGTCTCCCGGATTGCCGAGAATTCGTCAAAATAGTCGGTTTGTGGGCTTTTCCCATTACTAGGTATCTCCCGCCTGTCGAAGCCCGCCCCGCCCCGCCCGGGGCAAGCTCTGAGTTCCCGGCGTGTGTGGAGTAGTGTGGTTGTAAGGAAGGGGTGAGGTCAGGACAAGGAACGAGAAGGAACGGTCGCGCGCGGTCCTTGGCTCGGTTGTTAGGCTACTACTGCCTGGTGGTGGTGGTCGGAAGAACCAAACCCCGATCGGAGCAGCCAGCCGCTAGTCCTCTTCCAGGCGGCTGAATTCGCTCTAGCTGGTGGCGAAGGGCCTGCCACAGCCGGGACTCGAACCCTACGCTCTTCCGGTCGGAGGTTCTGCAGTGAGATCAGTTGATGCCCTGAGCCACCTTTAGGCCGCTTGCCCACGCGGCCACAGAATCGCGCGAACGTCAATCATCAGGGCTCTTCGCCGACCCTCCGGCGACGACGGACAAAGGGACCGCAGCAGGTACCTGCTTCGGTCCCTTTGTCCGTCGTCGGCGAAGAGCCCTGATGATTGACGTTCGCGCGATTCTGTGGCCGCGTGGGCAAGCGGCCTTACCGGTCGTTTAGGTCTTAATGTACTTCGACAAGTTTACGTCAGATAGGTTAGGCTATGTTTTATAAAACTGTGTTTCATTAACGAAATATACAAGTATTGTGTTTAGGATATATGTAGATGTCAGCGGATTCTAATTATGGTATATAGATGACCTAGGAGGAAAGTTAAGATTTTTGAATGTCACAGTATCGGTCAGTCTAATCAAAAAAAGATCATATGAACATGTATGTCGAATCCAAAATACTGTACCGTCAAATAGCTCTACCTCTGGAGTACGACACATGTTTGTATAAGCTTTTTTGCTTCGAGTGGCCGATGCTGTTACCTTCTGGGACATACTATAAAAGTACAAATTATAATAAAATATTTCGTAAGCCTCGTTTTTCCCCATTTTGTATTGTATTGTTGGTATTGTGCTCGTCACGACACAATCTCTTCAATATTTCACTTTTTGAAATAGTCTTATCTATTATTTTGAGATTTTAAATGTAAAGAAAACAACTTTAGTACTTGTCGACGTAGAAAAGAGACTCTGAAGAACCGTAAGTAAACTTGCCAATGGTTTTAATACTTCTTTGCATTCACATGTCTAAGTAACGGTAGGTTGGCACCGCGTGAGGTATGAAGTCCTAAACGTTTCGAGGGGGTGGTTAAAAAATTGGGGTGAGATACCACACGCCAAGGAGGCAATCTCGTAAACCACTGGCTAACGTTTGGGCCCAGGGAAAAGAGGGCCTTTTTTAGGAGATGTAAGGTACTAATGTAAGGTACTAATTCTACTCGTGTTAGCTATACATATTTATACAGGGGCCCGGATAAACATTTATTTACGTCAAAAACAGTTCAAAACTGTGTGACGCTATGGGGAGAAGTTAATTTGAAGTTACATTTATGCCCAGAAGCAAAACAAGGAGCCATCGCAGCATTTGCTCGAGGATCAGGGAAACTGGACGAAAACCTGATCGAGATGGGGGTCATTGAACCACAAGCTGAAGTACAATACTTGTTACAGGTTCTTTAGATTTATACAATCCAATCGGTGTATAATACATTAAAGGTCATTGTTAAAATTAATATTACTTTCGTTTTGGATGATCGGTATAGTCTCTAATTGTATAGGAACAGTTGCGCAGCAGAAAATATTTTACTTAGGACTTAAACTCGAATTTAATCGTGTAATGTCATTTGGCAAGGTGTAAAAGAAAATGTACATGTATTATATGTGAATTTTTTGTAGTGAGCTGTTGTTACTGTTACCTGATGAATATGATTACTACGTCGAGTGTTGTAGTTATAGACAACGGCGTTTGCTGAAAATATATTCCCACCCTTAAATGAGTCATTTTTGACGAAAACCACTGATTCATATATGAAGAGACAAGGTAATGGTAAAATATCTAGATTAATAAAGAGAGGCTTACAAGAATCACGTGGGTGGGATTTGCTTATTGGTACAATTCTTTTTTGTAATCTAAAACTCTGGGAGCTATAAGAGGTATTTCCCCAGAATAATATGCCATATCTCAGGCGGGGATGAACATTCGCGAAATATACACAACGAGCAGTGTGTAGGCTGGCTGAATTTGAAAGAATTCTGAAAGCGTAGCATAAAGAACTTAAGTTAGTGTTCGATTCATTTAACTGGACGTTCCATTTAAGGGTTGACTGAATTGAAAGACCTAAAAATTGTGTTACCTTCACATGAGTCAAAGGCACACCGTTCATTTTCAGTTTTGCGGGCGGACCCGCACTCATTTCACTGCGCTACTGACTGGCTCATTTTAATTAGTTTTATTATTTAATTATTTAATTAAGCAGGGCTGTTGCGCTCCTGGAAGAATCTCGAAATGCGGTCCTGGTCCGCAGTGCGCTTTGATACATATGCAAAAATTAATTTACACATACAATGAGTATATTGTGTGTGTGTGTGTGTGTGTGGCTAACCTGCTAATAGCTTTCCAATCGATAATTTATTTTTTATGAACATTTTTATACCTTTACAGCTTAATGTTAAAAAGTGGATTTGTCAGGTTTAAGTACTGTGACTTGTGACGGATCTTTTGCTTTTGACGCGGTTATCCATTCGGGAGCTGCAATACCAAGTATGAAAGTTGGAACGAAGCTCCATATTGGATATCCGCGTCCGACTGATAATCTGCCACAAGTCGATATATGTAAATGACAATGTACTTTCGCCTCGAAATTCCGTCAGAGTCCTGCCGTCCCTGCCCCATAGGGCAGAAAAAAGTGCGCGCTCTTTCAGATTTTCGCCAATGTATTGAGAACGGCGAGGTAATCGGAAATTTTCGAAAGACCGTGAAAAGTATTTTATTATTATTTTTAATAATAATAATAATTTGTTGCGTCGTTGACGCAGTGCGTCTCTTAAATCCTTGTTGGGCATTGTGCGCTTGCGTAAGTAATCCTCCTTTACTTTCTTTGTAAAGCCTCGTCTCGTCGCAGTCAGTGCCTTTTATCCCTTCGGCCAGGGGCTCGGCGCCGTAGCGTAGTAGGCGAATTTGGCTGACGTCGGCATACATAAATGCATTTTAGTTAATTCAGATGTTGCAACTAGGCTTCGAGCGTGAGACGGAGGGCAGGGAAGAATGGTTTGATTCTGCCTCCGGGCGCGGTGCTTTGTCTTCGTTCCCGCTCGCATAGTGCATGTTATATCGCGATCGGCAGCGGTTTTCGCGTGGGCATGGAAATATCCGGAAAAACTAAGGGGTGCTACAGAATGTCACAGACTTTCTCGTACTAGTTAGTTTCCTCAATTCCTCAGGCGGTGCTCTCTTTTCGGTTTTGCCCCATCGTCTTCTCAACTGCCGTCTTGTTGGCGCCTACAATACTTTTTTTTTTTTTTTTTTTTTTTTTTTTACGTTTCCTCAATTTTTCGGAGTCTTAATTAGTGGAATTGAAAAATGATTCTAAGATTATAATACAAGGGTAAACTCTCGTCCTGCGTGCACATTTTTATTATTTTGTTTTTTGTCGTTTATATTTCGATATCTGGGGACTCCAAAACGTGCACTTCTCTTTAAGTCTTAAATTTTCCGCAGCAGTACATAACTTTCTTGACACTGCATATATTACTCTGTATGTACACACCCATATCAAAAAGTCAAAGTGATCATCAGTTCCCAACCAGTTTTTAACCATAAGTAACATTGACTTCTGCAGACTACACTCCATAAATTTCTTTCAGTAGTGCATTGTTCTGGTATTTCTCAATAAAAAAATTGATTTGTCACATTTCAATGGTATAATTTTTGTTTCAGCACCTTGGTGCCTTGGAAGATCTTTCGCCAAGTTCTGAACGAAGTCCACCCTATTAGTTCTGGTCTCGAAGCCATGGCCCTCAAATCCACTATTGACCTCACCTGCAACGACTACATTTCCAATTTTGAGTTTGATGTTTTCACCAGGTGAGTGAGTCTTCTTGCATTCATAGTCTGCCTTTTATTTTAAATAATTTCCGTGTGGACTTATGTCTATTGAGTTTGTCTTCTCAGGAAAAAGAAAGAAAATATTAGAAGGAAGGAATGTCTTACATTAATTGTTTTAAGCCCACTCTTTCATTTTTGTATATTTTATATGTAATTAATGAAGACTAAGTAGTTGGTGTGAAAAATATGATGGAATTCTAGCTTATTCTTTCTCAATATCTGGTTGAAGTAACATAGGAAATTCATAGAAAGTGCATGGGTTGAAAACACACAATTCTTTTTCTTCTTTAATTATAATTTAAGTGTATCATTGCCAAGTAGAAATCTGCTTGTATTTTTTCTAAATGTCTTGATCGTTTGGGGTTATTATTGATTTTATATATATATATATATATATATATATATATATATATATATGATATATATTGATGAACTCCAGAGTTAATTTTTTTTTATATTTTATTTGCATAAAATGAGCCTATGGTTTCTTTTTATCATAAATAAATAATCCTAATATATAATAGGATTTCTTTTATCTTTCTCATTTCATGATTTTCAAACCCTGAATATTTCCAATAATTTGGTTCTTTTTTTGAATCAGAATTTGAAAAGGAATAATTTTTCAGGCTCTTTCAACCATGGACTACCTTGCTTAGAAACTGGCAAATATTAGCTGTTACACATCCAGGTTATGTAGCATTCCTTACCTATGATGAAGTGAAAGCTCGGCTGCAGAAGTACATTACAAAACCAGGAAGGTAAGAATTTCTCTCCAACATCAATGTGTCCTATAGGGGGAACAAAAGTTTGCTAAACGTTCTTTGAAACTTGCATAAACATAAACTCAATTAACTCCATACTTTAGTAATACTCTTCATTAAATATATCTCCTACAATTAAACTATGATAAGGTGGTGACTGGCTCTCATCCAATTTACATTTAATACACTGCATTTTATTATGTCTAAAAAAATTTTAAAAAAATAAAAAATTTCAAAGATTCCAGAATCTGCTTTCTAATTTTAAGAGAGTTGAGGGTCTTTAACTTTCTGTCCTTGTTTCAAAACTTTTTGAAAGTAATTGGATCACAACTCTAAGTGAAGGAAGCATGTTTAAAATATTTTTACAATTTAAGAAAATTCTTGTTTTTGTTTTGTTTGTAAACATTGTTTTTAAACAATCAATTAAAGGATTGTTAGTATTAGTGTATTGTGTAAAATATTAAAAAATATTGTTACTTCATTATCAAACTGCACTAAATGTTTGTTGATTACATGAGACTGCGTTTATGATTTTAGTATTTCAGTAAAGGGGGCGTGAAAGACATTTACAACAGAGTTGTTTTTGTTATAGCTATGTGTTTCGCCTGAGCTGCACGCGACTTGGGCAGTGGGCCATTGGTTATGTCACGGGTGATGGAGACATTTTGCAGACAATACCTCAGAACAAGTCATTATGCCAAGCTTTATTGGATGGGTACCGTGAAGGCTTGTAAGTACCTAATGTGAAAAAAGTTCATTAATCAGCAGGAACTGAAGATTTTCCCATAAAAATTCAGGAAGTTTATGTAAAATTAAACTTCAATTTTCTAAATTTTTTTAATTATCATACCTACACAGTTAATTAACATGGTCTGCTTCCTCATGGGTTGTGAATTTTAGGTTAGTACACAGTAGTAAGAATTAAAGGATGTGTAGAAACATCCTTAAATTCCAGAAAATGTTTTCCTTATGAGAAACCCAAGAATGTCAAATTCAAATCCTCTGAGAGTGAACACAGAAAAATCTGGACGGAAAAGTAGTGTCAGCTAAACAGGTTACTCACTAATAGAAGTTTTTTGAATGAAAAATGTCAAGACTTCTTAATTAGTCTCACCAGGTTTCTCCCTTATCGAGGATTGACTGAATTATCTTTTTTTCCTGTTCCCCAACTCGTTGATCAGTAAGTAAATGTATGTACTTGCTGATTATTTTGGGTGCCCCACAGTGGTATAACCTTCAAATTGGTTCACAACTGCATATAGGATATGTTAAGTTCTATTTGAGGTAATTTCAGGAGATCGAATTTTACCCTTGAATGGGAATTTTACAGCTATTTGTATCCTGATGGGCGCAATGTAAACCCAGACCTGTCATGGGCAGTGCAGCCTACACCAGAGGACCACATCAAGGTGACGCAGGAACAGTATGAGCTGTACTGTGAAATGGGGTCGACATTCCAGCTGTGCAAGATTTGTGCGGAGAACGACAAGGACATCCGAATAGAGCCTTGCGGACACCTTCTGTGTACTCCATGCCTCACATCGTGGCAGGTAAGTTCAGAGACAGTTGCCACAAATGGCAGTGGTGCATTTGAGGGTGGACCAGACAGACATTTACTTGTACAGAAGATGCCATATTATCTGACCTCATTAGATCCAGTTCCTTTGTTGGGTATTGAGAGGTGTTTGGTTGGGGAAAAGAAACAAAAATTAAGATAGGAGAAGAAGTCAATGACTAAACATTATGGATGGTACATTCTAACTTCATATGATTTCAGTTGCTGAAGGGGGGTTAAAAGGAGAGTAAATGAAATGAATAAACAATCCTCTGTCACCTGATTTGCCAATTACTCTCATCTCTTATGTTGCTTTCTAAGAAAAGTTGGTTTTTAATTTCATTTATTTATTTTATTTCTTGCATATTGCTTAATGTGATGCTTCTATAAGCTGCAGAATAAATTTTACTATTTACTATAGAATTATACTTGCAAGAAATATGCAATGGCAATGTTAGATATGTAAATGAGTGAATTCGCTTTCAGGATTCGGAAGGACAAGGCTGCCCGTTCTGCCGGGCAGAAATCAAAGGTACGGAGCAGATCGTGGTGGACCCGTTTGACCCAAAGCGCCAGCACAAGGCCGGCTCCACGGGCAACCTGGTGGACTTGGACGAGGACGAGGAGGTAGCCGATGCTTCTGAGTAATTCTTGTGCCATTGTGTGACTGTTTGGCTTGGCCTGGTCTGGTCCGTGCTTTGTCAACGCTTGCACTCCCTTGTACCAGCCCCTGCGAGACACCATAGTGAGACCTTGTAGCTGTTGTTGAATGAATTTGTACTGATACTTTGTTTTTTTTTGACATGAATAGTTTGTGTAATTATGTTCTTGTTTCTTCGTGACAATTATTTACAATAGGATTTATTGTGCTGGGCACAGAGCCTTTCTTCATCTCTCTCTTTTTTTCCTCCAAAACATTATTTTTGTGTTAAAAAAAATGAAAGTACCCCAAATTATAATAGTTTTAAATATCAAACTAATAAACAGTGGGGCATTTTTGTAGTTTCTTTTATTGTAAAATACAAATTAGTACTTTGATTACCTGCAGGACAAAAGTTTATGATCATATTTCATAGACATTCAGATGACTACATTATTCAGATAGAGATTCATTTCACTATGTGGCTTCTGTAGCCCAAATGCTTTGCAGTTTCATCTCTTTGTAAAAATGCATAAGCATTTGATTATTTGGACGACTGGCTTGTGCTTTCAGCCACTCTGTGTTCATTTCGGACTGTATTCACTTGCATGTTAATTAAAAAAATAATTTATCTTCATTTTTCTTAATGATTTGAGTTCTGAAACCAATTTAGTGACTGAAAATTTGCTTCGCGCCATATATTTTTTTCAGAGGTGTCCTAGGAATTATAATATAACGACTCTGATATGCTGCTGTGGCAGATTTGAAGTTTGTGAACATGTAAATGTGTTATATGAAACTTATGAATATATAGTCAAGGTGGAAAGATTTTTGTTGCATGAACATTGTTATGACATGTGACTGGAATGTCCAGTATTATGTGGTGTTATGTGTGTGGTAAATATGTCACAGTTTCATTAGCATGCTGTAAACTGTGCAACACCAATACAAATTATTGTCATAAAATTTTGTGTGATTCGTAGTTAATATTTCACTTGGGAATAACCAAGGGGAGCGAATGGTCCTGAAATGTATATTCCATATTGTAGTGTCTTGCACTGTGACTTGTGTGATGCATTATTTACAGACAGTGAAATCAAAAAAGCATGAGTTGATTTTTATAAAAAATGCATGCTTAGAATCATGGTTTTACTACATAATTTATCGGTTCTGTTTTATCCTTTTTAAAACTTCAGAGGAACAAAAGCTTCAGTGTATTTTATTTTAAATTGAATATCAGTCCTTTTTTAAAATTTCTACCAGAACATTCCATCCCATCTCATTATTATTTAAAAGTGATACTTGTTAAAATGTTTTTTAGGTGTACGTGTTGCGTTATTTTCAGAGAGAAAAAGTTTTGCATTTAATTGCAAAAATAATTTATTTGAGAATGAAATACATTGTTGACACAATGTTGCTAGTTTTTTATAGTAAATGAAAATTCTTTGCATTCATTCTGTAGGTTAATTATTGAACAATTTTATTTTAAGTGTGTTGAACAATGCAGAGAGTAAAGAATTTGCGTAATAATATTTTATTACAGAATAAAATGTGTGTAGTGACAGTCATGAACTTTTTTGTATTTAAAATTTATTTAATGTTATATACATTATTATATTTATGAAAAGTGCAATAGAAAATCATTGCTTTGATTTGTTTTATCTCTCCTTTGCATGAATTTTTTAAAAATTTTGTTGATATGTGAGAATGACATAATTTCACTCTTTAATTTTTGCAACTTTTGAAAACATTATTGTATGTATGTTGTATTTATCTGAATGTATTATTGTTGTAAATAATTTTTATCTGAGTAAACAATTTCAATGCGAGAAGTTTATTTACTTTTCATTCCAAAGAGCTTCAGAATAGGAGCATGAATTCGCGTGTTCAATCGTAAGCCTGTGGGGTGGGGGTGGGGGGGGCATGGCTACTTGTAGCACTCGCTAAACAAACTGCACAGTGCATTCCTTTGTTCTGAATTTGGCCACCTTTTTTCATATTTCCCCTCTAATGATTTCCTTGGAAATTTCATCCTCAGTTTTCCCATTTGTATTATTTTTATTTATAGAATAGCATACACACAATTCTTAATTACTTTGGTATCTAAGGGATTCACTGAATCCGCATCTGTTATTGATCCAGCATAACAAGCTTTATTTATTGAGAAAGGTGTAGATGTTAAGTGGTACAACACATAGTAACTTTGTTATTTATTTGAGAAATTACCCAAAATCCAAATGTAGGAGAGAGACAATCACCCTTTCTTTCCTGCTAGGCATGTATGAAACACAACTTTCAAGGGGAAAGAAAACAACCTATATACTACTGTGAAATGTAATGCACATAATCACTTGTTGCTTGAAGATACATTAACATTTCAGATGTGTGTGACACTGAATGTGGGTCATTCCCTTTACAAGTGTTTAATTGATTACAAGTGAACAGTGGGTGAAACTGAATGTGGATCATTCCCTTTACAAGTGTTTAATTGATGAAAGAAATGTTTGTGTGCAGCAATCTCGAAATACATTTAAAGAAACAAAACAGTCACTGAAACAAAAGTAAAAGTAATAATAAGAAAGCAAATATCATTACTCTTAAAATTGTTGTAAATGATTACTAGGTCAGAAGCAGGAATCTTGAAACTGAATAAAAACAGTACTGCATTTCTGCTTTTTAGAGTTTATTCAGTATCTTCGTTTCAAAATTTGAGAATTGATAGACAGTCCTTAATTAAGTGCAAAATTATAGAAAACTTCATCATAATTCATCATGTTATTCTTAATGTTATGTATGGTTATTGTCGACAATGAGCCAAAAGTTGTACTGAAAAATTATGTTTTTACAAAAGGTTGTCATGGATTGTCAGAAAACTTGTGTAGTGAATTCCACAAAACAATATCTAGAACCAAGAATGTTGTACAAAATGTAGGTAAATGAGAATTAAAGGAAATCTTGAGGCAAAGTGCAGACAAAAAGTGTGTTTCAGGGTAGAATGTTTATGTGGGCTGAGGTGACATTATTTCCATGCTGTGAATGAAGACTGGGATAAAATTGTACACCTGGAATTAAGGTCTTGATACTTTCAACAAGCGTGGATTGGGATCAAAATATAAATTCAGCTCTCCTCCATGATCTCTGTAAAATGCAGGACAAAACAAACAAAAAGCCTTGTAAATAATGTACATTAGTTCAGAGGTGATGTGAGATCTGCAGCAAATATGGCCAAGGGTCCTTCAGTAGTTCAATGTGACCAAGGGTCCAAAGACTCCTTCAGTAAAATGGATTACCCTTAATGACAGATTGGTGACCTATTAGCCTCCTTCAAGTGCTAAAGTTACCAGATGTCCCTGTTTCCTGTGGACTGTCACAAGATTTACAAATTGGCCCCTGGAATGTTCCCAAATGTATATTTATAATGTAGAATTATTAGACAACTTAATAATTACTCGTATTTGTAGTAAGAGAAGCAGATTTTTTTCAGCTAGTACAAGAATGCCATTTAACTTAGGTTGCAATGATAGTTTATTAGGTAGTGTGTTGTTATTTCTAAGATAATACATTGAAAGTACTTCATAATTCAAGAATAACTTTTTGCCTTACCAAGTTAACTAACAAGATTCATTGAAAAAATTTTGATAACCTTATCTTTTTTAAAGGAGGATGGGGCTCTTTTGGTTGTGTTTTGACTATGAATACTGCAAGTGGATGTAGTTCTTGCCAAGACACATGCTGAAGATGTTCATACTGGTTGAAAAGCATTGACATTCATGCAGATTAGATTGTTACTCCAAGAATGACATTTAAAATTAATATTCCAATTTGAAATATAAACACAAGGCATGAACCTTTATTCTGAAGCATTATACATATCGTTATGTCAATTGTAAAGTATCAATTGTAAAAAAAACACTACTTTTCAGGTGTCTCAATTCATTAATTTAAATATATCAATAAGATCAGAGTTTTAAGTATCATATTCAGTAGCTGGGATTTAGGACTTCCTAAGAAGGTTACACATTTATTAAGTCATTGTGTATATTGCCTTTGAAGCAACTGCCAAATGTTATTGAGAACTGGCTTTTTCAAATTTGGTATTTTACAGTTGTTACAACAATATGAACATAATGTGTTGTTCACGCAATATTTTGCATGCATTTTCTTTATTAAGGCGATTCATAGTTACTTCTATATAATAATGTAGCAAAGACTCCAAATGAAATTTCTAGTCTCTTTCTCACAAGTCATGCTAAGGGATTGGCAGAGAATAATTTATATTAGATCTAATTTGTAATAAATATCAGTGAATATCTTGAGACAAAGAATGTAGATAAAAGGAAGTTAGAAGAAATGGTTTTCTCCCATTAACAGAATGAAGTAAGAAAGATTTCCAAAGACAGCATTGAATTAAAAAACCAATAAGGCAAAATAACAGGAGATCGCAAAAGAAATGGTTCGGCCAGGAACACTTGACGGGCTAAAAAGCCACGAAGTCTACTGGGAAACAGGAACAGGCAACATACCTAGCAGCCTGTAACTGCTGATGATGATGATGTACTTATTCTCTAAATTATAGCATCTTGATGTCAAGCAAAAAACAAAAATTTCATATATACATTGGATTCAAAACATACATCCAAGGTGAACAGAAATATAGTGGTCCCAAAGTCATTACCTGATGATTATATTTTAAATCTGGGGCCTTGGTAAATAGAAGGAATAATGACTTAAGATTTTTCTATATCCATCTACGGTAACAGAATGTTACCAAAACAAACATCAAAATTATCTGCTGAAAGGTTGGCCTGTATCTTAGTGTTTATATGTATAACTCAGTTGAAACTGAAAGATCGTTGTTTAAAAATGTAATCAAAGTCCATTGGGTAGTGATTTTTAAATTTGATTATGTGTTAATTTTTATTATTTTATATTGCTGTTGTATTCTCGATTATATTTAACTGTGGTAAGATGATGTAAAGACAACTGTGGGTAATATTTAAATTAAATTGCATTTCTAGTAACAGATATTGAACTTTCCCTGCATATGATTTGTCTGTCACAATCGATTCTGGATTTAGTGTTTTCAGATATGGTGAACTTGAGCTAATAATGAACCAAAGTCACTGGTCCTAATAAGCATACATTCCAAATGAGCACGAGATGATATGGTTATAGTGAACTATTCAGATTGGCCATAGTGAACGTCTGAGGTGCATTCTCCAGTGAAAAAATACTTCACTTCAGGATTGCGCATTTCCATTGAGTAAGAGTTGAAGAGTAATTTTTGTAACATTTACAGCAGTTTAAGGAAGTCTGAGCGAACACACTGATGAAAAAGTTTTGGCTCGTTTATGGCAATTGTGTTGAACCTTAAGACTTAATCATCACAACAGTGAGACAAAAACTTGTGAAATTTCATTTGGCTAGGACATCATAAATGCTGTGAAAGGGTCTTTCAGAACAGAAGAATATGAGTATAATGGTAAAGTGGATACTAATGAAGTATGTCTTCCAAGTGTGCAAGACTTCAAGAGTATGGAAACAGTTCTAGAATATATTAAGGATGTGGTCCCTGTTGAATCGAGTGTGGAGAAGGAACAAACTCTGGAGAAGGGTATGCAAAAATTATTAATAGAAAACTGTACGCAACAAACGAGAATATGTATTATTTGAAGTGAAGGCTAAATTAAAATATTTGAATATTTTATTAAACCTATGAAATAACAAAACTGAGTAGAGTTTCTGTTTGTTTTTTTCGCTTTATCTATTACAGTGATCCTTCAATACAGTAAACAAAAATATTAGACCCCAGAGGTTCCCTATAAACGGTCTTGACTGTAAAACGCAAGTGAAATAACAAAACTGAGTAGAGTTTCTGTTTGTTTTTTTCGCTTTATCTATTACAGTGATCCTTCAATACAGTAAACAAAAATATTAGACCCCAGAGGTTCCCTATAAACGGTCTTGACTGTAAAACGCAAGTAAGAGTTTTTTATACGTGACAAAATAATTTTTTCTTTTTTCTTTTCCATTGTATTATGATAGTGATTTCATTTTCTTGAAAACAAAATTCTGCAAAAATGAATTTGGGAATAATTTTTTTTAATGGCTATGTCACTGCAGGTAGTGAAAGCTTTGAAGTCCTTTTCCTTATTCACCCATTACTTCTTTGGGAAGAAGTAGAATTGGCTTTTATTAATGCACTTTTTGCCTATCATGAACAGAAAAATTTGTATTACAAATTTGAAACAAGAAAGTAATTTTGTTCTTTTTCCTTGTCAACGTCTTTGTGTATTCAGCTTATCTAAAGTTTACCTTTACCTTAACTGCTATTAAAAGAGGTACTTGAAGAATGTCGAAAAGAAGTCTTGTCTACTTCATATTGATATCATTTATTATTTGTCTCATTCATATTGATTCTTTAAATTTTTCAAAATTTATTTCGGGCCACCCGGGTCATGGGCACATTATTTTTATTAATATAATTAATTTTGAATAATTAAACAGTATGAAAATATAGTTCTACACTTGATGAAAAACTTATTAATGGGTCAAACCTATTATTTCACAAAAACTCAGAATCCTAGCACATACTTCAGATTTTTAATTGTGATGTATACAGTCTAAATTTTGAGAGCAGATATGATAACGTGAGAAACCCATTCCATAATATGTGCTTTGTCTGCAGAAGAAATGCAAATCTCATAAAAATGATTTATTTCATTGGTTTCATTTTAATTTTGTGAATGGATACAGCTCTTTCTATTGAAAGTGGTCTTCATACTTCTGACGATCAAAAGTTAGATCTTGAAGAACTAAAAGGATGAAAATCTCTAATTTGTTTTGATTTGAGAGGAATCACATTTTGGAGTTCCATTTAGTAGATTTATGGGGTTAAAAAGAATGTACATTAACAATTCTTCATTATTGCTTGATTTCAAATCTAATTGTAGTAATGAGTTCTTTATATGTCATTTGCATGTGTATATAAATCACATTTGCCAAATGCTGCTCATTTACAATTTCATACTGAGTTTGGTGTGCTTTGCCTTTCACATTTTGTAACTCTGGGATCACAATGAAATCTAACTTTTGGGCAGATATTCTCCATAATACATATAAATATTATTTCAAATGAACAATAAAAGGTAAGAGTTATCAAAATCAATATGTTTGGACCTGAATAAAAATAGTCGAAAGGTGAAACTAAAATATAACAACTTTTACATATTTATTTAATAGCCAGAATAAGAGTAGAAGAATAACAAAATTATTCTTGCCATAATTAGGCAAATTAGGTTAGGCTATTGGCAAAACAAAGAATATAATGCAAAACCTACATTTGTGTTTCAGAAGAAATAGTTTCCATCTCAATCAATGCAAGCAATTCAAAATTTCCAAAACATGTTCACAGAATATATCATTATGCTGATCCTGTATGATTGGTGTGTCCAAACATGAGGTGATATGGTGATAATCATTTTCTCTTGTTAACGTAAGTGATGATTTGTATTACATGTTAAAAGCATTGGTGATGGAAGGATTGTGTTTTAATTTTTTTTTATTGGGGCTTTCAAAAATGTAGATAATTATTGAACAGGAAAAAATGGTTCTTGTCTTATTAAACATATAGTAGTTACTCTTTCTTATTTGCTTTATAATATTCAATGTTCTTCATTAAAGGTAATGTAGGTAGTGGGCTTGTTGTATTGTCAACTAAATCAAAATTTCTTTAGACTTTGTGCACTCTACATTGCTAATTAAGTTTTTTCTTGAGACATCAGTTGCATGTTCGAAATTGTATTTGTAATTTGCTTGGTTTGTGATATAATGGACTTACTTCAGCAGTATGTGTTTAAATTGACAATTTCAAAAATGTTAATAATTCTTTCTACTTTAAAGAGTTGTATTGGATTTCAAATGCTCATAAAGAGTCTTGTATCTTTTTCATACATCCATACTAAATTGCAATTACAAGTGTTTTTATTGTTTTGTGGAACTGTTATTTTCTTGGAATGGGGTAAAATGATTAGGTATGAGGGATATTTTGAACACAAACACCCCTTGAAGTTGGTATTTCTATCTTGTAACAGTTGTACATTTCCTGCATTGAAAGAAAATAAACAAATCCATTTTTGCTTTGCTCTGCAATTAATCTTAGTGTTTCGTAAGCATGTTCATTTTTGGCTTTGCCTTGCATGCATGTTGCTGCGGTAGAGTTTTGAAGCAACTTGTTCGGTTGTATGCACTGCTAAAACTTGCAATTGATGATCTCCGCTCTTTCAGATGTACATTAGTGTGATATGTGCTACATAAATATGTTGCTGATCATTTTGAAACATGAGTTATGATCTTACAAATATGACTCTTGCACGTTTTACTTTTGATTTAATTTCTGTAACAAATACAATCTTTGGAAAGAATTTGTTTTTAAATTGGCCTTTCTTTCATACCTACTGGTTTGAGGGATTAAAAATATCCTTTGAGTTCTGAAAAGGGTGCATCATGACTGAAATGCTTTCTAACAACAATAAAAAAACAACATAATTAGCAACATTTGTTTCTACCTCTTGTGAGAAAAAGATCGTATATGCCACAAAATTTACTCATAAAAGTAGAATTAATAGAAGTCTGGTTATCAAAATTCCAAATACTATGCGCATTTTAATGTTACCTCTTTCATAAAAAACATGCATGCTTTCTGGAAGAGTTCATTATGGAATGAGTTCAAAGTAACTTCCAAGCTTGAAACTCTTGAATTGAAAATTTGCCTCACTGATAAGTTTTGAAGTAAGTCATGTTCGTCAACAGTTAGTCAATTTGATAACTCCATGCTCTTTATGAGATCCATGATGTATTGAATCATATGTTTCCGCGGCCAGAATCGTATGATTCTTGGCTGTCCGAGATGAGCCACGTCTCAGTCGTTCGAGCTGCTCGATTGACTGAGATGTGGCTCATTATGGACAACAAGAATCCATGATGTATAATTTTAGCCATCTCTATTTATAAATCCAAATTGCATATGTTTTGTATGGGAATGAAATGCATCAAGCTTAATTCAGAAACATTGAAAGAGGTAACTACTCAGAGATGAGTTACATAATGTGATGGAGTTAAAGGTCAGAAACACTAAAGAAATTCAACCATAAAAATGAATCAGATTTTATTGACAAGTTTCCTTTCACCATATGTTGAGATCAACGTTTTATCTGTGAGCCAAGGCACCAGAGTTGAAGGAGATATTTTCAGAGGTGGATCCAGCCAATTGTTTGGGAGGGGGTCATCATAGATTTTCTTAAACAATAAACATATTTGTTATTATACTATGTATTGCTTTGGTAGCACATGTATGGTATTATACAATATTATTGTTTAAATAATTACATATTCAGGGCAAGCCCCCCACCCCCCACCCTCTGGATCCACCGCTGGATGTAGAGGGCATTAAAAGAATTCTCATTCAAATTCATTTATGCTAAATGTAATATAATGTGTCTGCCCTTTAACAAGTGATGGACCAAATATTGCTGAAGCTTCCACCCATTCATTTAATTTTAAAGTATTTATGCCGAAATTTAGATTGATCTATGTCAAGGTAACTTGAGGGCTGTTTCATGTAGACAAAACTTGTCAAGTCTCTTTCTATACAGCATCATGAGTCTTTAATATGAGTAAGGGGTATTGATCATGACTGTTTAAAGACTGTGTTATATGCACTTGACAATGTAATATATAGAAAAACAAAGTTCAGTGGGCCCAGGGTTACTGCACTGAATGCCCAAGCCTGTCTTAGTTTATTACAAATTTCACTTGAATTGATTGGGATTCAAAGTATAGAATCAGAGATGAAAAGCTAGGAATCTGACATGTTTCAGATTTCTAGCTTGTGAGTTATTGCAGAAAACAGAACTCTTTTCTCCATAACAAATGCCATACATTTACAGTTGTATCATCTTTTGCAGAAGAGAAATTTTAAGTTAGTTGAAAGCAAACAACAGCAAAAACTGTTTAGCCAAAATAAACATGTTTGACATACATGTTAATTATTATTGCCAAAACTGAAATACACTTTACTTGTTTTAGTTCAACTCCCTTGTTTTCCCAATTGTTTCCAAATTGTATAGATGGGATGCTGTAAAGTTCAGTTAGGTATGAAAATTCAAATGAAGAAATAATTTATCAAGACATTTTGGTAATTTTTTTTAAATCTTAAATGACTGGCAAGCTTCCATTGTGATTTTCTTATTTATGTTTGTTTGTTTTTTATTTCGAGTAGTCTGTAAGTAGTGATAAAAGGTTTATATAGAAAAAGAAGATAAACATTTTTGTGCAGTATTCATTTGTGAATGTAGTTACAATTGTACTAAGTGAAATGAGATTATTTAAATGAACATATTATTTGTTAAATTTGAGTATGTGGTAAAGGAGACAGAAATGAATTAATTAATCATTATTAACCATAACAATCAATATAATTGCTCACATTTTATTTCTCTAGTCATTATTCATTGGAAGTAAAGACAGGTTCATAATTTTGAAGAATTTCTTAAAACTTGTATTACTAACTAATATTAATTTTCACTGCCACATTTATATTTTTAAACATCACTTCACTTTCCAAAACTATGAATTTTTGTCATAAATTGTACTTTTTGTCATAGGTCCCCTAGTTGGGCAAGCTGCATATTAGATGGAATAGCATGGTGGAATGACCAGCTGACTGGATGTTTTCTTATCAATATTTTTTGTTGATGATATATTTAACATTTATTTCTATGTGTTGATTTATTGTTATGAGTAATGCAATCAGTTAAGATATTTTTCATTGTTAGAGAATGGGGTGACAACCTTTTTGTAACTGTGGGCCACATTGTCAAACCCCCAATAGCTCACAGGTAGCACATGTCTCAAACTTACTTTCAATTCAACAAATTTAAAATATTAAATTCAGGTATAATAATATAGCAAAGAAAAACTATAATGGTCCTATAATACAATTTTGTTTTCGAAGACAGCTAATATGAGTACAACAGACAGAGACAGTATATACAAATCAAGAAGGCTAATCAGTGCAATGCTTGGGCTTCCGAGACGTAATCAAAAAATTATATAATGTCTTTAAGTTTTATACTGTCTTATAGTTATATTTCTCTTAAGAAACAGGTCCCTTTAAAATTGTTAGACAGCAGACATTTTTTGCCCATTATTTTATTTCATAACAATACAATTCATGACAAACAGGTAAGCTGTACTTTTTTAAATTGGTATTATAAAAAAATTAATCTTATCTAGAAATAGCTTTCTAAATTTCAAAAACATTTAAAAACAATTTTAAAAACTTTAAACCATTTTAAACAATTTTAAACTTCCCCAGGGAGTCACTACAAGCCAGTATAAAGAGATATCTTCTGTTGGACCTTAAAAACATGTTACTTGAAAAAACAGTGAGTTTGTGTTTATATGTTAGGAGTTATTTGGAACTCAACTTAGATTAATGTTATACATTTAGGGATTAAGATGAATGTATTAGTTCATTAGACCTGAAGGCAAGCAAGAGCTCTCAAAACATTGAAGGCAGGAAAAACAAAGAATGGATCCTTGCAGTACTCCACAATTTATCATCTGAGGGGATGAGTAGTATGAGGAGATTTTGTTTTCTTTAGTGTGCTGGAGGGCAACTACTTGGCTACAGTTTGATAAATATAATTTGATCCATTGGCCTGCAATGCCTGGAATCCCTAGCTAGTTTTGTTAAAAGTATATGATGCTCAATAATGTCAAAAGCTTTTGGCAAATCTAAGAAAAGGTCAATGGGAATTTCCTTCTGATTCTGTGCAACAAGTATGTCATTTATAAAGGGGAAGAGGGCTGTGTCTGTCGATCTAAAACTCCTGAAGCGATGTTGTGCATTTGTAAGGACATTATTTGCATTGAGAAACTCTTTTAGCCTATCTTTGAAAAGCCTTTCCAGAATTTTTGAAAATCCTGATAGCAGGGAGATAGGTCTGTAGTTTATTAGATCATAACTATTGCCCTTTTTTTAACAATATTATAATTTTTGCCATTTTGAAAAAATCTGGGAATATGCCTGTTTTTAGAGAGTAATTGCAGATATGAGACTGATTGCACTATACATGGAGCACTGTGTTTGATAAGAAAATCTGGAATGTTGTCCAGGCCTGCTGAGAATTGATTCTGCATTTGTTCAATGATTTTAAAAGTTTCAGAGGGTGTGGTTTCATATAAAAAATATGGAATTTACCATTTGTGTAACATCAGTGTTTGGTTATGTGTTTTATTGTTTAGAGAGATTTGAGAGATTAAAGTTTTACCAATTTGTGAAAAGTGTTCATTGAATATATCAGCAATTGTTATGAAATAAAATAATTGGGGAAAAATGTCTGCTGTCTAACAATTTTAAAGGGATCTGTTTCTTAAGACAAACAATATAACTTAAATATTAACCACCAAGTACATCTTTGAAACCTAAAAGTTATGGGAAGGGAATTCAAATGAAGAGATTTAAATGGTAGTACCTTCGTGAAACGTAGATTAAGCCACAATTTTTATTGATTTATTGAGGTTGGAGATATGCATGTAGTTCATAAGAAAAGGTCAAGCTAATTCTCAGCCATTCACAAATTCAATAATGTTCAGTAGAAAAATATTCACCAAGAAAAAACAGTCACACATGTACTATATTGACGTTAGGAATGCCAAAAAAATCTTAGATTGTTAAAAAATCTTAGATTTTTCAGGAGATCAATACAGTAGGGGCCCTTTGGGCCGCATGAGATGGCTTTGCAGGACGCAGGTTGCTGACTCCTGCTATAAAAAATTAGTAAAATCTAAATTTCTGATTAAGTCATGGGGGGGAGGTACTTTAGCTCCATGCCCACGTGCAGCAAGAAAATGTGAAGTTGAGTGTGCCTTTTCCAACTCCTTTGGATGAAATGAGAGACTTGCTAATTGTTGACGTCCTTGACATGTGTTGTCTTGCAGGACCTGAACAACTGGAACTGCAACAACAGCTGCCTCCAGGCTCTGGCCCTCTCCCCACGATCGGAGACTGTGGACTCAAGGGTGAGCAAAAGCCCTTTAACATCAGATAAGAACTGCATAAAGCGCCAACTAAAGTTGCAGGCCCTGGTTCTCCCTTTAGCAATTTTCCTTCTCTCACATGCACCTCTCCTCCAAATTATAATCAAAATTCCCCTTTGTTCCTTTCTTGGAAAGAAGAACTTGCTAATGATCTCATCATTTAATCTAAATAATAATCAATTATGTAGTTTCTAACTCTTTTCATGTTAAGGATATTAAAAAATCCAATATTATTTTTAAAAATTTATATATTTACACCTTATCAAGTGTATCCCCTACCAATGTGTACTGCTTATTTTGTATTTGGGCACATAGAACTTTCTTGCTTTAGTGAAAACAATAAAATTATTTCACTGAAATCTAGTCACATAAAACAAAAACTTACTCACATGTCAATGCAGGCACAAAACTACTAAAACTAGAAAAAACTTGGGATATAAATTTGGAATATAAATTTCTGTTACGATGTTTGGAAGGATTTTTCAAAATTCATCAATTTATCATCAAAAGGGATGAAATAAGAGTTTTTGGTTTATTATAAACCTTATATTCAGAATGTTGCAGATTTGGCTTGGTATTTGAAACAAAGAAATACAACACACAATTTCACAAATGGGTAACTTTTATTAGACACTCTCAAAAGGAACATGAGACTTAGAATGCAAAAAGCGAACTAGTGAGATTGCCAAAGAACACTACCAGGGAGAGTGATACTACCAACATAAGAACAAATAGCACAAATAAGGAAAGTTTGTATTTATTCTCAACTCCTTAATTCATGTGTTACGTTTTATGGGGAAGAGGTTTGGGGAGATGGGTAGGACATGGCAGGTTGCGGCAGGGAGGTGGGGGACCAGACAACATATGGCAGTGTAGGCATGTAAACAAAATTACTTCCATTTTAATGAATTTATTACAATTCTTTCCTTTTCCTGTCTATTAGATGATGCTGATAAATAAAATCCAGGCAAGGTTGTGTTTCTATGCAATAAACTGTATGAATGTATTTGTAAATGGTATACTGGATTTCCTTTCAATTTTTGAATGTGAACAGTGAAAATAAAAGAAGTGTTATGTTTGACCAATTAGATAATAAAATTTAAATATCTCCTTAATTTTTTTTTACTTTTAATTTCCATTACATTCAAGGACAAGTTGAGGTATGAATAAAAGCTAACTTGATAACCAATCATTTCTGTAATTGACATTCCAAAGCAATTTTCAAGACTTTTATTCAACCATCCAATCAGCATGTATCATCTATGGTCATAAATAATACCTTCCCATTGGTTAATTATTAAAATGTATTCTGAAGGATGAATAATAATCCTTAAAAATTATATTGTGTATCATATATATTATGTAATGCATAATATATACTATTGTAATTATTACCATATAATTATAATATATAATTATGTAATCATAACTATACATATTTATTATGTACTTATTTTGGGGATTTTTGTGTTGACAATAGTGGGAAATGAAAAATTAAAGCTACTGAGATTCAAGATAGCTTTGTGTGTTGTGTTGCAGAAGATGTCACGAGTAGGGGTAAGATTTTAATGAATTTTTTTTCTCCCTCTTAATGCCTTTTAGTATAGATATTGATTTTATGTTATGACAAAAGGAAGTGTCCCATTTTTATATGACCTTTTTTTTTGCATTTTTTTACCTTTAGAGAGGTATTTAGACTAGTAAATCTTCATCATTTTGAAAGTATCTTCATCACTTCCATCATTTTGAAAGTATTTATCACTGCTGAATTCTCTTGAATGAAACAAAGAAACCTAAATTACATCAGTTCATCTGAACTGGTTTTGATAAAATATTTTATGTCTTTTTTGCTTTTATGACATTTTAAAAACATTTTAAGAGCATTTTATTGATCATTTTTGGATGATGTTTTAGATCATCAAAATCCACCCCTAGTCGTGAATGATGCTGTTTGAATTTCAGATGTGACTGAGACAAAATTGAAATGCATCATGTTTCTGTTTTCAGGGTGGTCGGAGTCCTATGATTTCACCTCATCCGTCCCCCCAGTTGCAGCGCCGAGGTACAGTTCCTGTTGCCCCTCCGCCCCCTCTTCCACCACGCCGCTCGTCCCCCACACTTGGGAGCCCAACCAGCTCACCCAGGTAAATGAACTCCTCTGTGAATGTACACGACAAGTGCTGTGCACAGGGGCTGTTTCAGGGGCATGTATGCCTTTGACTTAATTCTTTGCACTCGTGGGCCTAGGAAGTGAAACCCACCCTTCTGTCAGTACAGTCAGTGACTGCTGGCTCAGACATGTGACAGATGATGGTGGCTGTATGCCAGAAAACATCTCTCAGATAACTTTTTCAAATCTTTTCATGAGTTGCAAGGTATCTGAAGGATGATTGCACAATGAATGTTTCAGATAAGATAAATATATAGAATGGTAATGTTTTGGTTTTTTCCAGATGATGCATCATATTTGTGGAATATTTCCTCTAGCTTATAACTTTGGACTTTTCAAATGATGGCACAGGGCATAGAGATATGACATAGTTAAAATAGAAAATTAGTGAAGAAATAAAAATGTAACATCAAAAGAAACATTATAGTAGACTATATGAAGCAGTTGATTATTGGAAAAGTGGAAAAAGTTGAACTATGAAGAAAGGGGAGAAAATCTAATCAATCTAGATGAAATAATGAATGTGGCAAAGAAATTGAATTAGTGCCAGAAAATAAAAAATTAACTCCATGATCCTCAGGTGGACACTAAAGAGAAAGGTTAAAGAGAGAAGATTAGTACCTGACAGTCGCACTGGATGTAATGGATAATATTTACTTCTTAATTGTATGATAAATAGATAATTAAATATAACTGTAGAGCATCATAAATAGTTATTTATGATATGAGTGCTAAAAGTGTCAGCTTATTTTGCAAGTAGGAAATGTAGCCACACAGGCGGAGTGGTGCAATCCCACAAGCAAAATAAAATCACTTTTACCACCTGTGTCATACACTAGTTTTTAGATAGCCTTACTTACTTTCATTTTGTTTTTATTCAAATGTACAAATAAATGTCTTAATGATACATTAAGGTTAGTAGTAGCTGTTGTCAGATGAAATTATTTTGTTTTCTTTATTGTATTTGCATAGTTGATCTGAATACTTGAGCATCATCTCACTTTTAGAACTACTGCTAAAAATTGAACTGTTAGCATGCTTTTGCATGCCCTGAAAGAACCACTTGTAGTAGTGGCTGTCTTAAAATACAATTTAAAAACTTCAGTCTTAAATAAGTATCTTAATACTTCATGTCTCCTTATGAAAAAAGACCATTGACCTAGGCAAGAAGCAAAAACATAAACTAGCCCCTGAAATCGTAAAATTAAGAGATGAAAGTTATGTTTGGTTTTTATAATACTACCTGGAAAACAAAATACAAAGAAAACTACAATCCTTACAAGAAACTGTATAGAACAATGTTGTGAAGAGCAACAGCAAAGTACCTAAATGTCAAAATTTCTGAGACTGATATCAAAATCAAAGCTACGTGGAATATGGTCAGCCAAAGTAGAAAACATGCCACCAATAATTGCAGTATCATCCTAAAATAAAGCAGTAATACAGTAGATAATCCTATTGGCCATGAGTAGATCCACGGGGAGGAAAATGAAGGAGATTTCCCCGCCTAAGATTTTTCAGCAACTATTTATTCCAACTTGTCATGAGACTTTCAAGCAAAAATATTTTCAGATTATCATTAAAACAAATAAAATTGTATCACAGCATGACCTGAGTGTAGCCTGTGGCATTTAAAAAATCTCTAATATGGCATATTCAACAAAAACATTTTGAATTTTCTTGCCCAAAATCAGTCTCTGGATCCACCCCTGTATTGACATATGTCAAATCTTCAATAATTATTTTGTAAATGCACACTCTAGACAAAATACAATTTTCCACCCCAATAATACCATCCTAAGGGTGATGAATTCTGTCTTTTTAGAACTGGTACCTGTCATTGAAATAGTCCTTGAACTGTCATAGACAAATTAATTAATAATCAGCTGTTATCAATGATGTTTATCTTATCATCCTAAAAGAGGGCAAAACCACCTTAATAAGCGTATGATACTATTTTTAAAAAGTCCGTCCTGTAGGAATTTACCTTTTCAGATGTATTAAAAGTTAGTGCCCAATGTTCAGGAAAGGAGACACTAGCGATGAATAAGACTACTGGCCCATGACTCTTCACTTTCATTTTTACTAAACTTGTAGAAATAAAAAAATAAAAAAGAAATCATTTTATCTAGAATTAACTGCTTTCTAAATGGTATCAAAATCCTTATTCTCAACATGGATTAGGAAAAGAATTAATCACCTCTACATCAGTTGGTGATTTAATAATCTTCTCAATAATCTAGAACAAAATAAAGAGACTGCAGCTCTCTCTTTCTTGATCTCACTAGGCCCTTGATAGTGTTTCATGATCACCTCCTAAACAAACTTGAAACCACTGGTATAAGAGGTCAAGTAAATGATATTATTGAATTGTACATAACACACTGTAATCAATGGACAGAATTTTTATGGGAAAATGCAGATAGCACCACTCAAGTTCAGTCTGCTTGCGCTACAGTGAATGAAGGTGTACAGCCAGGATCAGTCCTAGACCCATATTATTTTTATTACATATGAATGACCTCCCCCCCCAAAAAAAAAAAAGAAAAAAAAAAAACAATTCAAAAATATCAAATGCTGCTGATACATCTGTAACAAGCTTGGAGCAAAAACTATCTTTCCTAGAAGAAAACTTGAGTCACTTGCTGGAGAAGATCTCAATTTAACTAGAGCAGAACAAGCTTAAATTGAACTGTCAAAAAACAGCCGTAATAACATCAAAATAAAATCTAAAACTAATCAAGCCTTTAAGTAACTACAAATGATGAAGTTATTAGTCAGGTTCAGGACCGTAAGTTTTTGGGTATACACAGTGATCAAAACATGTCATTCAACTGACACATTGAATACTTATGAAATAAATTAAGTATGAACATCTTTTTGCCGAGGTGTAAGTCATGATGTGTATGGTAATTTGTTTTCAGGGGAAGCTGCAGGATTGTGATTGTCTTTGAAGGATTTATATAATGTTAATCCATTTGTTTTCACCCATCATGCCTCCTCTGCCCTGTAACAAGTGAGAATAAGGTTGAAAGGTTTAATGGAAAACTGCTTCAAAGAAGATAATATACTAGTTTGTTTTTTAAAAAAAAATCTGAGTAAAAAATTAAGAAAATTTCCATAATATTGCTATTGATGAAATTTAAAAAAATTTAATTTGTTCTTGTAATCTCCTTGTGTTATCACTCCTTGAGTTGTGTTTATTTAGTTTTACTACTGGTGTTCCATATCTGAGTTAATTTTCTGAGTGAAGAGACAAATTTTATAGGTGCTATTTAGTGGAAGTGCTTGGTATGTTATGATGTTTATACATATTATGAAACAACTCCATGAATCTAATATTATATGTAATGTTTATTTTTCTCAATAAGAATTTAATTTCATAATTAATCTCTTTTGAATTTTTATACTGATCAATTACTTGAATGAATAATGGTTATATGTTTGGTACTTTTTGTAACCTTTAAATGTAATTAAAAATCTCAAATGAATAAATATGAAAATACTTTTAGAACAGTTGCAAGCATCAGAGATGCCACACTGACATATTTTAATATATTTAATAAATGTTAGTTGATTTTGGCATTGTTTGTTTGTAGCAGCCACCTGTCTGTTCCTACGGAAGAGGCCCCTCCACCACCACCTCCGTCAGTCAATTGCACTGTGACAATAGTAGCAAGAGAAGCAGAGGACATTGAGAGGTCTTCAGGTGAGGCATTTTGCAAGCATACTGTGCAGTGGTTCAGTTTTTAAAGAAACACCAATTCACGGAGCAAGTACCAAAATCTTCTGGCTCATCTTTGCTGCAGGATTTGTATGATTTATTAGTGATTCCATGTTTGTCGACTGCTAAGGTCGTTTGTCCCTAAGGATAAGGGTGGTTAGCATTGTGGGAGGCGGTGGTGAGCTCCCTCTGGATGGCGAGCTCTGGCACTGACCTACACGTTAGGGTTGGTGGGGGGGGGGATTGCAGGGTTTTCCTCAATCAGGTATCTACCATCAGCAGGGCACCGCATCAGCCTGGCTTTTACAAGCCAAGCTTTTAGCTTTTGACTAGTCTCCCAATATGTGTGATAGTGTAGATTATAGAAGTGAAAGTGTGTGTAAGGGATTAGGATAGAAGAGGAAGGAAAGATTGTGTGTGGTGTGAGGTCTGTTTGTTAGGGTACTGCTCTGTCAGTTACCTGGTAGATCAAAGCAACCACTGAAAACTACCTATCAGAGCAGCCTGCTGTTAGAATTCTCCTCTGGACAGCAGCTGAATTAGCTTCAGGATCAAAGTAAGGGTAATTCTAATGATGATCAAGGAACAAGTAGTGATTGAATTTATTACTGAAGAGGGTGTTAATTCCTATGATTTGTATGGTTTGGAATTTGTGTAAAATGTATTTTTTTTCTTTTCTTTTTCCACCTTTGTTTTCCACGGAAATGGATAAATGAATGTGTATATATACTTATGTTTGAGCCAAGGAAGGCAAAGTTATTCATTCAACTAAAAAGGTAATAACTTAAAATAGAAGCTTTTAGAATTTTATATTATTTATTAATATACATATGATATTTGAAAATGTATCCTTTCAGTTTTCTCTTACTTTTGTATGTTTAGACTCTAAAATATATTTTAGGTTCATAAAATAGTCTTCTTAAAGGCAAAAATAAGATGTGTAATTCAGGTCATGCAATAAGATAATACTTGGGTTTGATTGAGAGGATAGAAAATATAATTACAAATATAGCAATGTTTTTTTAGTGTATTTGCCCTTTTACTATGGGAAATAGAATGTGAGGTTGTGAACTAATAGCCTGATGGTTTTGTTCTTTAATAGGGTCTCTAGACTCCAGATATGACATCCTACAGACTACAAGCAGTACGAGCAACAAGGCAACTACCTCAGCCCACATTCGGCACCAGTCATGCCCCCTCCCTCCTGGCTGTGTGGCAGCGGCACTTTCAGTACTGCCATCCAAGTCCAGCACCACCCCCCAGTTCCCACCCCTCCCGCCCGCCACCATCCCTCAGCTGCCCCAGTGCTCCACCTCGGCATTCCCTCCAGCGTCAGCGCTCCAATCCAATTACGCTTCGACTTCCCACGCATGTACCTCTGCACCGGCCTCGTCCTCGACGCCCTCCTCCTCCTCCTCCTCCTCCTCCACTTGCTCCTCTTCCTCCTCCTCCTCCTCCTCCTCCTCCTCCTCCTCCTCCTCCTCTTCATCCTCAACTCCGGCAACTTCATCAAGACCACAGCCAGCAGAACCGACTCTTCAAAGGCAGCATAGTGGGGGAAACGCCCACTCCATTCATTATGCTGAACTTGCAGATATATCAGAGGAGCCTAGCTATGAAAATACTGTCATCATTCCTGGTGAGTTTTTATTTTTAAATTCCAAATTAGGTGGTAAGAGTACAATGTAATATTATTCATTATATTAATGGCTAATAACTTTTAATATAGTTTTTATATCGAGTTCATGGAGTCAAATCATAAACAATTGTGTACCATTTTGACCTATAACTACCATGGGATAAGAGACTGGTTTATTTTACCATATGTTTTCTTCGAGATTTTTTTAAAACTTTTAATGCAAAACCTTTTAAAGTTTTATCTGGTGTGTTTATTGATCTTGTTACAAGAAGGTGTTTCATATCACTACATGAAGAGCGTAGGCTTCCGCGGCCGGAATCAGTATTTACTAGGCTGTCCGGGTGACGCCGCGTCCATGGCAAAGGTGCCGACGTTTCGGTCGCCATTCTGCGACCTTCCTCAATACGCCCTGAGGAAGGTCGCAGAATGGCGACTGAAACGTCGGCACCTTCGCCATGGACGTGGCGTCACCCGGACAGCCTAGTAAATATCACTACGTGTCATGCACTTTTTGTTTCGTTCCAGGAAATCCTGCTGTAGTGAAACATATCTACAATGTAAGTTTTGAAGGGGAACCTTCATCGAGTCAGAAAACAAAAAATTCAGAAGCAAAGTAAGTTCCTGAATATATTTAAAAGAAGTAATTTTTTTGCCACTTAAAACAAAATATTAATAAAACCGTTTACTTTTCAATAATTTTTATTGTTGTGCCTACTTTCCATTTTTCCAGTATTCAGTGGAGTGTATCTTTAGAATATGATTTCTAATTTTACTTCTTTTATTGTATGGCAATCTTTGAACGCTAAATATATTTTTTACTTGTTTTAACTCGTACCCTTTTCCACTTACCAATGTTCTTCTACTTCTCTTCAATAAGTCTTCAGCATTTGTTATTCTTTTCTCACTGAACAGTTTTGAGCAAAACAAATGAGAGACAGAGAGAGAGAGAGAGAGAGAGAGAGAGAGAGAGAGAGAGAGAGAGAGAGACAGTGCCTTATTATTTCTACCACTGACAGATTGTTAACAAACACATGAAGTCAAAGTGTGGAAGCAGGCAGTGTGGCATGTTCACTGCTGTATGAGGCACTGTAGACTTAGTCAATGTGTCATAAGAGAAATTGCTGATTTTCGGAAATTTGTAACTTAGATATCAAAGGGTGTATAGATTCATTGCATTGGATTAAAAACATCATTTTCTCACTACTTTTTGGAGATTTCAATAAATTTTGGTTGGGTTGTTTATGGCTTTACCAAAAACATTAATGATTTTATTACTGGGAATATATATTTTTCCTTAATCAACATTGCTTTATGTAATATAATATTTAATCTTTAAAGATTAATATAAAGTTTTTGATAATATCAAACTACTTACATTTAATCTTCTTAATAAGATACAAGTTTTGATTTGGTTTTCATTATTATAACGCATCTTTTCTTATATTTTTCAATACCTTGTGTAAATACATTTTCAGTTTTGCCTGATGGCAGATACAGAACAGTCTTCGAAACGTCAAATGTAATTGGATAAAATTATAAAATAAATTTTGGACCTAAAAAGTGGTTGGCATAAAAAAAAGGGCTGAAAAATATTATAAAATTGAATCTACTTCTTGTGATTTATAGATAGTACAACTGTAATGTAAAAACATTGTACTTGGAAATTTTTAAAAGAAAAGTTAAATACAAAAGAACTGCCCAAGAGGCTCCTTGATATTTTGACAACCATGATTTTGTTGCTATGGGTTTTTGTTTACATGCTGTGTGCTCTTAGTCTATTACCACTTCTTAAAATCCAGGATGAATCTGTACATTCTTTAGGGATCTTTTTCAAGTTCTGTGTAATAATTTTAGATAAACTTTTATATCTACAATTGATTTCATCCTTTTTCAGTTAAGATGTAGTAATTAACTTTTTTTTTAAATTGACTGTCATGTTTATTAATTTTTTAATAATTCAATAATGCCAGATAAATTTTAGATGCATGTTGAGAATGCTCATTTTATTTTACTACTGGATGAAGACCAGTGTCAATAAGTAGATTGCATGATTAACTTGTGATACAATTATCAAGTTCTAATTTACTTGTATATTTAGCTTTTCTTCTTGCAAAATAATACTGATTTGCCTTTAACAAGATTTCGGGATAGGTTATGATTTCTGTGATCCTCCCTGTTCAAGAGTTTCTGTCCTGAAGAGAAACTGTGTTTACAGCAAAGCGTATCATGGAGTTCCTGGTAGTCATCTCGACTCCGGAGGGAGCAGTCGAACATCGTCCACCCCACGTCACAGCAAGGACTTGGCAGAAACGCAAAAACAGAACCATCAACGAGCAGGTGTGAGCGAAACCAACGTGGCCTATGAAAACCTTAATATGGACTATATTGCCCAACTCATGTCAGAGGGGTACACTCAAGATGCTGTTATACGTGCTCTTGGAATTACTAGGAATGATGTTGAAATGGCCTGGGACATTCTTCATGAATTTGCATCCAAAGAAACCACCACATGATTAACGGGGGTGAAACGGAATGATTATCGGTAGTGCAATGGAACGTGTGGTCACATGTGAATTGTGTTGAACTTTCGAAATATGAAAATAAATGCCACTAGTCTAATGAATTGTGTGATAGCACAACTTTCTTGTGAACATGGCCTTCTGGTTTTGGTAACTGCTGGAGAAGAGAAAGCACCTTTTGAAGATGATGTGAGACAACTTAGTTGTGGTGCAGCAACTGTGTATTTATACAAGATGAAATGTGATGCTTGAAATTCCTTGAGAAAATGTTAAAGATTTTGCTATTGTAATTACTGTATTTTAACTGTTAATACCAACTGTGTACCAATCTTACAATGTTGTTGAACTTACGGTGGAACTTAACAACTACTGCAAATAATACATACTATATATTGTTCATGTGTAGGCTGGCTAATGTCAAGTAATAAGTATATTCTTGCCTGGTAAGATTTTGTTATCTTTTAAATTATTTGAATGTTATGGTTTTAAGACTGATAAACTTGAATTCCATTTGCTATGAAGCCCGTGAGTATGATATCTGCAGGTCAACCTAGAAATGAGACTTGTTTGACAGTCTGCAGATGTAGCTTGATGCTGCATTGTGGAGACAGTTTACGTGCTTCCAGAAAACAGTTGAGGAACAATCACACCCGTATCTGGGAATAGAAATTCATGAGATTGCCAGTGAGTGAGTGGTTACCTAAGCAAATAATGACCTGTGATAGGATACTCTCAGGCTTATGGGTATATTATCAACTTTTAGACTTTTATTAGTCAGGCTTGAAATAATGAACTGCATAGGGCTATATTTTTAATATTTAGTTATAACTGATCCCCCAGAAATAGCCAGTTTTTGTCAAAATAGGAAAAAACTATATTGTTTGCTTATCTATGTATTCCGGCAAGAATGTCGAGGAAACTGATGGTAGACTTGCAGAAATTTGTTATGCTTATTCTGGTATGATTCATAGCATTCTGTGTAGTAGGAAAACTTGCATGAGAAAAGAGAATTCAATTTGAGGATATTTCTAAAAATTATATTTTCGTACAGTTTGACCTCAAATCTCTTCATAAAAATGTAATGTTGCAAGTGCATGTTTTTGACATTACAAATATCAACTGTATATGATATCAATGTAGACATCAACTTATTTTGCTGATTTGGATCAATTTTGCTGTTGAACAGTTGTACTCTTAACATCGGAATTCTACATCTTTAAACAGTGTTAAATTTCTGTTTTTTTACTGTTCATAATGGTCTCTCCATTTGATGCAGGCTCAGTGATCATCTCTTGATGTTTAATCATGGCATAGAAAATTTTTCTCATGTATGATCTTACTTGAACTTGAAATAAGATATTCTTGCGTGACCAACCCACTTTTAAAACAATGTAAATGTTTTGAAAATTTGGATAGTATGCTCTAATAATGTAATTTTCTATTTCGAGATGCATCGTGTTGTTAAAGAAAATTAGAATTTTTTGTGCACAACAGAAATAAAACAGAAAAAAATTATTTTAAGAAAATATTGATAACCTTGATATTATTTGGCAATCACTGAACTAATGACGTGATTGTGACCCCTAAGCATTTATTCAGAGATTCTTTACATGTCTACCTCTTTACCTTCTTAACATGTGTATAATAAATACATTTAATTTAGGACTGTTATTTGATTTGTCTCAGAAGCTAAAACTGATCAGTTGCATTGTGATGGTACCAGAAAAATGAGTGAATGAAGTAATGATATTAAAGCTTGAAAAAAAAAATAAATATTTTTTTAGTGGAAAATCTATTTAATTTAAATCTGTCTGTTTAAATTAATCCTGAAAATTAAAATCAGAAGCGAAAGTCTTAACTTTATTCTCTTTCATTGCATTGTTCTACAGATTGTTTTTTATTATCACAATACATTTTATATAATCATGTCTCCAGACAATTTTTGTGTGTCTACATTAATTTATTTTGTTACTGAAGTGTTTTAAGTATAACTTTCAATTTTGGAACCTTTTTGGTTATGTGATCTAAACAACTAAATAAAACCAAAAAATATTAATATCACATTTGAGTGTGAGATCTGAGGATGAGATGCAACAAAATTTGTTGAAATTCAAATTCATATCATGTACAGTTTGCTTTTTTGTAAGTAATACTATGTTAAGGATGTGTGTGTTTTGTGAAATTTGATTGACTGTTTCATTATATTCTGGAGTTGCTCCAAGTTCAGCTTTTCTTGACAGATACTGTTGGCAATTCCAAATGGGTAAGTCTTAGTAGAACCTGGAAAAACAAGTTTACACATTGTTGACTTTCGATGCACTGCTGTCAAAATCCGTGTCCTTATACTAAAAGATTTTGAAGTAAGTCTGAAAAAGCTTACTTAAATATTTACCTTTGGAACACCATTTATTAAAGTTATTTAGCAATTATGTTTATTTATTTTCAGTGTGCTAAATTCAATTTTTTTATTACAGACAATCAAGATTTCTTATAGTTAACAATTATCAAATTTTTATTCCGTAATACATAAATGTGGTTATTTCACGATGTTTTGGGACAAGGTTGTCCCATCATGAGGCAACTACTGAACAATAATACATGAAATGGCATTAAAAATTTGCAAATTGAAGTGCTAAATTTCAGATTAATTGCTAAATTTAAAATATGTATCATTTCCAACAAACATAGGAAAACTTAAAATAAATAAAAAAACTACAATGAAACACCCACCAAAATGTTTCATGTTAGTAACAAGAACACAAGATATTGGAAACTCATCATAAGAGCACCATTTTACTAGGCTTTTTGATTACTTAACATATGAACTATGGATTAAAAATTGTTAAAAGTAACAAATATGGATTGCCTGTAATAAAATGTGATCGTTTCTTGGAATGCATTGGAAATACAATTTCGATACATTCTTTGTGCCATGATCAGCAGTACTTTTATTAGCCTACGCAATCTGTTAAGGAAAGCTTAACTAAAGAGTGAATGGACCATACCATTTTCAAAATGGAGCGATAATGTTTCAATCAGGGTATATATTCACCATGTAATTTTGATTACCTAAGCAGCAAAAGATTACAATGGATGTGTGAGTTAACATTTTTGTTATCTCTGCTTGCTTACGGAGGCTGTGTCTGTGATCAAACAAAAAGTTGCTCATTAGCAAGCAAACATTCAAAATAAAATTGCAAGGATGGGTTATATTTGAAACTATGCACTAGTCAGACAAGTACCTTATTCATTGATCATAGTAGGAACAGTACAACAGGTTGCATAAAATTTTTCATAGCTTAAAATCCTAAACTTTTATTGCATTGCCGGTATTTTATGCCCACTCCTAGAATGTATGCTGGAAGAAAATGTTAACATACCATCTTTTAAAGTTATTTACAAATAAATACTCAAATGAGGGTATTATGGTTTCATATGATTAGCTGCCTAAGAGCAATTCAGCTCTTCCATTTTCTTCTCTCAGATTTTAAAGCTGACATCATGAGAGGTCCAGTGATCCAGTAGGTAGATTTAATAATGTAGTTATTTATTGCAGTTTATGTAATCAGTATGGATGTAATGCCAAGGAGAACTGGTTAAGTAATATTATTTTACAACTTTTGTTTTCATGAGAACCATAATTACCAGAGATACTCATTTGGACAATTTGCAGTTTCGTGTCATATTTGAACAATGAATTTCAATTGAGTGAAATTTAAGCTGTGTTTGATTAGAAAGGCATTTTTCTTACAATTTATTTCTACTGAGTTAATCAGTTCAGAAATTAGTTGTATGATTTCTTTCAGTCTTAATTTTTAAATTATACAGGGTGTTTCCATGTGGAGTAGATTTTGTAGAGAAGAAAAATATTTACAGGAGGCTGGGAAATGTTTAATTCTGACTTTCTGAGATATAAAAATAATAATTCTTCTTAACATTGTCTCAAACAAAATTTCCAAAACATGTACTCATATTTGGCTCAATTCTATAGAATCTACACAATTTTTTCACCATATATTATTATTGTTTAATAATAATGATAATAATAATAAGTTAACTAATTAAAAATTCAATTTTAATTATTAATGAAAAAATAAATAACTGTGTTTCTTTCTGGCAAGTGAATCAAAAACTTTAACATCTCTTCACTTACTCAAATAATTTTAAACTGGAAAAACACAGTAGTCATGTACTGGCTATAAACCTTTCCTTTCAGTGGACAGAAATACAATGTCAGGTGCTGTGGAACCCTGAAATTTGGCAAAGAATTGTGTTTGCATTCATGAGAATCCTATTTAACAGTAGTTTGTTTCTCAAGAATGCAGGCAATGAAGTTTGCAGGAAAACTATGGTTTGGGTCTAACAAAGCTATTATTAATATGACTGGCATCAATGATAATGAATGGGCTAATAAATATGAAAACCTATTATTTATCCTAATATGTAAGTAAAAAACACTTGCTTGGAAATTTAAATATTTCTTATTTAAACATTTAAAGGAGTAATGTAATTAAATACAGAAAACTAATGCTATTGAGAACAGTGAGGTTTGTAAAGAATGTTACTGTAAAATCTTTAAGTGAATAGTACCAACCAACATTCATATTTTCTTCTCTACATGCACAAAACCTTAACTCTAAGGTGTTACTAGATATTTTTGAAACATCCTGTTTTTAACCTTAACATACAGACATTACTGGAAATGAAGATGATCTTTTAAATATATTTTTCAAATGCAAAGCTTGGAATTCGTTGCTACTTATACGAGTGCCTCTGCAGGTTGCCTTTACTACTTATTTCATAATCCATTACAAAAAGTCAAATTTTCACTGTACATTGAAGATAGAGAATAAATCTAGGCTCTCAACTTTAATTTGAAAAATGGAATAAACAATGCTCTATATGATAATTGAATGTCTTAGCTATTGTACATTCATTTGAAACCAAGCGATTCCTGATTAGAAATCAGCGTTCTTTGGGTCGCATTAAAATGTCAGTTATATTTTGATATTCCTAAACATTTTTTCACTAAAAGAATTTCTGTGTGTTGTATTTAGTACTGGTTTTCTAAATGTCATTCAATCTCTTTTTATGAAAAAGATAATTATAACTTAGGCAATATTTGAACTCAGAACATTCATGTGTGTGAAAACTCAACAGGCTGTCACCAACAATTTTAGACCAACTGCTTAGATGAAAATTGTTGTTGACAAAATGAAACTATCATAATTTGCATTTTGTCCATTATTGTTCCTAAATTGTTTACAACTCTGTGATTGCATATCATTGCACACCATATAAAAATGTCATTTGGTGTTTTATGCTAAAATTGTAAGTTTTCAAAAATGCTTTGTGATTTAGAATGAAGATTTTAATCTGGTTTTAAATCACCTCATCTGATGTAAAATAATAAAACATCAAAAGATATTTTTGATTTTATTTCAATTAATGAAGTTTTATGTAACATATCATGCAAAGCTACTTTAAATTGGGAATGCAGAGTGACTGTGACCTAATAGAAGGGTTTACCAGAACATCACGATTGCTACTTTATTAAATATATTGATCATTGACAATTCTCAGGGTAGTAAAAATAATTATCTGAGATGAATAAACTAGCTTTCCTTTTTGCTGTGAATCTAAAAGTTAAAAAATTAGAATATATCTGTGACTGTCTCAAATTTTGTTGACACAAAAAGTCCATAAAGTGTTAATGAAGGGGGCAGTCAGCAAAAAAACAATTTGCAATATTCATTCAATTTCCCTTCTATTTTTGTTTGCAATTATTTCATATTCTGGACTTTGTAAAGTCCAATCGTATTATTCCCTCTTCTGCTTATTCCTAAAGCAATCGTGGCTTTTGGTAATATCCTTAATTTTTATCTAAAATAGATTGTAGAATTTTAAAGAAGCATTTAAAATTAACTATTTTGGAAAACTAAGTTTAGGTAGAAAGTTGAATATTTTGAATGATTGTTGGTAATATTGTTCATGCACTTTGTATTAAAGGTTCTCATGGAGGATTTCATTCTTGATTGTTCTTCTCTTAAAGAGTATTTTCAACTGTACACTGGCAATAAACATAATTAAGCAATGATTTGAAACATATTTGAACAAGGTCATTTCAGGATCGTTAAGGAGCTTTTTTGAAATGATTTTAGAAACCCTTTTAACACCATGAAACAAATATGTATTATGTACTATAAAGTTGTTGTGCCATTATATTATGTTTAAAGTGTTTACTTGGTATAAAACAAAATGTTACAACAATTATTCCTTTATAGAAGTATTATGGACTATTACAAGTGATAATAAATAGCTCATGAAGGCACTGAGTAAATGTTCACAGGTTAACAGGATGATCATTTTTTAAAATTATTTTCAGTCCTTATGTTTTTGAAAAATTTGCGTATCTAATGCCATGCCTCAAGTTCTCAGTTTACATCACAATATTTGACACTTGTTCATGTATGGATAACTCATCCATTAACTTGTGAAAAATCTGCTTTCTAATTGCAATTATTTAATCACGGAACAAACATTAGTACTTGGGCAGTAATATTGATTGGCCATGAGCATTCTCATTAAGCTATGCTACTTCTCAAAACTTTAAATTTCACAGAACTCTGATGAGGACAACAGTCTGTTTGTGAAGCTGTGTCATCCTCTCAAAGTAGAGGATAAAGTAAGCTACCCCATTGGAAGAGCTGATACCAACATTCATTTTGTATTGGTGTCAGTGCCAGAGATAAACGAATTTGGGCCTAGAGCAATGCTGAAACATAATTCCTCCCCCCCCACACACACACACACTCACACCAAAAAAAAAATTGAAAATGTGAAAGCCTACCTTATAAGTTATAACTACAACTAACTATTTAAGGTAAAAAATTAATTGAATATCTTATGAAATATAAAACTACTGTACCGTGACTTATAAAATTACGATATTTCATTTCTTGAGTTTTAATTTAATTTTCAATTGTTAACTATCGTAGCATGGGCAATCGCCTGACCTGCAATAGCCTAAGCGCAGACACTGGTTGATGTATTATAACAAAACACATACTTCCATTCATTGAATGAAGTATTGAAACATCACTTCAATTACAAGTGGAATCTTACAATCCTGAAGTACATCAATTGGAATCTCTTGAAAAGTGTTCTAAAACATTTGCTTGGACTTCAGTAATGTCCTTGATGTTTGTTTGCATTTGCAGCAGAATGTCTAAACACAGAAGACTCCCTACATGCGTTCATTCTGTTGTTGAATATAACTGACTGATAAGGCAATAACATCCTGACTAGATAGACCATGTTTTATTTTCCAAAGCCCCAAAGTTGCAGAATCTGAAAGAGAGAGGCATTTTTGAAAGTATTAATGTAATGAAACATATTATTCATATTTGTACCTTATTTTTACTGTTTGCTTGTGAGAGAATATTTTACAGCAAATAACAAAACCTCAGGTTTTTAATTTCCAGGGCCTGTCTGGATTGAAATTTATTGATGTAAAATGTGAACACCCAATCTTTTCTCCACCAAAAACTGTTAATCTTTCTAAAATAAATAAATTGCAATAGATTTTGACATTCTCTTACTCATCTATGGAACAATCACTTTCGTGTGACATTTTTTTGTAACAATCGTCTTTAAAAGCCTCTTGATTTACTGTGCTGAAAATTACCATAAACTTGGTCACCTCCAGGCTGGATTAACCCTAGAGGCCCCAAACCAGTCTTCTTGTGGAGTAGCTTATAATACTCTTTCATTATTCAATGCTGATTTTTGCTTAGAGATGGAACAAATCTAAATTTGAATTTCTTCTCGGAAAGTTATGCCTATCTATACTATCTGTTAAGCAAAATATTTGATGAGATTTAAACTTTTCTAGAAAATTTTATCTAGTAATTAATTGTGCGTGTTGGGATTCATTAGCAACAGGGGAGCAACATAAAAGAACATTACTATTTTACATTTTCTGTTTATACACAAGTATCAATGCATTTATAATCCAATACTGCCTGACAATCTTCTCCCCCAGACATAAGGTTAAATGTGCTTGGCGAGAGTTGGCACATGTTGAGTTCAGTGAAGACCTACAGATGTAGTAAAACACAATCCGATTGCTGTTATCTCAGAAGATAAACCCTGAATGAAAGCGCACATTCGAAGAAAAATATCTATCAGTATAACTGATTTCCATGAGGACTTTTGGCTGCAAGAATATTGAGTTGACTTGTTCTGAGTGCAAGGGATTTTTGTGTTGCAGTCACATGTAGCTCATGTTGCTTTCTCCCTTATGAGAACAAGAGAGAATATGCAGTATTTGTCCACCTTTTCCACTATTTCTCCTTCCTTTCTGTATCTTTTTCTGTCTTGGTTCTTTTCATGATTTCCTTTGCATTTGAATGAATTTTGCAGGGGCCCCAGAGTGGGCGCTCTGGGTTTAATCAGGATCTGGACACCTCCATGATATTCAGCGTCATTTTGCCACAAATCTGCTCTGTAATGACCTTAATCAGCATAAATAAGCAATCTGAGAATGAAATAGTCTTTTGAAAAAATAACATACAGGTTTGTTTAGAATTTCCTTTATTTTAATTTGGAACTGGATCGTAATTTTACAATTGCTTTGAAGTTCTTTGGAGTGGTATCTACTTTTTTTAATTAAAATTTCAAAATCTCTTTGTCTAGCTTTCAAAAATAAGTATTTATTTCTAAATTTCAAACTTCAATATATAACAATTAAAATTTTCATAAATTATACACATTGTGTTTTTGAATCAGTAAAAATGTACTTGGATGTATATTTATTTCTAAAATGTACGGCATATGTATCCAAAAATTGAACAGCTCTATAATGCGTATATTTTTTTTCTCAACGTGTCATATCTTATGTAGATATTAATACATAAGTAAACTTTTTTTTTTAATTTGGCTATTGGTTCCTTTTGTTCTCAATTTCCTTGACCAAAATAGCAACAAACTTCAGCTTTTCTATAAGTACATAAAAGGTAATGGGCGCATGTCTGTCGCACATACACTTAAAAACTACTCGACCGATTTCGCTGAATTTTTTCACACTTTGTTCTTATAAGTTTCGGGGAGTACTTAAAGAGTGATTTGAATTAAATCGCACATGTGGGGATGTTGATGCGCTTATAGTGGCATGCGTCCCTGAACAGAAGGTCTAGGCAACCCTCCTCACCGTCAAGTATTAAGCGCGTCTGTGACTATTCTGCCCCTGCGATTGTGAAATATCGGCCAGAATTATTACTTGAACGTTATTTCGTACAAGTAAAACAAATTTCTCCTAGTATCATTTTGAATGCATGCCTGAACTTCAGGGAGAACATTTTAACAATAGGATACTTGACAACCAGGTCGTAGAACGAACCCATACTCGCGAGAAAGTCTTTCATCTATTAGAATTTTTGCAGAGCGGAGAGAAAAGTATCGTGACCAGTTACACGTAAAGTGTAGTACAGTACAATAGCGAAACATTGCCGAGTCCACTAGTTAAAAATACAACATATGTACAGTTTTTAAGCACTGATCCAGTTGGTAAAATATCAATATGTTATGGATTCATATTCATATTTTGCTGATTTTCACATGGATGTCCAAAAACCATCTATTTAGAAGAAGAAAATGTAGTATACTTTATTGAAACAAAATTGCGATAGGGCTAGATTTTTCCATTTTGACAAAACGTGGTACGATACTAAATTGACATATATATTTGCCAGTTATACAAAATATAAGGGCTGGCGATTCTCCCAGCATACGCTAATGGCGTTCTCCAAGAAACATCTAAAAGTACTTGTACTTAGCCATTATACCAAATTGCCCTTTACGGGACATAAAGGCTAAGTACAAGTACGTTTACTACACATTGTACTACACTTTACGTGTAACTGGTCACGATACTATTTTCGCTTTGCTCTGCAAAAATTCTAATAGATGGAAGACTTTCTCGCGAGTATGGGTTGGTTCTACGGCCTGGTTTGGCTCATCGGCCTCGGCGCCGTGTGATCCCGGGGTTCCTAGCCCGCCACCCATCCAGGAACCCGCGATGTCTCGTATTTACTTAACCTTTGTGACATCACGTAGTTAACGAATTCGGCTAGCGACGCCGGCTTCGCGGCCTTTTCTTAAATCTTTGTCGCCGTAATGTTGTCCTTAATATTTGTGTATTGACGCTATTCCACTTTTTCCATCAATTGTTTATAAACAATATCCCCCCGAACGTTACTATATTATTTATTTTCTACGCGGTCTATATACATGCACTTCCCTAATTTGCCTCTCTTTATTAATCTAGGTATTTTACCATTATTACCTTGGCTCTTGATACATGAATCAGTGGTTTTTGTCAAAAATGGCTTACTTAAGGGCGGGAATATATTTTCAGCAAACGTCGTTGTCTATAACTTCAACACTCGACGTAGTAGTCATACTCATCAGGTGACAAGCTCACTACAAAAAATTCACATATAATACATGTACATTGTTTTTTTACACCTTGCCAAATGACATTAAACGATTAAATTCGATACAAAAGTAAAATCTTACCCAAGTAAAATACCCAAGTAAAATCTTTTCTGCTGCACAACTGTTTCTATACAATTAGAGGCTATACCGAGCATCCAAATCGAAAGTAATATTTATTTTAACAATGACATTTAATGTATTATTTACCATTTGGATTGTATAATTCTAAAGAAACTGTAACAAGTATTATACTTCAGCTTCTGGGACAATGACCCCATCTCGATCAGGTTTTCGTCCAGTTTCCCTGATCCTTGAGCAAATGCTAAGATGGCCCATTGTTTTGGTACTGGACTTTAATGTAACTTCAAATTAACTTCTCCCCATAGCACGTCACGCGCAGTTTTTAATCGTTTTTGACGTAAATAAATAAACATGTTTGGAGCTCGCGATTTTTGATGTTTCCACCGGGCGCGCCAGTTTCTCAATGGTTGTTTAATTTCTCTCTCGAGCATTTTAATGTCATGGAAACCTTCTGGATATCCAGCAACGCATGCTTGACATCCTTCAATTCTGAATTTTATACATTCGTTTGTTTTCAGTCACTCCCGCAAGCAACACTACCGCCATGTCCACGCTCGTTTTACATGATTTCACATCATTTTATTAAATAAACTTATTCTTTTCACTATTACATATTGCGATCTATCCCTACTTTCTAAAAATAAATTAATTAATACTTTTTTAATTATTTCGTCCACCAAAAATAAATATTTTGTAGGCCATTCAAATCAATAAGGGAAAACATGTTTAACTGACTGATGTAACTTACAATGTTAAAACACCCTGTAACATGCCCAAACAGCAGGGGTGGCACAAAAGTGGTATGGCGCATTCAGAAAGGACAGCAAATTGTTCTAACACAAAGCTAACATTACTTATTGTGGCTATACCAAATTCTTCATTGCCTGTCATAATTAATTCCATACTTTCCTATGTTTACACCGCTTCTCTTACCAAATTTCGTCTATATTTTTATTGTATTATACATAATGTTCGGGGAAGAAACGTCGAAACCCCGAAAATAAGCACTTGACACAATTTTAAGCATATTCTGTCGAATAAACCACTTGGATATTCCAAATAAAAAAAAGCACCCAATTTACACAATTCGACTGATTTTTCATTTCTGCGTTAATTTTTCTTTCTGAAAAAATATATTCATTACTTTTATAAATAATAAACACTTTACATGTTTCTGTAGTGTTTACATGCTTCTGGAATGCAAATTTTTGCCTAAAAAGAATTTTTTCAAACCAATTTTTGAGTGATTATTGCCCAACCATTCGGAATATGCAAGGAATTTATTACACAAAATATGCTCAAAATTGTCTAACGAGCACGAAATTTCAACGTTTCCTTCCCGGACATTCTGTATGCTATCTGTCTGGATGTAATGAATTGAAGTCGCCGATCTACTCCTTTTACATGCAACATGACAGTAGCGATTTCTCAGGGTACGAAAAGTAGGAACGCCCTCCTCATACATTTTCATCTCGTGGATGTAATTACCAAATAAATGATTCGCTTCGATGTTTAAGGGAAAATATACAACTATTGAAATGATACGAGAAAACTAATTTTGATCGTCTTTTGAACTAAGCGCGCTTTTGTCATAAGTAATGCAAAAACGATCAAAATCAACAAAATCACTGTGAGGAGAAACCTTCAGCATTATCTCCACTCGCCTGCAAATCGCCCATATCTGTCTACACGCAGGCGGTCAGAAGAGAAAACTTCATTTAATTGAGATATACGAAAGTAGGCGAGTATCTTTTCCCTTGAACTACCATCAATGGGCCTCCTTTTAACAAGGTGAACGCTTGGTGGGCAGTGATTCAAGTCACAACACGGCAGACAAGGTCAAGAATAGGCAGAGCTGCAGACTTTGCAAACTTACTGCGACGCGACGAAAGGTTCTGGAGAAACGAAATAATGTGTCTCCCGCCCAGTTTTTCATTGCAAGTTGAAACATGAAATATAATTTGTTATGTTTCGTTTGAAGTAGTATATGCTATACATTTATAATGGAATAAAAAAGTTTAAAAATATTTCATTCTATAATCGCGTAAACTAATTTGTATAATGTGATTACGCACGATAAAACTATTGCGTGTCTCAAAGCAGAATCTGCATGCCGAGCCGATTTCGCGGGCATATGGGGCTCGAACCTCAAAAGGGTCTAGAAAACTCTCAAGAGTCAAGGGGTGTTTGCCCGTTTCAGCTAATCTAGGTGGGGAGTGTGAAGGCTTGCTTGACTCGGCAAAGAGATGTGAGGGTAGGTGTTGCTTATCTCACAAACCAATGTAAGGAAGAGTGTTTGCTTGTCTCAGCAAACCAATGCGAGGAAGGGTGTTTGCTTGTCTCAGCAGACCTATGTGAGGGTGGGTGTTTGCTTCTCTCAGCAAACCGAGGTGGTGGTGGTGGTGGTGGTGGTAGAAGGCTTGTCTCACAAATCGATGTGAGGATGGGTGTTTGCTTGCCTCAGCAATCCGAGGTGATGGGGTGGCTGGCTTGTCTCAGCAGACCGATGTGAGGGTGGGTGTTTGCTTCTCTCAGCAAACCGAGGTGGTGGTGGTGGTGGTTGTAGAAGGCTTGTCTCACAAATCGATGTGAGGGTGGGTGTTTGCTTGACTTAGCAAATGGAGGTGATGGTGGCCGTGGGTGGCGCCGACATCTGCTTGGATCGCTGCCTTGACTACTGGCGTCTCCTATCAATGCCTTTTGATCAGTGTGTGATTTATACGTAAGCTTCCGCGGCTCGAATCCACGAATTCTCGGCTATCCGGGAGACGCCGCGTCGTTGGCTGGGGTGTCGACGTTTCGCCTGACATGCCGCAGGCTTCCTCCGTCACAGTCCTGAGGAAGCCCTCCCAGTCACCCACACCTCCCCAGCCACTGCCCTGAGGAAGCATGAGAAACTGCCAGTTGTAGTGAATGACATGTACATCTAATTAATATCAACTGTGGAGCTGATAATTTTAATTGCGTATAAACGCTATTATTAACTCCAACCATGACACTGGCGTTGTCAGTCCCTAGTCCTTTCATATTTTTAATATCTAGCCCGAGCAAATTTAATGATTTAGTGACTGCAGCAACAATCGCTTCTGCATTACACGCGTCTAGTTCCACTAAACTTAAGAAAGTGGATACTATTTTGCGATTTGCAGAGCTATAATAAATGATTGTGATACCCAACAACTTGGTTGTTGAAATATCATTTGATTCGTCCAATAAAATGCTGAAAGGTCCGTTACCAATGTCAGATAACAGATCTTTCTGAAAATACGGATGAATTACATTCTTTATTATAGCACTGCATTTTGTGCGGTGCATTTTAATTTGTTGTGCAGTTTTGCTGTCATTAAATATAGAGCACGTCATTTCTGTCAAATGATCGGATGTGGCAATTGCGCAATGTTTACAAATAAATAAGGACATTACCCTTCTGCTTGAGCTGTCTCGTCTGTTTTTGATACGACAAAATTCTGTAGAGTGGGTTGTCTCTTCGAAGAAAATGGCTCGGCGTTTTTTTTTTGTGTTGCATGGACTGGGCATGTTTACGAAGATCACAGAGCTTTGACCCTTCATACATTGGGCAGTACCTGAAATATTATATATATATATATATATATATATATATATATATATATATATATATATATATATATGTTGGAAATATACATTCATATTGTAAGGTTGAAGTTTGTGAACATGTCGACAGTGTCGCCATCTGCGTCTAGTATATTATTGGAAATGTACTCTATATTGAGAGATTGAGGTTTGTGAACGCGCCGACACTGTCGTCATCTGTTTTTGGTATGTAAACGAATGATCATACGCATTCGTCCTTTTGTCTTACTGTGCAGCAATGTAGTGTTTGAAAAAGACCGTCAAAGACGTTCAATAAGAGTTTATGTATATGTATTTTGTTATAAATAAAAGTGAAATGCAGTGTAGTTCTCAAGAGTTATTTTAACATGGTAGCAGAGCGTGGTTTCCGGATGCAGATGAATTGCTGAAGAGGTTATATTGGAGTTCAGCCCAGTGTCCGTCGATTCGAGGAAGTTTGCGACATGGACGACCTGAACATTCCAGCTTTTGATGGAGAGGACTACGCAAACTGGAAAACGAGGTTAACTATCTATTTGAAATTAAAAAAATGCCATGAGGTGACCACGAGGTCGAAGCGAGAAGAAGACAAGGACGTAGAATGGGAAGAACAGAACCTGAAGGCGATGCATTGCATTTTTAGTGCAATTACTAACAAGCAGCTAGAGTTCGTGAATGATAAAGTAAGTGCTTTCGAGGTTATGAAGAAGTTTGACGAGCTATACTCCAAAGAGTCAACAGCGTTGCAGATTGTCTGCAGGAACAAACTAGATGGACTCAGATTAAAGAATTACAGCGATATAAATGAATTTTTCACTGTGTTTGAGAAATACATAAACGAACTGAAGTCAGCCGGGGCCAAGGTAAGCGAAGAAGAGAAACTAAATTACATGCTCAAAACGCTGCCCGAGTCACTAAGTTATATCGGAGATCTAGTGGATGTTTTGAAGAAGGAAGACCGGACTGCGGAGTACGTGAAGGCAAAAATAAGGATGAAGAGCATCAAGGAGAACCAGGACAGTGAGGGCGTAAAATCAAATGCATTCATCTCGGAGAAGAGACCTAGTGCGAGCGGCCAAAAAGTGTGCTACGGATGTGGTAAACCAGGACACTTCAAGAGGGAATGTCGACAAACTGAGAATCATCGAGGTTCCCGGGGACGTGGCGGAAGAGCACGAGGTAACTATGGAGGTTATGTCAACCAAAGTTATGAAAATGGACATCGCGGAGGCAGAGGAGGACCACGTGGGTCCAGAGGCGGTCGCTATGGTCACGACCGATCTTACCGACAGAACGAGCAAGGAGACCGACATTACCGACAGGACGACCATGGTGGTAGGAATCGTGGAGAACAACAGTTTTATCAGAATGCAAGTGGCGCAAGCAGTTTCGTGACAGAGGTCTTCGCCAAGGAAGTAAACAGTGCAACACAGGATTCAGGTCAGATTGAAATTAATTGGTTGTTAGATAGCGGTTGTACAGATCATATAATTAATAACGAGGAATATTTTTCTAAATGCGTAACGTTAAAAGAACCGATTAATGTAAAAATCGCGAACGGAAAGATTTTAACGGCAACTAAAGTTGGTAATGTAATTAGCGATTTTTTAGTGTTTGACAGATTAGAACGAGTTGAAATGAAAAATGTATTTTACATTAAAGATCTAGATAGGAATTTAATTAGTTTTTCAAGAGTCACAGAGAAACATGATATTATTGCAAAAGGCATCAGCGCAAAAGTTTTTAGTAAAGATAGGGGTTTAATTGCAGTTGCATGGAAACAAGATAGGTTATATAAAGTGACAAGTGTGATCAACAAAGGGGAATTTAACGTAAACTTCTGCAATAAAGAAAATATGACAATAAAGGAAAAGTGGCATAGGATACTGGGGCACGTAAATTTCAATTATTTAGATAAAATTTGCAAACATCAATTAGTAGATGGAATCCCTCAAAACGTCGAGTCTGAACCTATGAAATGTAAAGTGTGCATAGAAAATAAAATGCATAATGTTCCTTTTAAAAACAACAGAAATAAGGCTAAAGAAATCCTAGAAATTGTTCACACAGATCTAAATGGGCCACATTCAACAGTAGGTATGCATGGTGAAAGATACTTTGTTTCTTTTATTGATGATTATAGTAAACTTGCACGCGTTTACACAATTAAAACTAAAGACCAATTATATGATTGTTTAGTTGGGTATGTAAATGAGGTTGAAAATCTTACTGGGAAAAGGATTAAGAAATTGCGGTGTGATAATGGAAAAGAATACATGAATAATAATATATATCAATACATCAGGGAAAAGGGGATTGCTTTAAATGCGTGCCCGCCATATGTGCATGAGTTGAATGGAACTGCTGAGAGGTTCAATAGGTCAATCATGGACATGTCAAGATGTTTATTAGCCGAAGCAAAAGTTAACAATAGGTTTTGGCCAGAAGTAGTTTGTGCTGCCGCGTATCTGAAAAATAGATGTCTTGCAAATACCGCAGAATTGAAAACTCCTTATGAAATATTTTTTGGAGAAAAGCCTAATGTCACACATTTAAAATTGTATGGAAGTAGAGTCTTTGTAAGGGTGCCAGAACAATTGAGAAAGTCAAAATGGGATAGAAAAGCAGATTTGGGAGTTCTGTTAGGTTACAGTGACGTTGGATATAGGGTACTCATAAATAATAAAATTGTTGTGGCCAGACATGTAGAGGTTGTTGAAGAAAATATTAGATGTGTAGGTTTAAAGGATAATGGTTCCGTGAGTAAAAGATTAGATGAATCTGGGTGTGAAAATTGGGAAACTGGGTCTGAAGATAACAGCGAGGACGAAGAAAGGTTAGTAGAAATCGAATCTCCAAAAGCAGCGCTAAAGGAAAAAACAACAAGGTCGGGTAGAGTGGTTAAAACTCCACAACGCTATAGGGATGATAATACAAGTAACTTTATTTATATTAACGTATGTAGTGCAGATAGCCCGGTTAGTTTTGAGGAGGCGATTAATAGCAATGAATCGAAAAGCTGGAGTCAAGCTATGGATAGGGAAATTGAATGTTTGAAGAAAAATGACACATGGGAGTTAGTTAGTAAGCCAGAGGGCAAAGATCTTATAGATGTTAAATGGGTTTTTACTAAAAAGTTTGATAATAGGTACAAAGCAAGATTAGTTGTTAGGGGATTTCAACAAAAGGAATGTGTAGATGATATATATGCACCAGTAGCTAAAATGCAAACTTTGAAGATTTTACTGTCATACTGTTGTCATTTTGGTTTAATTATTGAACAAATGGATGTAGAAACAGCCTTTTTAAATGGCGAAATCATGTCAGAAGTTTATGTTAAACAACCTGAAGGCTACGAAGACGGCACAAATCGAGTGTGCAAATTGATGAAAGCATTGTACGGTTTACGAGAAAGTCCGAGAGCTTGGTATGAGTGTTTAGATACTTTCTTGAAAAGTTTAGGATTCCAAAGAAGTGAATATGATTATTGCCTTTATGTTTTGCGAAAAAGTAATGTCCTGATTTACTTAATAATTTTTGTTGACGACTTGCTCATTTGTTGTGTAAAGAAAAGTCGAATTAAAGAAATCAAAAATTTGTTGTCAAATAGATTTAGTATGAAAGATTTAGGTGATGTTAAAAGTTATTTAGGAATTGATATAAATTACGAATACAAGAAAAACAAAATGAGCTTGAGTCAGGAAAATTATATTAATTCATTAGCCGAAAAATACAAGATTAAAGACTCAAAATTATATGCTACACCGATGGAAGTTAACTTGAAATTAGAACCAACTCAGGAATTGCGTAATGATATAAAGTATAGAAATTTGATTGGTGCGTTGTTATATATTAGTTCAGGAACAAGGCCAGATATCAGTTATTCTGTTAATTATTTGAGCAGGTTTCAGAATTGTTATGACGGCACACACTATAAGTATTGTCTGAGAATCTTAAAATATCTGTATTTGACAAGAAACCTGAAATTGAACTATTGTAGAAACGAAAATGCAAAAGTTCTTGATTGTTATGTAGATTCAGATTGGGCAGGTGACAATATAGATCGTAAATCTACGACAGGTTATGTGATCCGTATGTTTGACAATGTTGTATTTTGGAAGTCTCGCAAACAATCAAGTGTAACAAAAGCTTCGACGTATGCAGAGTATGTTGCGCTATCAGATGCTGTGAGTGAAGTGAAATTTCTAAAAGATGTAATGAAAATTTTTGATTTGAATTTTGATGAACCGATTGTAATGTACGAAGACAACTCAGGAGCATTGAGTATCGCTAAATATGGTAACTTTACAAAAAACTCAAAACATATTGAAGTCCATTATCATTTTGTCAACGAGTTGTATATGAATGGTTTAATTGATATAGTCAAAGTAAATACTGATGATAACATGGCAGATATTTTCACGAAAGCTTTGTGTAAAGACAAGTTTGTGTATTTTAGGAATATGATGAATATTAACTGAATTTAAGATAGTATGTATATAAATGTAAGGAGGCGTGTTGGAAATATACATTCATATTGTAAGGTTGAAGTTTGTGAACATGTCGACAGTGTCGCCATCTGCGTCTAGTATATTATTGGAAATGTACTCTATATTGAGAGATTGAGGTTTGTGAACGCGCCGACACTGTCGTCATCTGTTTTTGGTATGTAAACGAATGATCATACGCATTCGTCCTTTTGTCTTACTGTGCAGCAATGTAGTGTTTGAAAAAGACCGTCAAAGACGGTCAATAAGAGTTTATGTATATGTATTTTGTTATAAATAAAAGTGAAATGCAGTGTAGTTCTCAAGAGTTATTTTAACAATATATATATATATATATATATATATATATATATATATATATATATATATATATATATATATATATATATATATATATTATTTTACATTATTTTGATGAAGCATATCATTTTTAATATCCAATAAAAACTATATACATTTTAAATAGGTATATTGTATAAAGTTCATTTAAGGTAGCTCTTAAGACTTAGTTAAGTACAAAAGTTTATAAAAATGATTTTATGCAATAAAGTGTATTTATTATTAAAATAAATGCACATTTTTTATATAATTTTGTTACTAAATCTATGCCATGTATTATCGTACATTCACTTACTAATTTTAATTTTTATGAAAAGCATAAGAACAACATTATTTTAATATGGCATATGAATATTTTTAAAATATTGATTTAATATTAAAAATACTTAAATCAATGTTTAATATGCCCAGTAAACACAATATTAACTTAATTAAGTATCAACATTAATACTAATGATTTTAGAAATGTGTTATCATTAAAATAATGTTTCTTTAATAACTGTGTTCCTTTAGGGTTAGTACATCTTATAAAACGATTCAAATCCTAGCAAATTAAAACATTACCTGCATTGTCCTTTGTCCTTTGAAGGATCCTTGGTCAGCCAATCTTTTAGCTCGGGATGTTTCAGCCATTCATCCCGAAAATTTTGTTTGTATATTTTATTTGTTGTTTTTCTTTCAGATGGTGTCTTAGGCATCTTTATTTATTCACAAACTATTACGCTTAGCATTTCAAAAACTGTACAAAGAGATATTGCATATTTAAAGAGAACGCGGATAATATTTTCTCCACGTTTGATTGGATATTTGGAGGAGAATCTCCGGCCGCTAGCGAATGAGAAAGGCGCACGCGCCTAGTTGAGGGCTAAAGTAATATGACTCAGAATCTGTACAGTTCATTCAGTCATGTGACCGGTTTTTTAGACAGCCACTGATGCCATACCACATGGATCATGCCTGGAGGCGTGGCCCAGTGATTTAACATGCAGAAATGATTCGATTTCATTTCACGAACGTTGGCTAACGTGTAGTGGCGCCGTGGCGCATACATAATGTATTGTCATTCCGACAAAGGAGAAAGTTCAATGAAAAATATTTTATTATAGTGATAAAATGTTGTTGAAGAATTCTGAAACTATATTTAAGATAACTATTTTTAATAGTTAAAAATTTACGTGTACTGTGTTCAGTTTAGAATTTGAAGAGTTCACTGCAGAAAAGAGGTTCTGCTAACGGGACTTCTCTTTTGTTGACGGGCACAGGGCGGGCCTTTTGTTCGAGTTTCAAGGACCCTGCCCCTGGACCCAAGGACCCCTGCGTGTTTATGACTGTTTTGTGTGTGTTTTTTTGCCTGCTACCCCCAGAGAGGGGAGCTGGCCGAGCCCTTGTCGAAGATTTTGTGAGATCGTCGACACAGGAGACAGCAGACGTGAACGATTTCACTCCACATATTTCGGAGAATTTCCATTATTTATTTAATATTTATATTATATTTAATTCATTGAAATATTAGATTTAACATTAATATACTAATAAGTTAAATTAACAATTTAATAGCATTAATAATAGCTATTTATATAATATTTAATTTCTAATTACTTGCATTTTAATTACTTTATTTCTTATAGTAGATATTTATTCTTGTAATAATATTTAATGTAGTTTATGATAAATATTAATAGTTTTTAAGCAACTTTAGCAATGAGTCCACCGCAGAAGGGAGAAGTGACGCAGCATCAGCGCCAAGAAGACATCTTTTTTATTGCAAGATTTGTAGAAGAGCTGATGATGCAAGGCAACATAGAAACTTCTTCAGTTTTTGATAAAACTGCGTATGCATTGAGGCTAGAAACTCATATTGTTCAAAAGTAAGTAAAATTATAATAATAAATTAATTAATAAAATAAATATGTCAGGTGAAATTGTTTTGGATAATGTTGAATTTATATTTACAGATATTGGAAGCAAGACCCTGATACTGCTCAGACTCCAAAAAGGAAGTGCCGAGGAATAGAAGGGAATAAAACATGTGTAGTGGATGATTTTGGACAGGGTTTGATTAGGCGCATTATTTATTCAATGTATGAGAATGGTAAGTAATTTATTTATATTTGCATGTAAGTGAGTTCTTCTGTTTTGTATATTACAACAATTTTCACAGGACAAAGTGTTACTCTGGACTCAATTTTAACTGCAGTTAAACATGATAGTGATATAGGGTTTACAGGAGGGAGAACTACTTTGTCTTATCTGCTTCGTGCCATGGGGTTTGAATGGAAAAAGACGGATAATCGCGGGTCACTAATGGAAAGAAATGATATTGTTATTGCAAGATCTGATTTTTTGATGGAATATATGAAACTGAAGGCTGAAGGTTATGAATTTGTGTTTTTGGATGAGACTTGGTTTTATTCAAAAGGCAAGCGAAAAATCTACTAAATTTTGTAGTGTTGAAAATTGTGAAATTCTAGATATAAGTGAATGTAGAAGGCATGATTTGCATGTAATGAAATGCATCTTTTGAGAAATAGCAGTGTGTGTAATGACTTATGTGTATGAAGAATATTGTTTGTCCAGTTTGAAGCACCTACATAGTGGTTTAATATGATTTTATTTTGGAACATCTTTACTAATTGTTTTTAACGATCTATCCTTTAGGCTATGCCTCTCGGTCATGGCAAGATAAAAATAAGGAGAGTTGCTCAAGCAAAAATTTAGATGAAGGTAAAAGGTATATAGTCTTGCATGCAGGAGGTACAAATGGCTTCATCGAAGATGCAGAGCTGTTGTTTCCATCAAAGACAAAAGAAGTAGATGAATATCATGGTACCATGACAGCAGAGATGTTCCAAAAGTGGATGAAAGAAATGTTATTACCTCGGTTGGCAGAACCATCAGTTATTGTAATGGACAATGCACCTGTTCATTCTGTACTGGTGAGCGACATTGCATCAATTGTTCTTTTAGAAATGTTAAAAATATTCATTGAAATAATATATTTATTCCTTTATAAAAATAACTGATTATAAAATGATTATTAAAAGTACACAGTGGTGAAAGTGAATGTTTCAACTTTTATTTCCATTACTAAAAAGGGAGGAATAGAATATTGATTACATTCAATGATGTTCAGTGATTTTAGTTATATCAGTAATACAATTTTTCTTAGAGAACATCAACTTTGCCAGTAAAATGTTTTATATGTATTTGTAGAGAGAATGAAAAGAAATGCATGTTATCTTTCAATATAACTGAAACATTTAAACTTCCTTTTGTTATTTCCAATTTTTTAGAAAGTGAAACGGCCTTCATCAAAATGGAGGAAGGGTGAACTGCAGCAGTTTCTAACTGAGCACAATATACCCTTTAGACCCGAGCATACCTTTAAGAGTCTTCTTTTGAAAACTTCTGAAATAGTTGTTCAGAAAAGGTACTCTTAAGCATAAGCATACATTTTGTTGAATGAATCGTAGAATAAGGCAGATTTATTTTTTGCAAGATTTTGACACAATGTGATTGCCAATGTTTTCATTATTTGAAAAATCATATCAGTTGATGTGGGTGCAGATATGTTGTAGATGAAATGATTCAAGAAGCTGGACATAGAGTTTTGCGCCTCCCCCCCTACCATTGTCACTACAATCCTATCGAGTTGGTATGGAGCCAGTGCAAAAGATATTATCACAGACATCGCGGAACCACTTTTGACCACCAAGCAGTGACAAGAAAATGGAGGCAAGCATTAAACCAGGTTTCAGTGGAGAAGTAAGTGAATATTAAAATGAAAAACAATATATTGTCTAGAGTTTTTTTTTTTTGCAAAAAATTTGTTAATATAAAGTACTCATTCATTCTGTGCATTACTTTAGTTGGAAGAATTATGTGGCACACACAGAGAAAATTATAGAAGAAGATTGGAGAGTTGAGGTTAGGCACGATGCTTCAGAGATTTCTGTCATAGTAAATATTCAGGAGGACTCTGATGATGATGATGATGATGATGATGATGATGATGATGTTCCTCTTGCTGTTCCCATTCCTGGGCCCTCTGGTGTCTCTACTTAATAGAGATATGGTCAGTATCTTTACATGTTTAATGCTGTATGTTTCATCGGTTTGAAACAAGATTTGACACAACTTTTGTTCTTCTCAGGTGCAGAATTGGAAGTTTGTGTTATTCCATCAAGGGCAAGTAAGTGGTTACATTCCAGGTGAAATAGTGAATCTTAATTTTTTTAGGCTGATTTTGGCTTACTGAAATATATTATTATTATTACTTCTACTACTAATACTACTACTATTTGTACTTTACAGATGTCTCAGCATCTTCCATGTACTAACTATAATGGTACAAACTTTTAATAATTATTATATCCGAATTTAATTTTCAACAAATGTTTATGAAATGAGATGTATGTACATTTTTATATTTCAGATTTTTAACATCAAAGAAACAAATTCTCTTTCAACATCCTGATAAACACTAAAAGATGAATTTCATATGGTGACTTTCTTCCAATAGTGAATATTTATGGGGCTCAGAAAGTAACAATGTACAGCATTAGAACTGAGAACACTGTTAAAACTCAAAAATTATGTTTATGTGCGTGTTTGAAGAGGGGGGAAGGGGTGTGTTCATATTTTTATCTATTATGCCTTGTAACTATGTGTGTATTTGTATTACTTGAACTGAATGTATTCTCAATTCTCTCTGAAAATAAATATCATATAGTTGATGTAGTTAGAAAGCATGTGGGATTGTAATGGTTTGTTGGTGATGGGAGTTGTAGCGAAACATGTGTTAGTCTTGTGATTAAAGGTGTAGAGTGGGGGTGTTGAGACATATGTTTAGTAGTTCTAACTGTAGATTTCATGTACACAATCTGAGAAATTTAATTTTTTTCTACAGAATATGTAGGAGTATTTTTTATTATGTATCGCATGATAAGTAGTCTTTATCTTCTATTATTATTATTATTATTATTACTATTACTATTACTACATGTTTTATTCACTTGTATAGGTTTGGCCTTAAGCCGCCATCCTTACAAGGTTTTATCTGGGTTTCCCTAAGTCGCTTAAGGCAGATGCCGGGATGGTCCTTTGCTTGCTTCCCAGAAGTAATGTAGCTTTTCCCCTCCCTTATGGGTAGGTTTTTTTGTTTAGGTATACTTCTCAAAAGATATAACTAGACACTTCATTATGTCTGCACGTGTTACCTTCCTTTGTTAATTCTTTTTAGTAATTATTGTACAATTTTAATTTTTTTATTCAAAAGAAGTTTTTCAGTTATATGAAGTTAATTTTTTATGTATATGAAACAGGTATGTAAAATGATGTGTAAATCAAGTTTGTGTAGTAAAGTTTTAATTGTGAATGAATGCGTTGAAAATATATTCTAATAACATTCATTCATAATCATCAAAAATGAACTTCAAGTAATAGGAAAATTAATCCTTTTAATAAAAAGGAATTAGAAATGCAGATTTAATGAAAAGAAAAATTTTATCTTTTGAGAAGTATGTTAGTTTCTCGTATTGTAAGACATCTTAATGCAATACTTGATTAAAATTATCAAAATAGGCTGTTAGATCTGCTTTGATAACCAATAAAGTGTTGTCATATAAGATGATACAATACGTACATTGTTCGTATTTCAGTCGTTCATTGTTTTATCCCCTTTGTTAAAATTCAAATGTATAATTTTTATTTCAAAAGTTTTTACTCCTCACCCTGGTAAATGTGGTAGGCTGAGGCTGGAGATGTTAGTAGGTTGTGAATTTTTTCTAAAATGACTCAGGAAACTCATTTTGATTTTGGATAGTTTGACTTTAAATTATCTAAGTGGATAAAATTGATTGAACTTCAAATGGATTCATGGAAATGTACCATTCAAATAAATAATGCAAATAAAGGGATTTGTTTTTTCACTTATACATTTCGTTTTTTTATGTAACCTTCATACTCATCTTCTAATTGACTTTTATTTATAGATAATAAAGTTATTGAAGGTATGAGATGTTTCAATTTTTATTTCTTAGGCTAAAATTTGCAAAGTGATCATTAAAACCATTCATCTTTAATAAATTTTAATATATTATTTAATATCCTTTTAATGACAGGTGAGTGCAATAATTCATAGCCCTTCTTAACCCATTTTTTTATCTTACTTTTAAGAACCGACTTGATTTCCATATTTAAGAAATTTACCTGAAGTTACTGATCAATTGAATTAACTGAGAATTCTGCCACACAGTACTCTGAGAATATCTACTTGTATTGTTTTTCCCACAGAAATCTTTGAATGTAGTGTGAAAATTTTCCAAGATTGTATAATCAGGAGAACCCAGAATTAAGAGCAGAGCAAACAAAAATTCACAATTAACTAACCATATCTGTAAGTCACTGATCAATAATTGATACACTGGCTGTCAGTCATAAGATGAGCAACGTGAAAATGAAATCGTAATTACAAACACCAGATATCATAACTGCAAAACATTATACAACACACATTAATTTGAATCTTCTGAACACGCAAGATCGAAAAGTACCGGCAGAATAGTAGTTTTTTATAAGGCCTACGTGGGAGCTTTGCAGTATATTCCATTTCATTCTTGTATCTAATGACTTAATTCAATCAATCACACATGTTCTCAAGAGTATTTCGAAATGTTTTGAATCACTTAGTATAATTTTTCATCATTAATGATACGGAATTAAATGAATCTCTCGTGAAAACTGTTTCTAACATCCACGCGATCAAAATTACATTGAACAACAAAATTCAGTCAACCGCGACCAGCTGTGAATGCAACTCAGCTGACTGGCGGAAGAATATTTAGCGGAGAGCGATGCGGTCTTAGGCGACGCTCATCTGTTATACAATATGTCAAAATAATCGTTTACTGCCCTGAATGATCTGTAATCCTATGCAGGACTCCTCTTGATTGTAATCCTATACACGCGTAGAATTCTTCTATTACTCCGGAGCTAAACGCTGAGCTATTTGGTTTTGTAGGTAAGTAATTGCAAGACAAATTCCTAACTCCAGTTAGGATTCTTTATTTCACATTCTATCCGCGAGAATTTAACACCGTCAAGAAACAAGTGTTGAAAAAATATTGAAAGAAAGTGCATTTATAATATAGGCAGCCTGTCTCATTTCATTAATTAATTTATTTACTCTTAAGCTTTTCACAGTCAGATGCATTTCGTCTTATGAATCTTATCACTTCTAGTGTACAATTTAGTTAATTAATTTTCTCACATTTAAGCTTTTAGCTCAGTCAGCTGCCGATTGCTTGTGTTATTCTTTGTATTTCGTCTCTTGAAATTTATGACTTCAAGTTTTACTCTTGTGTATGGTAGAATTAAAGTTACAAGAAATAATTCCATTCCTATTACTTTAACATATGGTAGAAGGTAATCATGTCCCAATAAAGTCATAATATTTTATTCCTTTTAAAGGTTTATTTTATACTAGATACTTTTTCAAGGTGAAATGATAACTAAGTGACACTGAGTGAAATGTTTTTGTAAGTGCGACTTCACTTTAATCTGGCAACCTGTCCAATGTTTTTTGTTCCTTTTGTAATCTATTGAACTCCTCCAATTAGATTTTGTTTGCTTTAGGCGTATTCATTTCATATATTCTTTTACCTTTGCAAATGAGTGGAACATTGAACTTTGTTATGTGTTGATATATGATTTTTTATAGTAAAGAACCTTCATTGGTTTTTGTATTAGATAACCAGAGAATCTTGTTAATTTGAAAGATTTGATTAATAATAGTTTGTTTAAACTTGAACATAAATCAAACACTGACAAAGACCTACAATGATATGTCAAAACAGTAGCAAAGTAAAAATGTGTATATCAAATTTTAATTTAATAGTAATTGAGATTATACGGGTGATGAAATATTAAAAATATTCAATATTGTTCCTTCCTTCTTTAGGTTGAAAAACACAATTTCATATGAAGTAAATTTAAGAAAATATATATTTTGTAATAAATGAATGTGAAACATGGAGAGCAATTTTTAATTTGTCTATTATGTATAGCCTCTAAGATACAAAATATTAATACTCACATACAATAATGTGGTAAAGTATTGACTTATTGAGGCCTCTTAGTCTTATAATTATGTTGTAAATAATTGTTATTTTTTAAGATATCCTATTATAATCATATTGTTAATAGATATGGAAACTATGCCACTATTAATTAGAAGCTATGGATGACAAACACGAGGATGTATGTGTCAGTGAAATATTCAAGAATCCCTTTTAATTAAACGTCGGATACTTGTGGTTTTCCCTGAACATCTGGAATTATTACATTAAAAACTTGAAATTTATTACTTTTTCAGTTTAAGGTTTTGTGGAAAGTTGAATAATTGCTTATATGATTTAAAATTCAATTACTTAATCTGAAAATTTAGGATTTTTTTGCAAACTAAATAAAAAAATACATAGAATACAGGTGGAATATATTTAGATAAATACTACAAAACTCTTTACTACAAGAAATGCAATAAGTTCTCTTAGATTATGTAAATCATTATGGTTAATTCCTTTTTAGCATGATGTTGAAATCAGCTGGTTTGTGAATTTGACTAATAACTCTATTGCAAATATTGTTATCTCTTTGGTGTCATTAGGGTAAAACGTCAATATGGTTCCCACTATTAAAATTAAATACTATTTAGAATTTGTTAAGAAATTAGAATATTGCCTCTCTAAAATACACCATCCACAAAAAACAATATTAGGAATAATTTAGTACACATTGTCAGTTGCAAAAGATTATTAAAAATACCTTCTGGGATGGATGTCCATTGTCTATCAGATGTTATGTGCCCAAACATTTTGTCTGCTACTGCGGCAGACATCTGCAGTGGCTACTGGGTACACCCAGTGGCCTTTCAGACAGCTCACTGATGACTGAAATACACATGTACCCATTAAGCCACTGAAGATGTCTGCTACAGTAGATGATACGTTGGGCAAAGCCAGCCCGGAAAGTATATTTAATAGTGTATCCAAACTTGAGAGTCTACATTGCTTTATTAATCACAAAAGATGCCATTCATAACTTATGATGACCAACAATTTAAAAAGATGCTTAAAATAAGCTAAGGAATTTTTAAATAATAATCAGGATAAATATTTTACAAAGGTGGAAAAACCGCAGCTTTAAATAGAGATTAGTATTACAATCCTACTAATGACCATACTATGGGAAAGCAACAATGTAAGATTGAAAAAAAACTGTACCAGGTGTAGCTATAAATTTAAAAGATATTTTACTCAGATGGGACACACATATTACAAAAATAATACAGGAATGGTTGTTTGCTACTCCCACACTTGTATCTAGAGCATGTGTACTTCCTAAAATACCAAAGACCAACTATGATTCTTTTTGGATCATTATATCCAGCATGGATTCATCTATTAGAATAAACTGATATATTAAGAAGAGCAGGCTTACGTTTCTTTAAGAATTATAGAAGATATTTCATCATTCCCAGATGAGCAACTATTTTTGAAGGAATGTGTCAGTCGATTAACTTCAGTTGCATTTGTGTGATGGAGAAACATGAATTTTGTAGTTCCCGAAGATAAGGAATTAATAGTATTATTGGTTACAATGTCCTGCTTTGAATTTAAGAAATGACAAGTAAAGCTCCTACAAATATCAGAAGGATTATCAAGAAACATGCCTTCAAGTAGTAGGTGTATGTTTTTGTGAGACTGAGTTTTCCCACTTTTGATTATATTCCATAATGTTTTTGATTTATTTGTTAAATTGTTAATTTTATTATTTAATTGATAAGCTTTCTCATTCATCAGTTTTATCCTATAGTGTTTTTATACTGTTTATACCTTTCATTATGAAACAGGTTCTTAGTATCTCTGAACAGGTCATACATGTTTTTCATTTTATTTTTTAAGAACAAAAATTTCATTCAGAAGCTTAATTTTCTTTTTTTTTGCTACATTAATTTGCCTCTTAATAATGGGACATACAATATTCCAGTGATTATTTAATGTACTCAGGAATAAGTTTAATTTTTTATTGAAATTGCTACTATTATGTACTTCAGTCCATTCCTCTTTTAGGAGGCGTTCATTTAACAAATGTAGTTTAGTATCACTTGTGTCATGGGTGAATGTGTATGTAGGTAGTTTAAGGCTAATGGCGCAATTGATTATTTCAATGATTTGTGCAATGTGATCAGATAGATGAAAATCAATATTATGAGAAGAGTATACATTTCAATGTTAATAATGATGTGGTCTTTCGTAGTGGTGGAATGGGTTGTAATACGTGTTGGCCCTAATTCTACATCATGAAGATTGAAGCTATTTAATAAATCATGTAGTTCATTATGTTCAATATTAAGGTTCAGATCTCTCAAAATAATTAACTTACAATTGTTGTTTCCTATAAGTTTAGTTAAAAGTTCTTCCAACCTGAGTAGAAAGTCATTAACCCACGAAATTGGGGATCTATAAATGCCTATGATTTTTGTTTCCTTTCATTGGGTTTACAGCTAACCTGCTACGTCAATAGTCATTTGGATGCTCATATCTCTAATCCAGTCTATTGATTTGCAAATTAAATTATTCTGGACTATTATTGCAATGACACCACTTTTGTTAAATTCTCTTCAGAAACATGCATGAAGTTTATAGATATAGAAGTTAGTTGAATTAATTTCATTATATTTTAGACCAATTTCGGTAATGACTCCGTGTACTGTCCGTATTTTCAGACAATAATAGTATGATAACAATAAAGGTAATAACAATAGCATTACCTCTACATTTTATGGCTGTTCTGCACAGATATTTAAACTAATAAATACTCGACTTTTTTTAATACACTTGTCTCCACTCCACTTGTACATTTATGGAATACTTATATATACTTGCCTAATTCTGTATAACTTGTATTTTCGCATGGAAGTCATCACTTGGCTTTCTCAAGAGAAAAAACATTTTCTAATATTTTTGTGACTATCAAGGAAAACGAAAAGCTAACTGTCAAGGAAGATTGAATAATTACTTTAAATGTTTTTAAGGAAGTGTGAATTGTTCGTAGAACGTATCTCTATAAAACTGAATAAATCTTTATCGAAAATTTCCAACGTCAATTGCATTATTTTTGTTTGATATTTTATAAGTTTGAAGTGAAATTGATACATTTTTTAACAAATAAATACGTTTCATTTACAAATTTCCATCTTGATGGAAAGGATAAGGAAAGGGCGGGGATTAACATGCGAGAGTTGTCGCACGGGTACGCTAGTAATTATATATTTTACAAAGCAATGCACTGAAACCGTCACAACAATGAGACGTAATTCATAGAAATTTGCGTGTCGCGTTGAGGAATGCAATGCTGCATTCCAATCTGATATTCCCTGAAGGATAGCAGTTTTTATATGAAATAGGTTTTAAATATTTCCTAAAAGATAAATTTGTAAACGTATAACAAGAGCTCTAATGTAAGAAACGAACAAAGAAATATGGAGTAGTAGTAATAGCGCCATCCGACTGCCTCAAAACACTTGTCAAAGTACGTGCACGGAGCGGACGACGAAGTTGAAGTCAAATTACTCAAATATTTTCATGATCATATTTTCCAAAACGTCAACCTGACCTTATTCGAAGATAATGATAAATCGTAGGTGTATAGACGCCGAAAATGTTTGATTTTTTTCCACTTTCAAAAAATCAGGCATTTCAACGAATTTAAGACCTACACCGTTCTCTTAAGCGTCCTCTAAGCAATCAAAGGTCCAAATTTTATAAAAACACATGGCAATCTACGGCCAATGTTGGAGCATTTTTTTATTTGTGAAAATTTTCCAGGGGTTTTATGTAAAGTGCCCTCCAAAAAAAAAAAAAAAAAAAAAAGGGTTTCAAATTCAAGAGGCGAGACATCAGCCAGATCGATTAGGGAATATCAATTTTGGAGAAAATCGGCTAAACGTTTGAGCAGCTAGCGTTGTTCACAGACGGAGAGACGTTTCGCCGTCAATCGATTTTTCGATATCGATTACTCACAAAAGAGATCCTGGCTACATCACATGTTAGAGGATTTTTTCCTAAAGTTTGCGTCTGCAGTTTTCCACTTTATCGTTACTAGGACCCTGTAATAAGAGTTTTTTTTGACGAAAATTTGCCTTTTTGTCGTGTGTCGGGTAAGTAAAGCGAATGATTTCCGGAAGTCCACATACTTAGAGACAAGAATGCTTTGATGATACAGTGTCAAGACACGAAAGCTATAAACTTTTAATATAATGCAATGTCCTTGATGTAGTTCCCCACTTTCACTTCTTTTTAGCGTATTTAGTATTTTAAATAGATTTGGTTGTTTAACTGTGAGGTGGTTCAGTACACATGTTCATAGTCTTCCAGAGCTTCAAAACGGTTTATTATTGACTAGCGGACCCGAGAGACCTCGTCCTGTCAAAAATATTGTAACGTGACATTTTTTTGTTCCTACATATTTAATAGTCTGGGCAAAAAATTCTCCTGAACAGAACCGTCTCCCTGGAGACAGGGCGTTGTGAATAAGAAATATAATTAAATAAAACATATATAAGCATTTAAAAGAAAGTAATCGCTTTATTGTTAATCATGTGAATCATAATTATTAACAAAAATCAGTTTTATTTTCATTGTAGTGCTTTGTGATATACGATGTTTTTTGTTTGATTACCTGGCGCATAGACAAACAAATCTGATGGTTTTCCAACACGGGAACAGGCAACATACAATTGACCATGTGAGAAACATGGGTTTTCCAGATTAATACCACAAACACTTAATAATTGCCCCTGGGACTTGTTTATAGTCATGGCAAAAGCAAGCCGAACTGGAAACTATTGTCGTTTAAAGTCAAACGGCACATCAGTCGGAATCATTGGGATGCGCGGTATGAGAACGTCTTCTCCTTTATACTTTCCTTTCAGCATAGTTGCCTCTATCACGTTTTGTAATTTTTTTTATCGCTAACCGTGTGCCGTTGCAAAGACGTGATTGAACCTTTAATTGAAGATTGTGAGGTGGCAATCATGGCAAATCCAGCGAGTTTAAAAATTCTGGTGGATAGTACACTACATCATCTTGGTTAGTGGCCAAATCAACTGATTTATATATCTTCGATTCGCCTGTAATTTGTTCTTGAATTTTTAAATTTAATTCATTTACATCTATTTTTTTTTTTTTTTTTGCAGCCAATATAGCTTGTTCGCTCAGCCAATTATGGTTTCTGTAATTTTGAGAAGCATCTGGAAACACCTGAATAAGTTCATCTTTTGATCGGGTTAACTGACAAAAACTTTGAGGAAAGTTAATGCAGCCGGTCAACATGTCTATAGGAAATTTGCCATTACCAATGTCAATGAGTTGTTTAGAGAATATGTTTCCAGATTAGTCATTTTGCAACTCGACACGCATATTCTTGCTTAAATGAAGTACTTTGACATGTTTCCACAAATTGGAGGACTTTAGACATGCATTGAGTTCATCAGCTGGTGTTGATCGTGGAATCACTGGCAATGTTTGATGAAAATCTCCTGCTAATAAAATCATTGCACCACGAAATTGGATATGATTGCTCCGTAGATCTTTTAAGGTTCTGTCTAAAGCCTCCAAAGATTTTTTATGTGCCATCGTGCATTCATCCCAAATAATTAATTTACATTGCTGCAAGACCTTTACCATTGCAGAGTTATTCGAATTGTTGCAGGTCGGAGTTTCATTGCTTTGCATATTTAATGGCAATTTTAATGCTGAATGGGCTGTTCGACCACCTTCAAGCAAAGTTGCTGCGATTCCCGACGAAGCGAGTGCAAGTGCAATTTTATTTTGTGAGCGAAACGTTGCTAATATTAATGAAATAAAAAAGTTTTTCCTGTACCACCAGGTGCCAATAAGAAGTAAATCCCTCCAGTTTCTTCATTTGTTACTTTCATAAGAGTATCAAATACATACTTCCGTTGTTCATTCAACAGTGGAAGATTTGTTTGAATTAATTCTTTCAAAGTGTTGAGATCATAAAGTTTTTGTCGATTCAACTCTTGGTTAAAAGCATCATGCACTGATTTGTATTTTTGGAGTTCCCATTCTATTTCGTATTTGATACAAAATATCATCACACATATAAACTTTGTACTTGATCCACAAATGAATTGGGTTTGATGGGAAGCAGGTAGATATGATTATAGAAACAATGTTCGTATTTGTGATATTACAGCATCATTGAGAGTTTGATCCCCATGAGCGTCATCTTGTAGCAATTGCAAACGTTTACAGGCTTCTCTGTAAGATCCACACAATTCACCATCAACAGTTCGTAAATGTTGGAATGACGTTGGGCCACGTACATTGACTAATAGCAGTCGTAAATAAAAACATTCATCATTGCTTGGATGTACTGAATAAATTCGACAAATGTCATCGGTGGAATACACATCTGGGTATCCTGGAACTTGTTTTCCTTGTTTCCGTTGTATAAATCTCCTTGAGGATTGATTCCAAGTATATTTTGGCATTTCAGAATATAGCAATGTTTGTTCAAAATCGTTTTCGCATGTCTCAAAAAAAACTGGTTAATGTAGTAGATGGTGGCTGAGCAGCTCTTTGTACTGCGTTCTGTGCTGTAAAATACACTCTTTGTCCATTTTCGAAATACACAGCTAAGTGAACAACAGAAGGGTGTCTCTCGTGAATAGGAAAATAAAATATTCGCCATACTGCTTCATTACTACTAACATAGCGGCCCATTTGGTATTGGGTAACTTCATCATTAGAATTCTCTGCACCAATTCCAATCACAGCCATTTCACTCCCTTTGGTTACATATTTGCAAATGTATTTAATAGATTTCACTGATTGGCAAGATTCAACGTTGATGTGTGCTTTAAAGATCTGTGATAAAATGGGCGAATATGGAACAATCCAACGATTATCTATTGCAATATCTTGTTGATTTAATTTGGCAATTGTTGATCTTCCATTGTCTACTGTCGATCGTCGATGATACAGTGGATAACCGTCATTACCAGTAATTGTTTCCGATATTAATGTCCGTGGATATCATTTTGAACATTTACCATCAATCATACATGGTGAATTTTGATTAAGAGTTCCACAGGGACCATGTATCATATTTTTGATAACTACCTCATGCAATCCAGGATCTACTTGTACATCACGGATTTCAGCTGATATCACTGCATCAACTTCATTTGGCCTTATCTTTTCAACCAACCAAATCAAAATGTGTGCATGTGGCTATCCTCGTTTCTGCCACTCCACAGAATACATCCAGCAGCGTGTCTCACCAAACACATAATGTTTTACGATGAAATCCATTAAAGATTTCAATTTTTGTCTAAAGACTCTGGCTGTAATATCATGACGATCAATGGGTGATTGCTCAGGGAATAACTCTTGCTTGATTTCTATCCAGTGCGGATTGCATGTAAATGTGATGAACAAATCTGCTGTACCATAATGACGAACATACGACATGGCATCTTGAGCATATTCGTGCATATGTCGAGCGCTTCCGATGTATGTTGCTGGAAGAATAGTCATCCGACCAACATTCTGTGCATTTCCATCAGTATTAATCGCATCTCGAAGGTGAATATTCTCTTCAGATCGGAGTTTGGTATGATTCAACCTAATAAATGTTAATCTCTCAGTTTCAATTTTAACATACATGTCAACAATATATTTGTGGTATAATCGTCGGCATTTCAATATGTGATTGTCTTCATTTTCCCGAATCATTAGGCGGTATGAATGATAGTTCATTGAACTGACTTTTTTGTTAGTTTCAGAACCTGTAAATAGATTTTGTGATCCTTAATTTCAGAGCTCATGAATGACGTGTGGCTCATTATGGTTAATGAATGGAATCATTTATCATATACCTTTTCCATCTCTTGCATGAATGACCTTAAAATGTTTTGGTAGGTGCACCTTCACTTTAATTTGGCCACGTGTGCAGTGTTGTGTATTCTTTCGATGATTAATTGGACTAATCCATTTAAAATTTTGTTTTGGATATATTCATTTCATATCTTGTTGCCAATGAGAGGATCTTTGATTCGGTTAAGTGGACATACAAAATCTTGTCTTGTAACAAAAAAAATGGATAAATCAAGTTTCTAAATATAGAAGAAACCCCTCTAACACGCGGTGGAGCCAGAATTCGTTTTGTGGGTTCTTGATACCGAAAAATTGATTGACGGCTAAACGTCCATCTGTGTGTGAACAACGCTAGCGGTTAACACCGATTAGCCGACATTCTCCAAAATTGACAGTCCCCAATTCATCTGGCTGCTGTCGCGGCTCGAGTTTGAAACCTAAATTTGGGCGGGGGGGGGTACTTTACAGGAAGACGCTGGGGGGGGGGGAAATAGGTTAAAATTTTCTGATTAAATATTTTTTTTAAATCACTGTGAAAAATTGCTGTTCTTAAATTTATCTGTTATGTATGGACTCGTGAGTTCTAAAATATTAACGTTAGCAGACATTGTGTTCACACTATCAATTTTCCCCTAATTTAAACATTTTCAATCGATGTCTTAACTGGAGGCCATGCGAATTTGAAACTGATTTTTCAAATTTTGGATGTCAATTGAAGTAATAAAATTCGAAAATTATTTTATTCATTGAATCATTACCGCTGCGCCGTTGCCGTTAGTATAGTATCGCAGGGCACTAAAGAGTTTTCTTTTAAATTAGATTTTTGAGGTGGCTGTCTACCCGAGAAAAAATGTCTAGAATTTTGGGTGTGTTTTGTTTTCTCTTGGACATTTGATTTTTAATGCTGTTAGGGATCAATTAATTGTTTTTGACTCTACATTTTCAAAAAATGAGTAGGAGTTCTTAGTTTATGAAAAAATATTTGAAGCGAATGTCCACTGTCAAGCCCTTAGTGAACGTCAAATGCATTTTCGCGAAATGGGAATTTTCAGCACATTCATGCATGTCAAACATCATAAATCATAAACTATTAAATACATTACAATTCTTTTTGCAGCATGTAACCCACGATTTGGTGTAGTGAATGATCTAAAATAATCTGTTACTAAATGACCCAGTTTTATGAACTGAAATGTCCAGAATAATTGTATAAACAATTATTTTTGCTCGAATAATAGAATCCTGACTCTTTACTTTTCATAATATCATTCTAGTTCAATCATTAGAATATTCAGTTGTAATTTTAAAAAAATTATTAAAATATATCAATTTGATGTAGAATAATGATCGATAGTAATTGTAGAGTAATTAGCTTTACGAAATTTTGAATACTTTTCATGTTTTTTGCTTGAAAAACGGGTGAGAAAGGGCATGATGTTTTAGCACCAATATGTTACCAAATAAATGAGTGTGCTTTAATGGGGGAAATAATTTCATGAATTGCAGAAGCTACTAGAAAGTGATGGCGACTTCCATAAGAGCTGGCGGGAATGGCTCGCGAGATGGCGCGGATGCCGTCGGCGACGCCTTCCAGCTGGTGGCGCAAGGGCTGGTGCAGGGGATGGTGCAGCTACAGGAGGCCTTTCGCCTGCAGAGGCAGGAGGCAGAGCGGAAGATCCAGGAGGCCCTGCGCCTGCAGGAGGAGAGGGCGTCGGCGGCGTTGCGGGAGATGGAGCGGAAGCTACAAGAGAAGGACGCCGCCATCCGCGCTCTGCAGCAGCGACTCGAAGAGAGATTGACGGCCGTGGAGGAGAGAACGACGGCGTCGGAGGGATCTGGAGGGGAGGGAGGTGTGCAGCGTCTGGAGGGCCGCGTGGAGAAGGTGGAGGCCTCTCTGCAAAGAGCGGTGCACAAGTTCATGCCCCGCGTTGATGCTCTGTTGCGCTATCTGGAGAAGTCCCAATCCGCACGAGCGTTCCCTGCCACCGCCGCCAGCGCTTGTGAAGCACCGGCGACGGGAGGAGCAGTAGCAGGCGGTGGGGGGGAGCCCCTCTCCTCTTCCTCCACCCTAACTCCCTCAGGCGCCGGCCACCAGGGCGCAGCAGCAGACGAGGAAGAACGCGCGAGGCGGCGGGTGGAGCTCCGGGTGCGGGAGGTGCAGTTGAAGATGGAGGAGGCACGAACTTCTCCTTCTCCTCTGGGCGAGCAGTTGTGTGAGGCGGCAGCCGAAGGAAGACTAAGTGACGTACGACGTCTCATAGTCTCCGGTGCCGACGTCAACTACACTAATCAATATGGTTCCACCCCTCTGCTTATAGCAACCTACAATGCGCAGGTGGACGTGGTGTCGCTCCTTCTGCAACGAGGCGCCGATGTGAACGCTGTCAACCACAATGGGTGTTCCGCGATGCTCTTGGCCACGTGTTGGGACCGCAGTGGTCGGTGCGTGGAGCTGCTGGTGCGCGCGGGCGCCGACGTCAATGCGAGGGATGACAATGGAACGACTCCTCTGCACTACGCAGCGCGGAATAACATTAAGAAAGCGGTGCGCGCGCTGCTCGCGGCCGGCGCCAGGAGGGACCTCAGGCCTTGGGGAGGAGATTTTAAAGACAAGACCCCCTTTGAAACTACTCAGTCTTCTAATTAATGCGATTTTGAAGGAGAACGTAGACGTGGTGTCGCTCCTTCTGCAACATGGCGTCGATGCGAACGCTGTCAACATATTTGGGTCTTCCGAATTGCAGTGGGCTGTGAAAAGGGACCGCAGCGGTCGGTGCGTGGAGCTGTTGGTGCGCGCGGGCGCCGACGTCAACGCGAGGGATGAAGATGGAGAGACTCCTCTGCACTGCGCGGCGCAGAGTAACAAAAAGGAAGCGCTGCATACGCTCCTCGCGGCCGGCGCCAGGAGGGACCTGAAGGAATGGAGAAGCGTTTTTTAAAGCAGAAACCCGTTTGATTTTGCAATTTCGTCTGGTATACGAATGCGACTGTAGCCCCAGGAATAAAGATGTGGGACTATTCAGCATTGAGCTGTGCACAGTGACTAATATTGCGGTGCGTGCACTAAGTGGCGGATTTATGTAATTTTGCCCTCTCGCCAAAAAAATGTTGAAATGTAATAAAAGGCAGAAAATTGATAATTGTAATTAGAACTAAATTCTATTTTGCATGGTTCATTTTAAAACTGGTTTTATCATAATGTAACACCATAATTGCTTTAGTCGAACATTTTGATTTGCGAAGATGTTTATGATATAATCTATGTGATGTAAAATATCTCTTTTCATGCTAAATTACAAAGTCAATTCAATTTACTTTCGCCCAATTTCTGATCTTAAGTAGTTTTTTTTATACGCTTCAAAACTGAGAAACAATCTTTTAACTAACAATTTGAAATACATATACACATATACTTGCGAAAGTTGATACCAACATTTGGAAATAGTGTGTCGAGGTCAGTTTTGCGTAGAAACTGGTGCAAATCCTGCCCCGAATCCTTTTTCAAAGCTGGAACAACTTAATTTAACATTCACTAAACATTAACAAAAAAGTCTTACCGAAAATTTGCCCCCCAGACACGTGCCTTGATTTGCCTCTTCATAAATCCGCCTCTTGAGTGGCTAGGTGGCGGCCGGCGCCAGCAGAGACCTCAGCCAATGCCGTCTTGAATTAACAAAGCCTGAGTAGCCCCGGCAAGCAAACAAGTACTTCCGTATTCGTGGTTACACACAAACATCAGAAGCGTTTGCTAAAATATGTTAAAAATAGAAATTGTATAAAACACTCCTCGTTTAGCGGATATATAACGAAATGTGCATTTGAAGACTGGCGTAAATGACACAATCTTATCGAATGCATTAATCATGTACATTACATTTCCTGACAAAATTTCTTTTTGACAGTTCAGGGCAAAATTGACTATACTTTGCGTCTTTACTCATCATGGTAAGAGAGTGGGATGCTGTCCATACAAAATTCTCAAATCAAAATTTTGTAAACTTTATTTAGCCAATAAACGTTATAACTAAGAGGAGTTTTATGCCCTAAAAATCTTGAAATATACTTTTAAAATTAACAATATTTCATTTCCTGTATGAATCTTTCTTGGTACAATTAAGAAGAAACATTCTTGGAATGAAAATATATAATTTGATCAAACGTAACATAATCTACCTCTTTTCAGGAAAAATAATGGATGTAAATATTCACCTTTGTATGTCTTGTTTCATTTCTTCTGCCTGGTTTAAAAAATATGTCAAGAAATCGCATAAGTCAAAAGCAGACAAAGGCAACACAGTAGTGATTCTTAATAAACATGAATACAACCAAAAAATCTATGACTTTCTTGACATCAACCAAACTGAAAAACTTTTCAACGACCCCACCCAGAAGTATCTTTGTCATGTTTAGCAAGAACTTAATAATTCACAAGCCCTTTTTCCGTATTCCAAACAATACATACCAACTAACGCTTATCCCCCTAGTCTCTATGGCCTTCCAAAATTACATAAAGAAAATACTCCCATCAGACCTGTAGTCTCTTACACTAACACATTAACACACAAACTTGCTCACAAATTAAATATCCTCTTCCATAAACACGTTCAGTTCAAACCTACATATACTGTAAAAAACAGCCATGATCTAATAGAAAAAATTCAACACATTCCTGTCCCACCACATGCAAAACTAGTTTCATTAGATGTAAAGAATCTATTCCCTAGTACTCCACCTGCTGATTGTTAATTACTTTTACGTAATTTACTAGACAAATCGTCATGCCCCATACCCGTTCGAGATGAACTCCAAAATCTCTTCAACTTGTGCATGGACCAAAATTACTTCACTTTTGACAACAAATTTTATAGACAAACTTCAGGAATTCCTGTGGGCTCACCTCTCCTCTCCTTGCAGATATATTTATGGTCGCTTTCGAACAGACCATCTTCCTTTCAAACCATCCACTTCTCAAGAATATTACATATTGGCACCGTTACGTAGACAACATCTTGTTCTCTGGACCGGTACGACTAGAAAAATTGACCTGTTTACTGACTTTCTCAACAACACACATCCTAACATTCAATTCACCACAGAACTACAGAAAGAAGACAAATCTATCAATTTCCTAGACCTGAATATAAGCATATCTGGAAACAAACATACTTTCAACATTTTCAGAAAATCAACATACACACACACTCATCCACAACTCTTCACAACATCCTATTTAACATAAACATTCTGCCATCCACTGCATGATACACAGATTACTAAGCATCCCCCTGACAAAATCTCATTTTCTGGAAGAACTGCACACCATACAACACATTGCTATGTCTAACGGTTGCAGCACTGAACTCAATAACAACATACTACGTCGCAAAATAGTCAAACAAAAACAAAAAATGTACACTACACTTTCTCCTATAACAAAAACACCAGACAAATACACTTGCTTACCTTATTTTGGACCCCTTTCAGAAAAAGTCGCGCACAATATTCACAAAGCAGGTATCAAAGTTTCATTCAAATCACAGAATTCCCTAAAAAAAATGCTGTCCCGAAAAAAACACACCTCTTCTAGAAAAAAGCGGCGCACACAGCTCTTCGGGGTCATCTGACAAGGTACCTTCCTGCTGTGACCTGTAACTGCTCTTCAACGTGTATAGCCTTGAGGAGGGCACCAGGTCCTTTTATGAAGCAACATCACCCTTTCAGCAATCACAGACCGGTTAGTCCAGCAAGGGTGACTTTTTTCTTAAATGCTGTCGCATTCAGGAAAATAAATAACGCAACAATGTTTCCGTTTAGCGCAGCTAAGTTTTGTACAACTATTAAAACCTTGTTGCGATTTATGGGTTCTTTTGTTTTCAGTGAATGAACCATCAAATCAATTTTTGTCTTTCGAAGCTTATTACTATTATAGTAGTGCCAATTTGTATAACCCAGGTGGCCGAAGTGGTTAAATGTCGGGTTCGGACTCAGCGATTCGGAGAGATTTGGTTCAAGCTTGGCTCGGGGGTAATTATTTCTTACAACTCTCTGTTGCCGCAGAAAACTATTGAGAATTTCAGAAAATTTATTGAAAACAATTGGAAGCAATTCTACTCACATATACAATCTATTGAGATTCTAAATAAACTGGAAATATCTGTACGTCATTTTCGTATTTTGAAATTTCAAAGAAGTTTTCAACTCTGTTCAAGTCCTTCTGTATAGAGATCGATTTTTATAAGAATGGGATGTTTTGACAGCTAGTGCTGGCAACACAACTGAAGGTTGTGTGGTCGTTGTGTCCTTGAACCTATTAGACTATCCTTCCTCCAATCGATCGTTTGCAGTTGGCTAACTTGTAAATGGCTTCGGCTCTTCTTTTTGTGATGTCCTCGTCCGACGAAAGTATAGTGCGCCACGAAAAATAATTGAAATTAGGAAGTGCAGAGCTATGTACTCTTTTGTAAAAATTCTTTTTTTATAAACATTACATTGAATTTAGTTTACCTAGAGGGACTTTCTTTGTCCTATTTGTAAAACGTATGTCACCTCAAATCAATTGTTCAATATAATATTGCGGAGCGTTTAGAAACACTGCGAGAAGGCATGTGCTTTGATAGAATCGCTAGTTTTATTAAATACTTGTTTTCAAAATAAACAAATGTGAAAAATAGCTGCTTTTTAATTTGTCTGCTATGTGTAGCATCTTGAGTGTCAAAATATTAATATTTATAGACATTAATGTGTTCACACTACCGATTTTCCACCTATTTAAAAATCTCCGATCGACCTGTCTGAACTCAAAACCCTGCGAATTTGAAACTGGAGTTTCAAATTTCGGATGTCTTTGTCAATTGAAGCAATAAAATTCGCAAATTACTGCACTGTCATTGAAACAATGCCGTTGCCGTTAGTGTAGTACCGCTGGACACCAAGCCCGTCCTACGCGCATGGCTGTAGCAATCCGCAAGCTGCGGCAAATATTAGGCCACCTTCATCCGCCATTTTGTTGGCAAATAAAGTCGGGAATTCGAATAGTAGTATGAATTCGAATGAAATTGTTTCGTCTAAATTTTCTCCCGTTTCATTTCTTTAATATTTAACATACAACCATATGTGGCTTGGTGCAAGAAAGGCCGATGTAAATATTCTTGTTGGTTGACAGAATGGATGGTTTTCTCTTTTGGCAGAACATTACATCTGTTACAACTTTTGTGTTTTCCACTTTTTCTGGCAAGGTAATAGCTTTTAAAACTTCATATTGTTCCTCGTAATTTGGCCAATACAGTTGTATCAAATTTGAATTATTTAAACCTTTTGTAATGACATTGGCCCTTTTTGACAATTCGAAATATAGGCCTTGGACCTCACAGTCCCGGAGCTGACCTGATAAGTCCCTCTTGGTTGTATGAAGGGGTGGACTAGAGTATTATATTGCCCTTTTATTTAATGTATTAAAAATCAATATATGTCTGAAGTTTAATCAATTATTTATTTTCATTGAATAAATAAACAGTAACATAAGCAATGGCAATGGTTTTGAAAAGAAAGAATAGAAATGTTTGTGCAAGAATAGTAGAAAACTCCTATTGGGCTATGTAAAACAGTCAAGTGAACACTTGTCAAATATTTTTCAGGTTATAAAAATAAAACATGAATTTAGAATACAATATTTCTTAATAGTAATGACAATAAGGATGACTCTTAGGGGCAAAAATATATAAATCGCAAAGAAAGTAATGACTGAACTGATTAATGTTCAACATCTGACATAATGTCACTTTAATTTGTATTTTGTCCCTTCTTTAATGTTGTTTAGAAATGCTTCATAGTATATTATGTTGGTTGGATGTATGAATGGTAGATCAGTCATATACAAGAAATTGCTATCCAAGGACTCATGTCAAAATTGGCTGCTATACAGGGGCCCATATTTTAATACTATTTGTATGAAGTCTTTTCATATCAGGAGATAAGATCGACTTAACTATGGCTTTTTTCACACTGAAGAAAGTAACTTTAAAGTACATATTGGACATACAAACCGTCAATCACTCAAAACTGTGATAGGCCCTTTTTGCACCAAGCCGCAGATAGTACAACTTTGTTATAGTCAGGAATATTAATATCGTTATAGAAATATCTTGAGGTTTTTTAAGGAAATGTGTAAGTGCTATCCCATTCAGCTTTAGCGTTTACTGATAATTTAATATTCAGCACTATTATTACACGTAATTTCAAATAATACAAGTATTTCAAAATTCAACACTGTCACTACATATAACTACACACCTAGGCATCAAGGAAAATGGTGGTGGATATGCTAATTTCAATTTGGCTGATTCGTTTTCCAATTATTCTATTTCCTTTTTTGTAGTATACATTTCTTCTCTTACAATTATTTGTAAAAAACAAAAATACTGAACATAAACACTGCAATACAAAACATTAAAATAACAAGTTATTGATTTTTAAATAAAATACTTTTTGTTAAATGTTGTCGCACAATCTTTTTATGTAATTCTTTGGTATGAACTCTGACAGATAGACGGACGGTCGGACAAAGAGACAGACGCATATTGCTGTCAATCGATTTTTCTGTATGAAGAACTCACAAAACATGAATTCTTGTTACACCTAAATTTAGCAACTTATTTATCCACTTTTTTATTACCAAGGCCCGTCAAATAGTTTTTGTGTCGAAAATTCGCCGTTTTCGGCGCACGATTACAATACGTTCTCTTACGTCAGTTAGTGCGAGAAAGTAAAATTGGTTGGTGGCAAAACGTCCCCAATTGTGCCCAATACTAGCGCATAATTTTCGCATAATTAACGCGCGATTTTCGGCGTTCCGCTGTTTTGTCCAAAATTGATATTCTTTAATCGTTCTGGCTAATGTGACGGACCCTGGAATTTGAAACCGATGTTTTAATTTCGGTGGAGGGATGTTTTACATGAAGCTCCTCGGACATTAAAAAAAAAATAATGCTCAAAATTGTTTGATTGAATTTTGTTGTTAAGTAGCGCGTAGGACCTTTAATAGAATGGTGCAGGTCTCATTTCCGATGGAATCCCTAATTTTTTTTAAAAGTTGCATAAGTTAATTTTTTTTCGTCGTCTTCCTACAACTTCAATTATAAAAAAAGAGTTTTTTTTCTTTATGAAATGTGTTCCTTAAAGATAGATTTTGAAATAAGGTAATGTACAAGTTTTCGAAAATTTGAATAAGTTACTTTTCGCGTAATTTTGCATGAGAATATGAGCGAGAAAGTACGTGTTTTAGCACCACTCGTTTATGAAATAAAGCACTGTGTTATAAATGAGCTGAATTTCCCGAATTTCAGAAGCTGCTAATAAGTGATGGAGAATCGCAGAAGATCCGGTGCGAATGGCTCGCGAGATGGCGCGGACGCCGTCGGCGACGCCTTCCAGCTGGTGGCGCAGGGGATGGCGCAGCTACAGGCGACCCTTCGCCGGGAGAAACTGGAGGCGGAGCGCAAGGTCCAGGAGGCTGAGCGGAGGATGCAGGAGGCCCTGCGCCTGCAGGAGGAGAGGGCGGCGACGGCGTTGCGAGAGATGGAGCGAAAGCTGCAGGAGAAGGACGACGCCATCCGCTCTTTACAGCAGCGACTCGAAGAGAGATTGACGGCCGTGGAGGAGAGAACGACGGTTCCTGAGGGTTCCGGAGGGAAAGATTTGAAGCGTCTGGAGGGCCATGTGAATGGCCTAGAGGCCTCTCTGCAAAGAGCGTTGCACAACTTCTTGCCCCGCGTTGAAACTTTGTTGCGCCAACTGGAGGAGCCCAAATCTACACGTGCGTCCCTTGCCACCGCCGCGAGCGCCCGCGAAGCACCGGTGACGGGAGGGGCAGCAGCGGGCGGTGGGGAGGAGCCCCCCTCCTCCACCCCCACCCCCACTCCCTCATGCGCCGGCCACCAGGGCGCAGCAGCAGAGGAAGAAGACGCGAGGCAGCGGGTGGAGCTCCGGATTCGGGAGGTGGAGTTGAGAGTGGAGGAGGCTCAAACCTCTCCCTCCCCTCTGGGAGAGTAGTTGTGCGACGCGGCAGACTACGGAAGACTACGTGACGTACGGCGCCTCACAGACTCTGGTGCGGGCGTCAACTACACTGATAGTATCGGGTATACTCCTCTAATTAATGCGGCTATGAAAGAAAGCGTAGAGGTGGTGTCGCTGCTTCTGCAACGAGGCGCCGATCCCAACGCTGTCAACTGCAGTGGCGATTCCGCGTTGCACTTCGCTGCGATGAGGAACCGCAGCGGTCGGTGCGTGGAGCTGCTGGTGCGCGCAGGCGCCGACGTCAACGCGAGGGATAAATATGGAGAGACTCCTCTGCACTGGGCGGCGCACCAGAACAATAAGGAAACGGCGGCAGCGCTCCTCGCGGCCGACGCCAGGAGGGACCTCAAGCCGTGGGACGGCCGTTTCAAACACAAGTCTCCGCTTGAAATTGCGAGGTGTTCTCGTATAAAGGACCTGCTGCGACTGTAGCGCCAGGAGTAATGATGTAGAATTTCTCAGCATTCGGCTGTGCACGGTGACACCGATAAAGCGGGGCGTGCGCTCCTCGCGGCCGGCGCTCGAGAGAACCTCAAGCCCTGGGATGGACGTTGGAAGAATATGACACATTTGACATTGCGTTGTCTTCTAGTTCAAGGGATCTCCTGCGACATAGCCCCAGGAATAAGGATGCGGGACTCCTCAGCACTGTGGTGTGCCCTGTGACAGTGACAAAGCGGTGCGTGCGCTCGTCGCGGCCGGCGCCTGAAACAACCTCAAGCCCTGGGATGGACGTTGGAAGAACCGAACATCATTAAACCTCGCGTGGGATCCTGACGTAATTTGCGATCTTAACATGGCATTAACGTGGAGCGAAGAGTATCTCGTTAATGCATGGTTGAGTCAAGGGTATAACCAAATAATGTGTCGTGGTTTTTCTTTTATGGTGAAATAAATTCCGTTGACACCCAGCTAGTATTATGGTTGATTAACATTTGATAGGGAAATATTTCATTCAAACAGATGGATTTTCTGAAAATTTCAATTCATGTCTCCAATTTAGTCGTTTTTGCCTATCTTTCGTACAGAAAAATGTGTGTGAATTACATATATTTACATGGAAACGTTGACAAATAAATTTAAAAAAATATCCTGCGAATATGATTTTAATTTTTTTATAAATTTGTTTATATTATTCGTAAACATGGTTTTTATATTAAAAGTTAATAAAATGTCTGTCTAGTCATTTTCCGCATCCCAATTTCCATGCCTCTTTATTCTTAATGTCTTTTCGCTCCATTTCTCTTTTTTCCACAGCTTTAGTTATTTCCAATGCCCTTCCCGGTCTTTCCCTATCCATTTTCAAACTTTTTGTGGGCGTCTATCTGATTTCAACCTTCTCAAGTGTCCATGCAATTTCAGTTGTGTCATTTTGATTGTCTCATTCATGGTTTTCTGCACTTTAATTTAATTTTTATTTCATTATTTCTGAGTTTGTCGAACAGAGAAAGTTTGCAACTTTTTGTTTTTATATGTAGGTATAGATCGTCATTTTATTAGGTATTACTACTTAACATAGAGGTGACGTCAAAGAAGGTATTCTGGACAATCAGGTTTATATTGATTTTATTTCATTAATTATTAAACATGACATTACATTTAATTATCAAAGTAATTTTGTCTCCATTACATACTGTAAAATTCATATATCGAAAATTAACATTTATTTTTACAAAAAGCATTTTGCTGCAGGTCATTGACAGAAGTTTTTCTGATAATAAAATACATACAATAAACAATTTTAGCCTTAAAGAAGAATATAAATTATCGGTGCGGTCTGCTAGTGGTGTTGTAGTGCAGATATCTTTAGATTCAATACTCGATCCCGAGTAGGTTGTCATCAACGAAAAATGAAATAATTTCTATCAATGTTAAAATCTATTAAAATTCTGTTATCTTAACATTATTAAAAACCTCTTTAATAAATACCTTTAGTACGGTAAGATTTTCTAGGAGTAAGGGTCTTTCCATAGTTGCCTGTACAGGGAGGGAAGTGTCTGAACTCTTGTTGAGTACTTTTCGCACAATGTGTATGAAGAAAATAAATTCTCGGCTATCCGGGAGACGCCGCGTCGTTGGCTGCGAGACCGCCGTTTCGCCTGACATGTCGCAGGCTTCCTCAGGGCAAAGGGCAGGAATGTTTAAGACAATTTCTCACGTCTCGTGTTGGTTAAAAACGGATTTCTTTAAAAATTTAAATTATTTTCGGGACGTTACTGCAACTAAAATATTAAAAACAAAGCATTTGTTTTGAAAACAAAAGATAGAATTATCATTCTATTAACTTCATTTCCTAAAATATCTCAATAAGCAACACTATTTATTCAAAATGAAAAACAGAAAAAAAAGTAAATAATTTAAAGAAATAGGCAAATAAGTCCTTCAAGCCAAATATGTTAACTTACCATAACGAAAACGTGGTACGATTTGTTATTAGTTATTACTGTTTATATACTCCCATATAATTAATAATAATAATAATAATAATAATAATAATAATAATAATAATAATAATAATAATAATAATAATAATAATAATACGACCATTGAAATAACTTTTTATTTCAAATTATCAGATGGGCGAGTTTTGTCACCCAGTTACGCCTACGATTATAACTGTTTCGGAAACAATAATTCCAATAACTGTGTACAAATCTGAAGATTTATGATTAAATGAAAGAAGATTACAGAGCTGAAGAAAACGCGTTTAAATTTCACATATAAGGGTTTCTTGATTTTTTTAGCATTTATCCTCTGTATAGTGGATTTAGTAACGCTTGTTCAAGCAGACACCCGTGTCAATGATTGGGGAATGTTATGATGTAATGAATGTGTCTCTTTTTCAATTTGGTACATCTTCGCAGCTGTGACTATTATTTTTATTTTTTATCTATCAAATGTCCTACGCACTTGTTTGGGAAGAGTTCGAGGTAGCTCCTGTGAGGGATCTTGTCGAAACTCTGCCATTTTCACTATTAGTTATTTTAAATTCTAAACTCCACAAACTAAAACAATCCACTGTCTAATGCGGTGTGAAGCGCACTGCAAATGGTTCTAATTTTCCCGCTCCGTATATTTGTAATGTCGACAGTGGTTACTGCGATTCACGCTATTTGACTGTTTCTAGTAGCAGAGAGGGGGAAGTTAGCTCAGGGGTCGTGAAAACTGCAGAAAAGGTGGGGATATAATATTACTAACGGATATAATAATACTAACGATGGTATTTAGTCCATATCCCACAAAGATTTTCTCATTTGAAAATCTGGGAAAAATGCAATATAAAAGTAATATTGTTCGTAATGTTCTCCAGATCTATTTTTTTTTTTTCAATTATCGTTTTGAGTGACGGAAAATCAAAGTAATATAATTTGGTCTTCGAGCATACATTTTCGAATGTGACGTTAGTATGTTAACGCTTGAACCGCTTGCAGTGTTGCTATATCCGCGGAATTCTCGCAGTTTTCAGCCGATTTTGAACTCGTACGGAGGAAAAAAAATTAGTTTCGCGGACAGCAGAATAAACGGCGGAAATCAATAAAGTTAGTTAAGCAGTAAAACTAGTAAAGCATCAGTTTCCGTTAACATTTATTAATAAGTTTTTTTGCACAGATGTATATTTTTAAAATTTCTAAATCCATGTTATACTAGCAAGAATAAATAATATAATACTTATATAATAAATTATATAATACCTGAAATCAATTGTAATTATTGTGCAAATATACACCCAAGTAATGAATTCTATATTATGTAATAATTGAATTGCAGGTTCAATAAACCCACTATATTTCGCAATCATATTTTTGTTTTAATAGAATAAATTAATACATCATTTAAATGTGGAAAAAGAGTTTATTTTACGTTTAGCGGATTTAGGCGGGAAATTTAAAACCAGTTAAACGGCGGAAACAAAAAAATATGGCGGAATCCCTCTAAACACATCAAGCAACACTGCCCGCTTTGTGATGTAGTGAGGGATGCGGAAACCAAAGAGAGAACAAAAGGGAGACACAGGAGCGAACTCATTATTCCAGTCCTCTTGGTTGTAATCCTATGCAGGCGTAGAATTCTTCTATTACTCCGGAGCTAAACGCTGAGCTATTTGGATTTGTAGGTAAGTAATTGCAAGACAAATTTCTAACTCCAGTTAGGATTCTTTATTTCACATTCTATCCGCGAGAATTTAACACCGTCAAGAAACAAGTGTTGAAAATGTATTGAAAAAAAGTGCATTTATAATATAGGCAGCCTGTCTCATTTCATTCATTAATTTATTTACTCTTAAGCTTTTCACAGCTGCATTTCGTCTTATGAATCTTATCACTTCTAGTGTACAATTTAGTTAATTAATTTTCTCACACTTAAGCTTTTCTTAGTCAGCTGCCGATTGCTTGTGTTATTCTTTGTATTTCGTCTCTTGAAATTTATGACTTGAAGTTTTACTCTTGTGTATGGTAGAATTAAAGTTACAAGAAATTATTCCATTCCTATTACTTTAACATAGAAGGTAATCATGTCCCAATAGAGTCATAATATTTTATTCCTTTTAAAAGTTTATTTTATACTAGATACTTTTTCAAGGTGAAATGATAACTAAGTGATACTGAGTGAATTGTTTTTGTAAGTGCAACTTCACTTTAATCTGGCAACCTGTACAATGTTTTTTGTTCCTTTGGAAATCTATTGAACTTCTCCAATTAGATTTTATTTGCTTTAGGCATATTCCTTTCATATATTCTTTTACCTTTGCAAATGAGTGGAACATTGAACTTTGTTATGAGTTGATATATGATCTTTTAAAGTAAAGAACCTTCACTGGTTTTTGTATTAGATAACTAGAGAATCTTGTTAATTTGAAAGATTTGATTAAAAATCGTTTGCTTAAACTTGAACATAAATCAAACACTGACAAAGACCTACAATGATATGTCAAAACAGTAGCAAAATAAAAATGTGTATATCAAATTTTAATTTAATAGTAATTGAGATTATACGGGTGATGAAATATTAAAAATATTCAATATTGTTCCTTCCTTCTTTAGGTTGAAAAACACAATTTCATATGAAGTAAATTTAAGAAAATATATATTTTGTAATAAATGAATGTGAAACATGGAGAGCAATTTTTAATTTGTCTATTATGTATAGCCTCTAAGATACAAAATATTAATACTCACATACAATAATGTGGTAAAGTATTGACTTATTGAGGCCTCTTAGTCTTATAATTATGTTGTAAATAATTGTTATTTTTTTAAATATCCTATTATAATAATATTGTTAATAGATATGGAAACTATGCCACTATTAATTAGAAGCTATGGATGACAAACACTAGGATGTATGTGTCAGTGAAATATTCAAGAATCCCTTTTAATTAAACGTCGGATACTTGTGGTTTTCCCTGAACATCTGGATATATGACATTAAAAACTTGAAATGTATTACTTTTTCAGTTTGAGGGTTTTGTGGAAAGTTGAATAATTGCTTATACGATTTAAAATTCAATTACTTAATCTGAAAATTTAGGATTTTTTTGCAAACTAAATAAAAAATACATAGAAAACAGGTGGAATATATTTAGATAAATACTACAAAACTCTTTACTACAAGAAATGCAATAAGTTCTCTTAGATTATGTAAATCATTATGATTAATTCCTTTTTAGCATGATGTCGAAATCAGCTGGTTTGTGAATTTGACTAATAACTCTATTGCAAATATTGTAATCTCTTTGATGTCATTAGGGTAAAACAATAATATGGTTCCCACTATTAAAATTAAATACCGTTTAGAATCTGTTAAGAAATTAGAATATTGCCTCTCTAAAATACACCATCCACAAAAAACAATATTAGTAATAATTTAGTACACATTGTCAGTTGCAAAAGATAATTAAAAATACCTTCTGGGATGGATGTCTGTTGTCTATCAGATGTTATGTGCCCAAACATTTTGTCTGCTACTGCGGCAGACATCTGCAATGGCTAATGGGTACACGCAGTGGCCTTTCAGACAGCTCATTGATGACTGAAATACACATGTACCCATTAAGCCACTGAAGATGTCTGCTACAATAGATGATACGTTGGGCAAAGCCAGCCCGGGAAGTATATTTAATAGTGTATCCAAACTTGAGAGTCTACATTGCTTTATTAATCACAAAGGAAGCCATTCATAACTTATGATGACCAACAATTTAAAAATAATGCTTAAAAGAAACTAAGGAATTTTTAAATAATAATCAGGATAAATGTTTTACAAAGGTGGAAAACCTCAGCTTTAAATAGAGATTACTATTACAATCCTACTAATGACCATACTATGGGAAAGCAACAATGTTAGAATGAAAAAAAACTGTACCAGATATAGATATAAATTTAAAAGATATTTTACTCAGATGGGACACACACATTACAAAAAGAATACAGGAATGGTTGTTTTCTACTCCCACACTTGTATCTAGAGCATTGAACTTCCTAAAATACCAAAAACCAATTATGATTCTTTTTGGATCATTATATCCAGCATGGATTCATCTATTAGAATAAACTGATATATTAAGAAGAGCAGGCTTACATTTCTTAAAAAATTATAGAAGATATTTCATCGTAGATGAGCAACTATTTTTTAAGGAATTTATCAGTCGATTAACTTCATTTGCATTTGTGTGATGGAGAAACATGAATTTTGAAGTTCCAGAAGATAAGGAATTAATAGTATTGTTGGTTACAATGTCCTGCTTTGAATTTAAGAAATGACAGTTAAAGCTCCTACAAATATCAGAAAGATTATCAAGAAACATGCCTTCAAGTAGTAGGTGTATGTTTTTGTGAGACTGAGTTTTCCCACTTTTGATTATACTCCATAATGTTTTCGATTTATTTGTTGAGTTGTTAATTTTATTATTTAATTGATAAGCTTTCTCATTCATCAGTTTTATCTTATAGTGTTTTTATACTGTTTATACTTTTCATTATGAAACAGGTTCTTAGTATCTCTGAACAGGTCATACATGTTTTTCATTTTATTTTTTAAGAACAAAAATTTCATTCAGAAGCTTAATTTTGGTTTTTTTTTGCTACATTAATTTGCCTCTTAATAATGGGACATACAATATTCCAGTGATTATTTAATGTACTCGGGAATAAGTTCCATTTTTTATTGAAATTGCTACTATTGTGTACTTCAGTCCATTCCTCTTTTAGGAGACGTTCATTTAACAAATGTAGTTTAGTATCACTTGTGTCATGGGTGAATGTGTATGTAGGTAGTTTAAGGCTTATGGAGCAATTGATTATTTCAATGATTTGTGCAATGTGATCATTAGATGAAAATCAATATTATGAGAAGAGTATACATTTCAATGTTAATAATGATGTGGTCTTTCGTAGAGGTGGAATGGGTTGTAATACGTGTTGGCCCTAATTCTACATCATGAAGATTGAAGCTATTTAATAAATCATGTAGTTCATTATGTTCAATATTAATGTTCAGATTTCTCAAAATAAATATCTTACAATTGTTGTTTCCGATAAGTTTAGTTAAAAGTTCTTCCAACCTGAGTAGAAAATCATTAACGCACGAAATTGGGGATCTATAAATGCCTCTGATTTTTGTTTCCTTTCATTGGGTTTACAGCTAACCTGCTACTTCAATAGTCATTTCGATGCTCATATCTCTAATCCAGTCTATTGATTTGCAAATTAAATTATTCTGGACTATTATTGCAATGACACCACTTTTGTTAAATTCTGTTCAGAAACGTGCATGAAGTTTATAGATATAGAAGTTAGTTGAATTAATTTCATTATATTTTAGACCAGGTTCGGTAATGACTCCGTGTACTGTCCGTATTTTCAGACAATAATAGTATGATAACAATAAAGGTAATAACAATAATGGCATTACCTCTACATTTTATGGCTGTTCTGCACAGATATTTAAACTAATAAATGCTCGACTTTTTAAAATACACTTGTCTCCACTCCACTTGTACATTTATGGAATACTTATATATACTTAGTCATTGGGTCGACGAAGTTGAAGTCAAATTACTCAAATATTTTCATGATCATATTTTCCTAATTCTGTATAACTTGTATTTTCGCATGGAAGTCTTCACTTGGCTTTCTCAAGAGAAAAAACATTTTCTAATATTTTTGTGACTATCAAGGAAAACGAAAAGGTAACTGTCAAGGAAGATTGAATAATTACTTTAAATGTTTTTAAGGAAGTGTGTATTGTTCGTAGAACGTATCTCTATAAAATTAAATAAATCTTTATCGAAAATTTCCAACGTCAATTGCATTATTTTTGTTTCATATTTTATAAGTTCGAAGTGAAATTGATACATTTTTTTAACAAATAAATACGTTTCATTTACGAATTTCCATCTTGATGGAAAGGTAAAGGAAAGGGCGGGGATTAACATGCGAGAGTTGTCGGACGGGTACGCTAGTAATTATATATTTTACAAAGCAATGCACTGAAACCGTCACAACAATGAGACGTAATTCATAGAAATTTGCGTGTTGCATTGAGGAATGCAATGCTGCATTCCAATCTGATATTCCCTGAAGGCTAGCAGTTTTTATATGAAATAGGTTTTAAATATTTCCTAAAAGATAAATTTGTGAACGTATAACAAGAGCTCTAATGTAAGAAACGAACAAAGAAATATGGAGTAGTAGTAGTGCCATCCAACTGCCTCAAAACACTTGTCAAACTACGTGCACGGAGCGCATGATTTTCGGAGCGGACGACGAAGTTGAAGTCAAATTACTCAAATATTTTAATGATCATATTTTCCAAAACGTCAACCTTACCTTATTCGAAGATGATGATAAATCGTAGGTGTATAGACGCCAAAAATGTTTGATTTTTTTTTTCAACTTTCAAAAAATCATGCATTTAAACGAATTTAAGACCTACACCGTTCTCTTAAGCGTCCTCTAAGCAATCAAAGGTCCAAATTTTATAAAAACACATCGCAATCTACGGCGAATGTTGGAGCATTTTTTTATTTGTGAAAATTTTCCAGGGGTTTTATGTAAAGTAGTCTCCAAAATAAAAATATGGGTTTCGAATTCAAGGGGCCGAGACATCAGCCAAATCGATTAGGGAATATCAATTTTGGAGAAAATCGGCTAAACGTTTGATCAGCTAGCGTTGTTCACAGACGGACAGACGTTTGGCCGTCAATCGATTTTTCGATATCGATTACTCACAAAAGAGATCCTGGCTACATCACATGTTGGAGGATTTTTTCTACAGTTTGCGTCTGCAGTTTTCCACTTTATCGTTACTAGGACCCTGTAATAAGAGGTTTTTTTTGACGAAAATTTGCCTTTTTTGTCGTGTGTCGGGTAAGTAAAGCGAATGATTTCCGGAAGTCCACATACTTAGAGCCAAGAAAGCTTTCATTATACAGTGTCAAGACACGAAAGCTATAAACTTTTAATATAATGCAATGTCCTTGATGTAGTTCCCCCACTTTCACTTCTCTTTGACGTATTTAGTAATTTAATTGATTTGGTTGTTTATTTGTGAGGTGGTTCAGTACACATGTTCATAGTCTTCCAGAGCTTCAAAACGTTTTATTATTGACTAGCGGACCCGACAGACTTCGTCCTGTCAAAAATATTGTAACGTGACAGTTTTTTGTTCCTACATATTTTATAGTCTGGGCAACAAATTCTCCTGAACAGAACCGTCACCCTGGTGACCGGGTGTTGTGAATAAGAAATATAATTAAATAAAAAATATATACGCATTAAAAGTAAGTAATCGCGTTATGGTTAATCATGTGAATCATAAATATTAACAAAAATCAGTTTTATTTTAATTGTAGTGCTTTGTGGTATACGATGTTTTTTGTTTGATTACCTGGCGCATAGACAAACAAATCTGATGGTTTTCCATCACGGGAATAGGCAACATACAATTGACTATGTGAGAAACATGGGTTTTCCAGATTAATACCCCAAACACTTAATGATTGCCCCTGGGACTTGTTTATGGTCATAGCAAAAACAAGCCGAACTGGAAACAATTGTCGTTTAAAGTCAAACGGCACATCAGTCGGAATCATTGGGATGCGCGGTATGAGAACGTCTTCTCCTTTATACTTTCCTTTCAGCGTAGTTGCTTCTATCACGTTGTTTTGTAATTTTTTTATCGCTAACCGTGTGCCGTTGCAAAGACGTGATTGAACCTTTAATTGAAGATTGTGAGGTGGCAATCATGGCAAATCCAGCGAGTTTAAAAATTCTTGTGGGTAGTACACTACATCATCTTGGTTAGTAGCCAAATCAACTATTTATATATCTTCGATTCGCCTGTAATTTGTTCTTGAATTTTTAAATTTAATTCATTTACATCTATGTTTTTTGCAGCCAATATAGCTCGTTCGCTCAACCAATTATGGTTTCTGTAATTTTGAGAAGCATCTGGAAACACCTTCTGAATAAGTTCATCTTTTGATCGAGTTAACTGACAAAAACTTTGAAGAAAGTTAATTCAGCCAGTCAACATGTCTATAGGAAATTTGCCAGTACCAATGTCAATGAGTTGTTTAGAGAATATGATTCCAGATTAGTCATTTTGCAACTCGACACGCATATTCTGGCTTAAATGAAGTACTTTGACATGTTTCCACAAATTGGAGGACTTTAGACATGCATTGAGTTCATCAGCTGGTGTTGATCGTGGAATCACTGGCAATGTTTGATGAAAATCTCCTGCTAATAAAATCATTGTACCACCAAATAAAAAAATTGCACATATAATCTTTGTACTTGATCCACAAATGAATTGGGTTTGATGGGAAGCATGTAGATATGATTATAGAAAACAATGTTCGTATTTGATGAGCATTTGATGATATTACAGCATCATTGAGAGTTTGATCCCAATGAGCTTCATTTTCTAGCAATTGCAAACGTTGACAGGCTTCTCTGTAAGATCCACACAATTCACCATCAACAGTTCGTAAATGTTGGAATGACGTTGGGCCACGTACATTGACTAATAGCAGTCGTAAATAAAAACATTCATAATTGCTTGGATGTACTGAATAAATTCGACCAATGGCATCGGTGGAATACACATCTGGGTATCCTGGAACTTGTTTTCCTTGTTTCCGTCGTATAAATCTCCTTGAGGATTGATTCCGAGTATAATATTTTGGCATTTCAGAATATAGCAATGTTTGTTCAAAATCATCGTTTTGGCATGTCTAAAAAAAACTGGTTAATGTAGTAGATGGTGGCTGAGCAGCTCTTTGTACTGCGTTCTGTGCTGTAAAATACACTCTTTGTCCATTTTCGAAATGTACAGCTAAGTGAACAACAGAAGGGTGTCTCTCGTGAATAGGAAAATAAAATATTCGCCATACTGCTTCATTACTACTAACATAGCGGCCCATTTGGTATTGGGTAACTTCATCATTAGAATTCTCTGCACCAATTCCAATCACAGCCATATCACTCCCTTTGGTTACATATTTGCAAATGTATTTAATAGATTTCACTGATTGGCAAGATTCAACGTTGATGTGTGCTTTAAAGATCTGTGATAAAATGGGCGAATATGGAACAATCCAACGATTATCTATTGCAATATCTTGTTGATTTAATTTGGCAATAGTTGATCTTCCATTGTCTACTGTCGATCGTCGATGATACAGTGGATAACCGTCATTACCAGTAATTGTTTCCGATATTAATGTCCGTGGATATCGTTTTGAACATTTACCATCCATCATACATGGTGAATTTTGATTAAGAGTTCCACAGGGACCATGTAGCATATTTTTGATAACTACCTCATGCAATCCAGGATCTACTTGTACATCACGGATTTCAGCTGATATCACTGCATCAACTTCATTTGGACTTATCTTTTCAACCAACCAAATCAAAATGTGTTAATTTGAAAGATTTGATTAATAATCGTTTGTTTAAATTTGAACATAAATCAAACACTGACAAAGACCTACAATGATATGTCAAAACAGTAGCAAAATAAAAATGTGTATATCAAATTTTAATTTAATAGTAATTGAGATTATACGGGTGATGAAATATTAAAAATATTCAATATTGTTCCTTCCTTCTTTAGGTTGAAAAACACAATCTCATATGAAGTAAATTTAAGAAAATATATATTTTGTAATAAATGAATGTGAAACATGGCGAGCTATTTTTAATTTGTCTATTATGTATAGCCTCTAATACAAAATATTAATACTCACATACAATAATGTGGTAAAGTATTGACTTATTGAGGCCTCTTAGTCTTATAATTATGTTGTAAATAATTGTTATTTTTTAAGATATCCTATTATAATCATATTGTTAATAGATATGGAAACTATGCCACTATTAATTAGAAGCTATGGATGACAAACACTAGGATGTATGCGTCAGTGAAATATTCAAGAATCCCTTTTAATTAAACGTCGGATACTTGTGGTTTTCCCTGAACATCTGGATTTATTACATTAAAAACTTGAAATTTATTACTTTTTCAGTTTGAGGGCTTTGTGGAAAATTGAATAATTGCTTATACGATTTAAAATTCAATTACTTAATCTGAAAATTTAGGATTTTTTTGCAAACTAAATAAAGAAATACATAGGATACAGGTGGAATATATTTAGATAAATACTACAAAACTCTTTACTACAAGAAATGCAATAAGTTCTCTTAGATTATGTAAATCATTATGGTTAATTCCTTTTTATCATGATGTCAAAATCAGCTGGTTTGTGAATTTGACTATTAACTCTATTGCAAATATTGTAATCTCTTTGGTGTCATTAGGGTAAAACGTCAATATGGTTCCCACTATTAAAATTAAATACTATTTAGAATTTGTTAATAAAATTAGAATATTGCCTCTCTAAAATACACCATCCACAAAAAACCATATTAGGAATAATTTAGTACACATTGTCAGTTGCAAAAGATTATTAAAAATACCTTCTGTGATGGATGTCCATTGTCTATCAGATGTTATGTGCCCAAACATTTTGTCTGCTACTGCGGCAGACATCTGCAGTGGCTACTGGGTGCACCCAGTGGCCTTTCAGACACCTCACTAATGACTCAAATACACATGTACCCATTAAGCCACTGAAGATGTCTGCTACAATAGATGATACGTTAGGCAAAGCCAGCCCGGAAAGTATATTTAATAGTGTATCCAAACTTGAGAGTCTACATTGCTTTATTAATCACAAAAAATGCCATTTATAACTTATGATGACCAACAATTTAAAAAGAATGCATAAAAGAAACTCAGGAATTTTTAAATAATAATCAGGATAAATGTTTTACAAAGGTGGAAAAACCGCACCTTTAAATAGAGATTACTATTACAATCCTACTAATGACCATACTATGGGAAAGCGACAATGGTAGATTGAAAAAAAACTGTACCAGGTGTAGCTATTAATTTAAAATATTTTACACAGATGGGACACACATATTACAAAAAGAATACAGGAATGGTTGTTTTCTACTCCCACACTTGTATCTACAGCATGTGAGCTTCCTAAAATACCGAAAATCAACTATAATTCTTTTTGGATCATTGTATCCAGCATGGATTCATCTATTAGAGTAAACTGATATATTAAGAAGAGCAGGCTTACATTTCTTTAAGAATTATAGAAGATATTTCATCCAAGATGAGCAACTATTTTTGAAGGAATGTCAGTCGATTAACTTCAGTTGCATTTGTGTGATGGAGAAACATGAATTTTGAAGTTCCAGAAGATAAGGAATTAATAGTATTATTGGTTACAATGTCCTGCTTTGAATTTAAGAAATGACAGTTAAAGCTCCTACAAATATCAGAAGGATTATCAAGAAACATGCCTTCAAGTAGTAGGTGTATATTTTTGTGAGACTGAGTTTTCTCACTTTTGATTATATTCCATAATGTTTTCGATTTATTTGTTGAGTTGTTAATTTTATTATTTAATTGATAAGCTTTCTCATTCATAAGTTTTATCTTATAGTGTTTTTATACTGTTTATACTTTTCATTATGAAATAGGTTCTTAGTATCTTTGAACAGGTCATACATGTTTTTCATTTTATTTTTTAAGAAAAAAAATTTCATTCAGACGCTTAATTTTGGTTTTTTTGCTACATTAATTTGCCTCTTAATAATGGGACATACAATATTCCAGTGATTATTTAATGTACTCAGGAATAAGTTCCATTTTTTATTGAAATTGCTACTATTGTGTACTTCAGTCCATTCCTCTTTTAGGAGAAGTTCTATTAACAAATGTAGTTTAGTATCACTTGTGTCATGGGTGAATGTGTATGTAGGTAGTTTATGGCTAATGGCGCAATTGATTATTTCAATGATTTGTGCAATGTGATCAGATAGATGAAAATCAATATTATGAGAAGAGTATACATTTCAATGTTAATAATGATGTGGTCTTTCATAGAGGTGGAATGGGTTGTAATACGTGTTGGCCCTAATTCTACATCATGAAGATTGAAGCTATTTAATAAATCATGTAGTTCATTATGTTAAATATTAATGTTCAGATCCCTCAAAATAAATATCTTACAATTGTTGTTTCCTATAAGTTTAGTTAAAAGTTCTTCCAACCTGAGTAGAAAGTCATTAACGCACGAAATTGGGGATCTATAAATGCTTATGATTTTTGTTTCCTTTCTTTGGGTTTACAGCTAACCTGCTACTTCAATAGTTATTTGGATGCTCATATCTCTAATCCAGTCTATTGATTTGCAAATTAAATTATTCTGGACTATTATTGCAATGACACCACTTTTGTTAAATTCTCTTCAGAAACATGCATGAAGTTTATAGATATAGAAGTTAGTTGAATTAATTTCATTATATTTTAGACCATGTTCGGTAATGACTCCGTGTACTGTCCGTATTTTCAGACAATAATAGTATGATAACAATAAAGGTAATAACAATAGCATTACCTCTACATTTTATGGCTGTTCTGCACAGATATTTAAACTAATAAATACTCGACTTTTTTTAATACACTTGTCTCCACTCCACTTGTTCATTTATGGAATACTTATATATACTTGCCTAATTCTGTATAACTTGTATTTTCGCATGGAAGTCTTCACTTGGCTTTCTCAAGAGAAAAAACATTTTCTAATATTTTTGTGACTATCAAGGAAAACGAAAAGGTAACTGTCAAGGAAGAGTGTACGTGCACGGAGCGCATGAATTTCGGAGCGGACGGCGAAGTTGAATTCAAATTACTCAAATATTTTCATGATCATATTTTCAAAAACGTCAACCTGACCTTATTCGAAGATGATGATAAATCGTAGGTGTATAGACGCCGAAAATGTTTGATTTTTTTCGACTTTCAAAAAATCAGGCATTTAAACGAATTTAAGACCTACACCGTTCTCTTAAGCGTCCTCTAAGCAATCAAAGTCCAAATTTTATAAAAACTTCGCAATCTACGGCCAATGTTGGAGCATTTTTTTTATTTGTAAAAATTTTCCAGCGAGTTTAAAAATTCTGGTGGATAGTACACTACATCATCTTGGTTAGTAGCCAATTCAACTGATTTATATATCCTCGATTCGCCTGTAATTTGTTCTTGAATTTTTAAACTTAATTCATTTAGATCTATGTTTTTTGCAGCCAATATAGCTCGTTCGCTCAACCAATTATGGTTTCTGTAATTTTGAGAAGAATCTGGAAAATCCTTCTGAATAAGTTCATCTTTTGATCGTGTTAACTGACAAACACTTTGAGGAAAGTTAATGCAGCCAGTCAACATGTCTATAGGAAATTTGCCATTACCAATGTCAATGAGTTGTTTAGAGAATATGTTTCCAGATTAGTCATTTTGCAACTCGACACGCTTATTCTTGCTTAAATGAAGTACTTTGACATGTTTCCACAAATTGGAGGACTTTAAGACATGCTTTGAGTTCATCAGCTGGTGTTGATCGTGGAATCACTGGCAATGTTTGATGAAAATCTCCTGCTAATAAAATCATTGCACCACCAAATTGGTTTGATTGCTCCGTAGATTTTTTAAGGTTCTGTCTGAAGCCTCCAAAGATATTTTATGTGCCATCGTGCATTCATCCCAAATAATTAATTTACATTGCTGCAAGACCTTTGCCATTGCAGAGTTCTTCGAAATGTTGCAGGTCGGAGTTTCATTGCTTTGCATATTTAATGGCAATTTTAATGCTGAATGGGCTGTTCGACCACCTTCAAGCAAAGTTGCTGCGATTCCCGACGAAGCGACTGGAAGTGCAATTTTATTTTGTGAGCGAAACGTTGCTAATATTAATGAAATAAAAAAGTTTTTCCTGTACCACCAGGTGCATCTAAGAAGTAAATCCCTCCAGTTTCATCATTTGTTACTTTTATAAGAGTATCAAATACATACTTCTGTTGTTCATTCAACAGTGGAAGATTTGTTTGCATTAATTCTTTCAAAGTGTTGAGATATTCAGTTTTTGTCGATTCAACTCTTGGTTAAAAGCATCATGCACTGATTTGTATTTTTGGATTTCCCATTCTATTTCGTATTTGATACAAAATATCATCACACATATAATCTTTGTACTTGATCCACAAATGAATTGGGTTTGATGGGAAGCATGTAGATATGATTATAGAAAACAATGTTCGTATTTGATGAGCATTTGATGATATTACAGCATCATTGAGAGTTTGATCCCATTGAGCGTCATTTTCTAGCAATTGCAAACGTTGACAGGCTTATCAGTAAGATCCACACAATTCACCATCAACAGTTCGTAAATGTTGGAATGATGTTGGGCCACGTACATTGACTAATAGCAGTCGTAAATAAAAACATTTATCATTGCTAGGATGTACTGAATAAATTCGACCAATGGCATCGGTGGAATACACATCTGGGTATCCTGGAACTTGTTTTCCTTGTTTCCGTCGTATAAATCTCCTTGAGGATTGATTCCGAGTATAATATTTTGGCATTTCAGAATATAGCAATGTTTGTTCAAAATCATCGTTTGGGCATGTCTCAAAAAAACTGGTTAATGTAGTAGATAGTGGCTGAGCAGCTCTTTGTACTGCGTTCTGTGCTGTAAAATTCACTCTTTGTCCATTTTCGAAATGCACAGCTAAGTGAACAACAGAAGGGTGTCTCTCGTTAATAGGAAAAGAAAATATTCGCCATGTTGCTTCATTACTACTAACATAGCGGCCCATTTGGTATTGGGTAACTTCATCATTAGAATTCTCTGCACCAATTCCAATCACAGCCATATCACTCCCTTTGGTTACATATTTGCAAATGTATTTAATAGATTTCACTGATTGGCAAGATTCAACGTTGATGTGTGCTTTAAAGATCTGTGATAAAATGGGCGAATATGGAACAATCCAACGATTATCTATTGCAATATCTTGTTGATTTAATTTGGCAATAGTTGGTCTTCCATTGTCTACTGTCGATCGTCGATGATACAGTGGATAACCGTCATTACCAGTAATTGTTTCCGATATTAATGTCCGTGGATATCGTTTTGAACATTTACCATCCATCATACATGGTGAATTTTGATTAAGAGTTCCACAGGGACCATGTATCATATTTTTGATAACTACCTCATGCAATCCAGGATCTACTTGTACATCACGGATTTCAGCTGATAACACTGCATCAACTTCATTTGGACTTATCTTTTCAACCAACCAAATCAAAATGTGTGCATGTGGCAATCCTCGTTTCTGCTACTCCACAGAATACATCCAGCAGCGACTCTCACCAAACACATAATGTTTTACGATGAAATCCATTAAAGATTTCAATTTTTGTCTAAAGACTCTGGCTGTAATATCATGACGATCAATGGGTGATTGCTCAGGGAATAACTCCTGCTTGATTTCTATCCAGTGCGGATTGCATGTAAATGTGATGAACAAATCTGCTGTACCATAATGACGAACATACGACATGGCATCTTGAGCATATTCGTGCATATGTCGAGGGCTTCCGATGTATGTTGCTGGAAGAATAGTCATCCGACCAACATTCTGTGCATTTCCATCAGTATTAATCGCATCTCGAAGGTGAATATTCTCTTCAGATCGGAGTTTGGTCTGATTCAACCTGATGAATGTTAATCTCTCCGTTTCAATTTTAACATACATGTCAACAATATATTTGTGATATAATCGTCGATATTTCAATATGTGATTGTCTTCATTTTCCCGAATCATTAGGCGGTATGAATGATAGTTCATTGAACTGACTTTTTTGTTAGTTTCAGAACCTGTAAATAGATTTTGTGATCCTTAATTTCAGAGCTCATGAATGACGTGTGGCTCATTATGGTTAATGAATGGAATCATTTATCATATACCTTTTCCATCTCTTGCATGAATGACCTTAAAATGTTTTGGTAGGTGCACCTTCACTTTAATTTGGCCACGTGTGCAGTGTTGTGTATTCTTTCGATGATTAATTGGACTAATCCATTTAAAATTTTGTTTTGGATATATTCATTTCATATCTTGTTGCCAATGAGAGGATCTTTGATTCGGTTAAGTGGACATACGAAATCTTGTCTTGTAACAAAAAAAATGGATAAATCAAGTTTCTAAATATAGAAGAAACCCCTCTAACACGCGGTGGAGCCAGAATTCGTTTTGTGGGTTCTTGATACCGAAAAATTGATTGACGGCTAAACGTCCATCTGTGTGTGAACAACGCTAGCGGTTAACAGCGTTTAGCCGATATTCTCCAAAATTGACAGTCCCCAATTCATCTGGCTGCTGTCGCGGCTCGAGTTTGAAACCTCTATTTGGGGCGGGAGGGGGTACTTTACAGGAAGACGCTGGGGGGAAAATAGGTTAAAATTTTCTGAAAAAACATTTTTTTTGAAATCATTGTGAAAAATAGCTGTTCGTAAATTTATCTGTTATGTATGGACTCGTGAGTTCTAAAATATTACTGTTAGTAGACATTGTGTTCACACTATCAATTTTCCCCTAATTTAAACATTTTCAATCGAAGTCTTAACTCGAGGCCATGCGAATTCGAAACTGATTTTTCAAATTTTGGATATCAATTGAAGTAATAAAATTCGAAAATTATTTCATTCATTTAAACATTGCCGTTGCCGTTAGTATAGTAACGCAGGGCACTAAAGGGTTTTCTTTTAAATTAGATCTTTGAGGTGGCTGTCTACCCGAGAAAAAAAGTCTAGAATTTTTGGTGTGTTTTGTTTTTTCTTGGACATTTGATATTTTATGCTTTTAGGGATGAAATAATTGTTTTTGACTCTACATTTTCAAAAAATGAGTAGGAGTTCTTAGTTTCTGAAAAAATATTTGAAGCGAGTGTCCACTGTCAAGCCCTTAGTGAACGTCAAATGCATTTTCGCGAAATGGGAATTTTCAGCACATTCATGCATGTCAAACATCATAAATCATAAACTATTAAATACAATACAATTCTTTTTGCAGCATGTAACCCACGATTTGCTGTAGTGAATGATCTAAAATAATCTGTTACTAAATGACTCAGAATTATGAACTGAAATGTCCAGAATAAATGTATAAACAATTATTTTTCCTCGAATAATAGAATCCTAACTCTTTACTTTTCATAATATCATGCTAGTTTAATCATTAGAATATTCAGTTGTAATTTTTAAAAAAAATATTAAAATATATCAATTTGATGTAGAATAATGATCGATAGTAATTGTAGAGTATTAGCTTTACGAAATTTTGAATACTTTTCATGCGTTTTGCTTGAAAAACAGGTGAGAAAGGGCATGATGTTTTAGCACCAATATGTTATCAAATAAATGAGTGTGCTTTAATGGGGGAAATAATTTCATGAATTGCAGAAGCTACTAGAAAGTGATGGCGACTTCCATAAGAGCTGGCGGGAATGGCTCGCGAGATGGCGCGGATGCCGTCGGCGACGCCTTCCAGCTGGTGGCGCAAGGGCTGGTGCAGGGGCTGGCGCAGCTACAGGAGGCCCTGCGCCAGCAGACGCAGGAGGCGGAGCGCAAGGTCCAGGAGGCCCTGCAGCTGCATAAACAAGAGGCTGAGCGGAGGATGCAGGAGGCCCTGCGCCTGCAGGAGGAGAGGGCGTCGGCGGCGTTGCGGGAGATGGAGCGGAAGCTGCAAGAGAAGGACGCCGCCATCCGCGCGCTGCAGCAGCGACTCGAAGAGAGATTGACGGCCGCGGAGGAGAGAACGCCGGCGTCGGAGGGATCTGGAGGGGAGGGAGGTGTGCAGCGTCTGGAGGGCCGCGTGGAGAAGGTGGAGGCCTCTCTGCAAAGAGCGGTGCAGAAGTTCATGCCCCGCGTTGATGCTCTGTTGCGCCATCTGGAGAAGCCTCAATCTACAAGTGCGTTCCTTGCCACCGCCACCGCCGCCTCCGCCGCCAGCGCCCGCGAAGCACCGGCGACGGGAGGGGCAGTAGCGGGCGGTGGGGAGGAATCCCCCACCTCCAACTCCTCCCCCAGTCCCTCACGCGCCGGCCGCCAGGGCGCAGCAGCAGACGAGGAAGAAAGCGCGAGGCGGCGGGTAGAGCTCCGGGTGCGGGAGGTGCAGTTGAAGATGGAGGAGGCACGAACCTCTCCTTCTCCTCTGGGAGAGCAGTTGTGTAAGGCGGCCTATAAAGGAAGACTACGTGACGTACGACGTCTCATAGACTCCGGTGCCGACGTCAACTACACTGATCGATATGGTTCCTTTCCTCTACTTAGAGCAGTCGTGAAAGCCCAGGCGAATGTGGTGTCACTCCTTCTGCAACGAGGCGCTGATGTGAACGCTGCCAACAGCAAAGGGAGTTCCGCGTTGCACTTGGTTGCGTCGTATGACCCTAGTAGTCGGTGCGTGGAGCTGCTGGTGCGCGCGGGCGCCGACGTCGACGCGAGGGAATTAAATGGAGCGACTCCTCTGCACTGCGCGGCGCAAAGGAAGAATGAGGAAGCGGTGCGCGCGCTGCTCGCGGCCGGCGCCAGGAGGGATCTCAGGGCCTGGGGAGGAGAATTTAAAGACAAGACCCCTTTTGAAACTACTGTCTTCTAATGAATGCGATTTTGAAGCAGAACGTAGACGTGGTGTCGCTCCTTCTGCAACATGGCGTAGATGCGAACGCTGTCAACATAGTTGGGTTTTCCGAATTGCACTGGGCTGTGAAAAGGCACCGCAGCGGTCGGTGTGTGGAGCTGCTGGTGCGCGCGGGCGCCGACGTCGACGCGAGGGATGAAGATGGAGAGACTCCTCTGCACTGCGCGGCGCAGAGTAACAAAAAGGAAGCGGTGCATACGCTCCTCGCGGCCGGCGCCAGGAGGTACCTGAAGGAATGGAGAAGCGTTTTTTAAAGCAGAACCCCGTTTGATTTTGCAATTTCGTCTTATATACGACTGCGACTGTAACCCCAGGAATAAAGATGTGGGACTACTCAGCATTGAGCTGTGCACGGTGACAGTAATATTGCCGAGCATGCGCTCAGTGGCGGATTTATGTAATTTGGCACTCTCGCCAAAAAAATGTTGCAATGTAATAAAAGGCAGAAAATTGATAATTGTAATTAGAAATAAATTATATTTTGCATGGTTCATTTTAAAACTTGTTTTATCATAATGTAACACCATAATTGCTTTAGTCGAACATTTTGATTTGCGAAGATGTTTATGATATAATCTATGTGATGTATAATATCTCTTTTCATGCTAAATTAGAAAGTCAATTCAATTTACTTTCGCCCAATTTCTGATCTTAAGTAGTTTTTTTTTACGCTTCAAAACTGAGAAACAATCTTTTAACTAACAATTTGAAATACATATACACATATACTTGCGAAAGTTGATATCAACATTTGAAAATAGTGTGTCGAGGTCAGTTTTGCGTAGAAACTGGGGCAAATCCTGCCCCGAATTCTTTTTCAAAGCTGGAACAACTTAATTTAACATTCACTAAACATTAACAAAAAAGTCTTACCGAAAATGTGCTCCTCCAGACACGTGCCTTGATGTGCCTCTTCATAAATCCGCCTCTTGTGTGGCTAGGTGGTGGCCGGCGCCAGGAGAGATCTCAGCCAATGCCGTCTTGAATTAACAAAGCCTGAGTAGCCCCGGCAAGCAAACAAGTACTTCCGTATTCGTGGTTATACACAAACATCAGAAGCGTTTGCTAAAATATGTTAAAAATAGAAATTGAATAAAACACTCCTCGTTTAGTGGATATTTAACGAAATGTGCATTTGAAGACAGGCGTAAATGACACAATCATATCGAATGCATTAATCTACATTCAATCATGTACATTACATTTCCTGACAAAATTTCCTAGTGACAGTTCAGGGCAAAATTGACTATATTTTGCGTCTTTACTCATCATGGTAAGAGAGTGGGATTAATAATGCTGTCCATACAAAATTCTCAAATCAAAATTTTGTAAACAAATTATTTAGCCAATAAACGTTATAACTAAGGAGAGGAGTTTTATGCCCTAAAAATCTTGAAATATACTTTTAAAATTAACAATATTTCATTTCCTGTATGAATCTTTCTTGGTAAAATTAAGAAGAAACATTCTTAGAATGAAAATATATAATTTGATTAAACGCAACATAATCTACCTCTCTTTTCAGGAAAAATAATGGATGTAAATATTCACCTTAGTATGTCTTGTTTCATTTCTTCTGCCTGGTTTAAAAAATATGTCAAGAAATCGCATAAGTCAAAAGCAGACAAAGGCAACACAGTAGTGATTCTTAATAAACATGAATACAACCAAAAAATCTATGACTTTCTTGACATCAACCAAACTGAAAAACTTTTCAACGACCCCACCCAGAAGTATCTTTGTCATGTTTAGCAAGAACTTAATAATTCACAAGCCCTTTTTCCGTATCCAAAACAATACATACCAACTAACCCTTCTCCCCCTAGACTCTATAGCCTTCCAAAATTACATAAAGAAAATACTCCCACAGACCAGTAGTCTCTTACATTAACACACACACTTGCTCACAAATTAAATATCCTCTTCCATAAACACGTTCAGTTCAAACCTACATTTACTGTAAAAAACAGCCTTGATCTAATAGAAAAAATTGAACACATTCCTGTCCCACCACATGCAAAACTAGTTTCATTTGATGTAAAGAATCTATTCCCTAGTACTCCAACAGCTGATTGTTAATTACTTTTACGTAATTTACTAGACAAATCGTCATGCCCCATACCCGTTCGAGATGAACTCCAAAATCTCTTCAACTTAAGCATGGACCAAAATTACTTCACTTTTGACAACAAATTTTATAGACAAACTTCAGGAATTCCTATGGGCTCACCTCTCCTCTCCTTGCAGATATATTTATGGACGCTTTCGAACAGACCATCTTCCTTTCAAACCATCCACTTCTCAAGAACATTACATATTGGCACCGTTACGAAGACAACATCTTGTTCTCTGGACGGGTACGACTAGAAAAACTGACCTGTTTACTGACTTTCTCAACAACACACATTCTAACATTCAATTCACCACAGAACTACAGAAAGAAGACAAATCTATCAATTTCCTAGACCTGAATATAAGCATATCTGGAAACAAACATACTTTCAACATTTTCAGAAAATCGACATACACAGACACTGTCATCCACAACTCTTCACAACATCCTATTTAACATAAACATTCTGCCATCCACTACATGATACACAGATTACTAAGCCTACCACTGACAAAATCTCATTTTCTGGAAGAACTGCACACCATACAACACATTGCTATGTCTAACGGTTACAGCACTGAACTCATTAACAACATACCTCGCCGCAAAATAGTCAAACAAAAACAAAAAATGTACACTACACTTTCTCCTATAACAAAAACACCGGACAAGTACACTTGCTTACCTTATTTTGGACCCTTTTCAGAAAAAGTCGCGCACAATATTCACAAAGCAGGTATCAAAGTTTCATTCAAATCACAGAATTCCCTCAAAAAAATGCTGTCCCCCAAAAAACACACATCCTCTAGAAAAAAGCGGCGCACACAGCTCTTCGGGGTCATCTGACAAGGTACCTTGCTGCTGTGACCTGTAACTGCTCTTCAACGTGTATAGCCTTGAGGGCACCAGGTCCTTTTATGACGCAAAATCACCTTTTCAGCAATCACAGGCTGGTTAGTCCAGCAAGGTTGACTTTTATCTTAAATGCTGTCGCATTCAGGAAAATAAATAACGCAACAAAGTTTCCGTTTAGCGCAGCTAGGTTTTGTACAACTATTAAAACCTTGTTGCGATTTATGGGTTCTTTTGTTTTCAGCGAATGAACCATCAAATCAATTTTTGTCTTTCGAAGCTTATTACTATTATAGTAGTGCCAATGCTTTGTATAACCCAGGTGGCCGAAGTGGTCGGGTTCGGACTCAGCGATTCGGAGGGATTTGGTTCATGCTTGGCTCGGGGGTAATTATTTCTTACAACTCTCTGTTGCCTCAGAAAACTATTGAGAATTTCAGAAAATTTATTGAAAACAATTGGAAGCAATTCTACTCACATATACAATCTATTGAGATTCTAAATAAACTGGAACTATCTGTATGTCATTTTCGTATTTTGAAATTTCAAAGAAGTTTACAACTCTGTTCAAGTCCCTCTGTATAGAGAGCGATTTTCATAAGAATGGAATGTTTTGACAGCTAGTGCTGGCAACACAACTGAAGGTTCTGTGGTCGTGTCCTTGAACCTATTAGACTATCCTTCCTCCAATCGATCGTTTTCAGTTGGCTAACTTGTAAATGGCTTCGGCTCTTCTTTTTGTGATGTCCTCGTCCGACGAAACTATAGAGCGCCACGAAAAAAAATTGAAATTAGGAAGTGCAGAGCTATGTACTCTTCTGTAAAAATTCTTTTTTATAAACATTACATTGAATTTAGTTTACCTAGAGGGACTTTCTTTGTCCTATTTGTAAAACGTATGTCACCTCAAATCAATTGTTCAATATAATATTGCGGAGCGTTTAGAAACACTGCGAGAAAGCATGTGCTTTGATAGAATCGCTAGTTATATTAAATACTTGTTTTCAAAATAAACAAATGTGAAAAATAGCTGCTTTTTAATTTGTCTGCTATGTGTAGCATCTTGAGTTTCAAAATATTAATATTTATAGACATTAATGTGTTCACACTACCGATTTTCCACCTATTTAAAATTCTCCGATCGATCTGTCTGAACTCAAGGCCCTGCGAATTTGAAACTGGAGTTTCAAATTTCGGATGTCTACGTCAATTGAAGCAATAAAATTCGCAAATTATTGCACCGTCATTGAAACAATGCCGCTGCGCCGTTGCCGTTAGTGTAGTACCGCTGGACACCAAGCCCCTCCTACGCGCATGGCTGTAGCAATCCGAAGCTGCGGCAAATATTAGGCCACCTTCATCCGCCATTTTGTTGGCAAATAAAGTCGGGAATACGAATAGTAGTATGAATTCGAATGAAATTGTTTCGTCTAAATATTCTTGTTGGTTGACAGAATGGGTGGTTTTCTCTTTTGGCAGAACATTACATTGTTACAACTTTTGTGTATTCCACTTTTTCTGGAAGGTAATAGCTTTTAAAACTTCATATTGTTCCTCGTAATTTGGCCAATACAGTTGTATCAAATTTGAATTATTTAAACCTTTTTTTAATGACACTGGTCCTTTCTGACAATTCGAAATATAGGCCTTGGACCTCACAGTCCCAGAGCTGACCTGATAAGTCCCACTTGGTTGTATGAAGGGGTGGACTAGAGTATTATATTGCCCTTTTATTTAATGTATTAAAAATCAATATATGTCTGAAGTTTTATCAATTATTTATTTTCATTAAATAAATAAACAGTAACATAAGCAATGGCAATGGTTTTGAAAAGAAAGAATAGAAATGTTTGTGCAAGAATAGTAGAAAACTCCTATTGGGCTATGTAAAACAGTCAAGTGAAGACGTGTCAAATATTTTTCAGATTATAAAAACAAAACATGAATTTAGAATACAATATTTCTTAATAGTAAAGACAATAAGGATGACACTTAGGGGCAAAAATATATAAATCGCAAAGAAAGTAATGACTGAACTGATTAATGTTCAACATCTGACATAATGTCACTTTAATTTGTATTTTGTCCCTTCTTTAATTTGGTTTAGAAATGCTTCATAGTATATTACGTTGGTTGGATGTATGAATGGTAGATCAGTCATAGACAAGAAATTGCTACCCAAGGACCTATGTCAACATTGGCTGCTATACAGGGGCCCACATTTTAATACTATTTCTATGAAGTCTTTTCATATCAGGAGATAAAATCGACTTAACTATGACTTTTCTCACACTGAAAAAAGGAACTTTAAAGTACATATTGGACATACAAACCGTCAATCACTCAAAACTGTGATTGGCCCTTTTTGCACCAAACCGCAGATAGTACAACTTTGTTATAGTCAGGAATATTAATATCTTTATAGGAATATCTTGAGGTTTTTTAAGGAAATGTGTAAGTGCTATCCCATTCAGTTTTAGCGTTTACTGACAATTTAATATTCAGCACTATTATTACAAGGAATTTCAAATAATACAAGTACTTCAAAATTCAACACTGTCACTACATATAACTACACACCTAGGCATCAAGGAAAATGGTGGTGGATATGCTAATTTCAATTTGGCTGATTCGTTTTCCAATTATTCTATTTCCTTTTTTGTAGTATACATTTCTTCTCTTACAATTATTTGTAAAAAACAACAATTTCTAAACATACACACTGCAATACAAAACATTAAAATAACAAGTTATTGATTTTTAAATAAAATACTTTTTGTTAAATGTTGTCGCACTATCTTTTTATGTAATTCATTGGTATGAACTCTGACAGATAAACGGACGGTCGGACAAAGAGACAGACGCATATTGCTTTCAATCGATTTTTCTGTTTGAAGGACTCACAAAACATGAATTCTTGTTACACCTAAATTTAGCAACTTATTTGTCCACTTTTTTATTATCAAGGCCCGTCAAATAGTTTTTGTGTCGAAAATTCGCCGTTTTCGGCGCACGATTACAATACGTTCTCTTACGTCAGGTAGTGCGAGAAAGTAAAATTGGTTGGTGGCAAAACGTCTGTCTGTCTGTCCGTCTGTGCCCAATATTAGCGCATAATTTTCGCATAATTAACGCGCGATTTTCGGCGTTCCGCGTATTTTGTCCAAAATTGATATTCTTTAATCGTTCTGGCTAATGTGACGGACCCTGGAATTTGAAACCGATGTTTTAATTTCGGGGGAGGGATACTTTAAGTGAAGCCCCTAGGACATTTTCAAAAAAAAAAAGCTCAAAATTGTTTGATTGAATTTTGTTGTTGAATAGCGCGTAGGACCTTTAATAGAATGGTGCAGGTCTCATTTCCGATGGAATCCCTAATTTTTTTTTAAAAGTTGCATACGTTACATTTTTTTCGGCGTCTTCCTACAACTTCAATTCTGAAAAAAGAGTTGTTTTTTTCTTTATGAAATGTGTTCCTTAAAGATAGATTTTGAAATAAGGTAATGTACAAGTTTTCGAAAATTTGAATAAGTTACTTTTCGCGTAATTTTGCATGAGAATATGAGCGAGAAAGTACGTGTTTTAGCACCACTAGTTTATGGAATAAAGCACTGTGTTATAAATGAGCTGAATTTCCCGAATTTGAGAAGCTGCTAATAAGTGATGGAGAGTCGCAGAAGTTCCGGTGCGAATGACTCGCGAGATGGCGCGGACGCCGTCGGCGACGCCTTTCAGCAGGTGGCGCAGGGGATGGCGCAGCTACAGGAGGCCCTGCGCCAGCAGACGCAGGAGGCGGAACGCAAGGTCCAGGAGGCCCTGCAGCTGCATAAACAAGAGGCTGAGCGGAGGATGCAGGAGGCCCTGCGCCTGCAGGAGGAGAGGGCGGCGACGGCGTTGCGAGAGGTGGAGCGGAAGCTGCAGGAGAAGGACGACGCCATCCGCGCTCTGCAGCAGCGACTGGAAGAGACCCAGGAGAGAGTGACGGCCGTGGAGGAGAGAAGGACGGATGTCCTGAGGCTGCAGGAGGAGAGGGCGGCGACGGCGTTGCGAGAGGTGGAGCGGAAGCTGCAGGAGAAGGACGACGTCATCCGCGCTCTGCAGCAGCGACTGGAAGAGACCCAGGAGAGAGTGACGGCCGTGGAGGAGAGGAGGACGGAAGTCCTGAGGCTGCAGGAGGAGAGGGCGGCGACGGCGTTGCGAGAGATGGAGCGGAAGCTGTAGGATGACGACGCCATCCGCGCTCTGCAGCAGCGACTGGAAGAGACCCAGGAGAGCGTGACAGCCGTGGAGGAGAGAAGGACGGAAGTCCTGAGGCTGCAGGAGGAGAAGGCGGCGACGGCGTTGCGAGAGGTGGAGCGGAAGCTGCAGGAGAAGGACGACGCCATCCGCGCTCTGCAGCAGCGACTGGAAGAGACCCAGGAGAGAGTGACGGCCGTGGAGGAGAGAAGGACGGATGTCCTGAGGCTGCAGGAGGAGAGGGCGGCGACGGCGTTGCGAGAGGTGGAGCGGAAGCTGCAGGAGAAGGACGACGTCATCCGCGCTCTGCAGCAGCGACTGGAGGGGACCCAGGAGAGAGTGGCGGCCGTGGAGGAGAGAAGGACGGAAGTCCTGAGGCTGCAGGAGGAGAGGGAAAAATTTAGTTAGTATAAAATCAGTCTCATTACTTTTCTAACACACGTTTTATAATACTTGTATATGAATAAATTACTAATCGGCACTAGGAGACGTGTGGGCATCGCCTCCACGGCTTTGCGGAACGCGCGTCGCTGGGACGGGACGTCGCGGCAAGCGTAGCCCGCGAGGCATCTCCTCGCCTCTGGCATGCAACGGCTGGGCGGGTGCGCGCAGCGTTCCACGGTTTTTCAGAGCCAATTCTTGTGACGATGGCTCGGCGCCACGTCCTTTCGCCACGTGCGTGCGGCCACTATGCGACGTGCGGGCATCGCCTTGTCGGCTCTGCCGAATGCGCGTTGCTCTGACGCGGCGTCAAGGCCTCAGGTTTTGCGAGGCGTCCTCTCGCCTCGACAGACTTCTTCGCCATCTGCCATCCAATTCCCAAGTCGGCCGTCTCGGACCGCCCTCCAAAACAGACGGACACCTGCGGGTCCAACCGATTGCTCGCTTCTTCCACTGCCCCCACCTGCCTCCCCGACGCACCTCCCCACTACGTTCCCCTTCCATGCATCCCCTCTTTCGTCCCGGCGCACACACATCGGGGTGATGTAGCCCGTGACCTTTCAGTATTTTTTGTCTATTGTATTTTGATATGGTCTTTCCAGTTTAGTTTTTGTTTCGAAGATATCGCCTAAATATTTAATAGAAGTATACGTTGGGAGCAAAGGAATGTTAATATTTCTATGGTGAGTGGATGTGGAGTGGTGTGTTTTAGCAAAGTAAATATTTGTGATTGTTATTTTTTCATGTTTGTTTTAATTCCCCATTTATCAGACTATTGAGTATATATTAATATATAATTTTGAAGGTTGTCGTTTGTGCATAAAGTATCTGAATGAGCTACATTAATTATTATTGGCGTACAGGCCATTACTGACCACGCTACACGATTAACGTGTGTAATTCTTCCAGGATCAGCTTTTCAGCTGTATTCGTGGATTGCAACCAGGTTGTTACACCTTGTAGTGTGAATTATGAGATGATGATGGGTGAAGGGACATTAATGGATTAGGAGGTGATAGGATATTGGTGCAATGTGATCGTGACTTTTTGAATCATCCCAGAATTCGCCTTATGACCGAGGGAAACCACGCAAACCCCGGTCAGGATGTCCGGCCCGGGAATCGAACCCGGACCTCCCGATTACGAATTCAGCGCGCTACGCACTGGGCCACTTTGCTCGGTGATATATAAATATATATATATATATATATATATATATATATATATATATATATATATATATATATATATATATATATATATATATAGATATAGATATAGATATAGATATATAGATATATATATATATATAAAATATTGAAAAGAACCGGTGATGGTATATACAGGAACCTGTGGAACGCCGGCTTGGACGTAATATTGTCTAGAAAGAATACGATTAATTTTGACGCAGAAGCTTCTGTTTTCAAAAAAAATTGATTAAAAAAATTGAAGTATTCCTAGTAGCTTCCATTTATGTAAAAGTCTAATATGCCACACCTGATCAAAGGCTTTTTCTACATCTAAAAATATAGCAGCAATGTCTCTTTTACAATGAAAAAAATCTGCTATAAATTCTGTTAAGCGTATTAATGAGAAGTAGAACGATTACATCTAAAATCAGATTGTGTGTCTGGAATTGCTTTTATATCTGTAAAATATTTAATTTTCTAAAAATAATTGATTCAAATAATTTGGATATATAGAATAAGAGGATAATAGGTCTATTGTTTTCAGGTAAATGAAAATAATCATTGTGTAGTCTAATCATAGTCTTTCCAACTTTCATGGAAATGTAAAATAACCAAGTCTAAGTGCAACATTAAATAATGCGGTTAGACACGCTAAAGATTTATATATTTACTTATCTTATTATTAATATTGTCAAATCAGATGCTTTTATGGTCTTTACTTTTTTAATACATTTAAAGGTTTCAGAAGGAGAGAGAATAGCAATTTTGGAAGGTGCTATTGGTATTTCTTCCATACAATTGAAAGAGAAAAATGTCAAGTGATTTAACTACTGAAACCGAAACAACAAATTATATTACATGCGCCAGCTTGTGATGGAATAATGAAAAGTCAGTTGGGCTTGCCCATTTACACGGACGTCTACCGACCCATTTTGCGAAATTATATCGTTCACCTACTGATTTGTCCTCGGCTGACACGTCCTGGCCCTTGCATAGTGTAGGGAGTATCTCTCCTCTATGAGCCCATAGAGTAGAGTAGAGTAGAGTAGAGTTGTATCTCTCCTCTATGGGCCCTTGCCGTTTCTGACGTGAGACATCTGCCTCTTCCCATGACAAATTGATGTAGTTGAAAGGGATTTGCGTAGATAGCAGCTCAATAGCAGTTACGGCTCCTTTTAGGTTGCAGGGGTGCACAACCCCCAGATAATCGTGGAAGATCTTATAATATCTTAGGAATATACCCTTGCCCTTAATGACATTCAAGATGTTCACCAATACTGGTGTATATGAAATCGTTTTTAAACCGAAGTGCGTACAACTGGCGCTCTCTCCTGTGTTTGGTGCCTTGCCAGGTATTGCCCCATGCTCTTGACTCTTGGTTATTTAACTAGGTTTAATTAATTTATTTTTTGCCCCTTTTTTAACACGGGGAACAGGCGCCTATTGGTGGTGCAACCAAATGGGTGGGTTTCAGAACGCAGTAGACCGCTGCGCGGCGACTGAAGCAGTCTGAGGGAAATAGCAATATCCTGTCCTCGTCTGACTAGCTGCAACTTAAATTATGAATGTTGCGTGTTATTGAAAGCTCACTAGTTCAGTCAGTTATTGACGTCATTTAATGCATAATTTATAATGTTTAGACAATTTGTTTTCGTTTGATATTATATTTATCGATTAAAAATTTACACTTGATGAATTCTTTGTGTTAAGTTGGCAGTTCTTTGATTCAAACATGAACGAATATATATCCTTTGGTAATTAGAAATTTGTGAGGACTTTCCTCACTTTCTTTAGAAAAATCACGTGTATTTTTTTTAGTTTCTGATTCAACTAAGGAATGATTTTCCCAATGTCCTTTTTTTCCCTGCTTCTCTCGGATACATCTGCCAACGATATCATTAATGTATTTATATTCCAATATCGATAAACCCACACGACAGCAAATTTAAATGCCCATCATTTAATTCCTTTTTAGAATCAATGTCTCTTGTTTTCTCCTCTCTCTTTAACAGTTTCAGGGAATATCTAAATAAGTTGCTTTATGACTTACCTAGTTTTTCCCTGTAACCATCACTATCCTTCATCGATGTCAGTAAACCAATATATCGGTAAAATGAATTATTTGCAACGACAGATGTACCAACACTACCTCGATATATCGAGACTCTCACCCATGCATTTCTACCATGGCTGTACACGTGGTGGATATATTAATGGATTCATTTTATACCCGCACGTTTTTTTGATCCGCTTGTTGCGGGAAGAGTACAATATCAGATATTTCAATTCGGTTTCGTAATAACAAATTAATGCAGTTCTCCATTTCAAATAAACAGCTCAACACTTCACAGAAAATGAACGGCTTGCCATTGACTGATGTTAAGGTAACAAAATTTTTAGGTCTTTCAATTCAGTCAAACCTTAAATGGAACGTCCATTTAAATGAATTGAACACTAAATTAAGTCCTTTATGCTACGCTTTCAGAATTCTTTCAAGTTCAGTCAGCCTCCACGCTGCTCATTGTGTATATTTCGCGAATGTTCATTCCCGCCTGAGATAAGGCATAATATTAAGGGGATGTGCATCTTATAGCTCCCAGACTTTTAGATTACAAAAAACAATTGTACGAATATTAAGCTAATCCCATCCACGTGATTCTTGTAAGCCTCTCTTTATTAACCTAGGCATTTTACTATTACCTTGTCTCTTCATATATGAATCAGTGGTTTTTGTCAAAAATGACTTAAGGGCGAGAATATATTTTCAGCAAACGCCGTTGTCTATAACTACAACATTCGACGTAGTAATCACATTCATCAGGTAACAGTATAAACAGCTCACTACAAAAAAAATCACATATAACATGTACATTATTTTACATTTCCTTGCCAAATGACATTAAACGATTAAATTCGATACAAACATTTAAGTCCCAAGTAAAATCTTTTCTGCTGCACAACTGTGTCTACACAATTAGAGACTATACCGAGCATCCAAAAGGAAAGTAATATTAGTTTTTAAAATAACATTTAATGTATTATATATCATTTGGATTGTATAATTGTAAAGAACATGTAACAAGTATTGTACTTAAGCTTGTGGGTCAATGACCCCCATTTCGATCAGATTTTCGTCCAGTTTCCCTAATCCTCGAGCAAATGCTGAGATGGTCCCTTGTTTTGCTCCTGGACATAAATGTAACTTCAAATTAACGTCTCCCCATAGCACATCATACAGAGTTTTAATTGTTTTTTGACGTAAATAAATAAAGAGGGGGAATTGGTTACGACCGTGGCCACCAGAGTTTAAATACTACCAACCTCTGTCATTACTTTGATTGTATTGTTATAGAATACATTCAATATGAGCACATTTTCTACTCTTCTTGAATAGATTTACAACTACTTTCACATAAATATTGTATGAATTAATGTTTAGTACTCATTATTAGGCCTGTTTACAAACTCCCATAATAATAATAATAATAATAATAATAATAATAATAATAATAATAATAATAATACAACCATTGAAATAACTTTTTATTTCAAATTATCAGAGGGGCGAGTTTTGTCACCCAGTTACGCCTACGATTATAACTGTTTCGGAAAAGATAATTCCAATAACTGTGTACAAATCTGAAGATTTATGATTAAATGTAAGAAGATTACAGATCTGAAGAAAACGCGTTTAAATTTCACGTATAAGTTACCTCTTTTTGCTGTGTTTCTGGAGTATCATAAGGGTTTCTTGATTTTTTAGCATTTATCCTCTGTATAGTGGATTTAGTAACCCTTGTTTAAGCAGACGCCCGAGTCAATGATTGGGGAATGTTATGAAGTAATGAATGTGTCTCTTTTTCAATTTCGTACATCTTCGCAGCTGTGGCTATTATTTTTCTTTTTCCTCTATAAAATGTCCTACGCACTTGTTTGGGAAGAGTTCGAGGTAGCTCCTGTGAGGGATCTTGTCGAAACTCTGCCATTTTCACTATTAATTATTTTAAATTCTAAACTTCACGAACTAAAACAATCCACTGTCTAATGCGGTGTGAAGCGCACTGCAAATGGTTCTAATTTTCCCGCTCCGTATATTTGTAATGTCGACAGTGGTTACTGCGATTCATGCTATTTGACTGTTTCTAGTAGCAGAGAGGGGGAAGTTAGCTCAGGGGTCGTGAAAACTGCAGAAAAGGTGGGGATATAATATTACTAACGGTTATAATAATACTAACGATGGTACTTAGTCCATATCCCACAAAGATTTTCTCATTTGAAAATCTGTGGAAAATGCAATATAAAAGTAATATTGTTCGTAATGTTCTCCAGATCTTTTTTTTTCAATTATCATTTTGAGTGACGGAAAATCAAAATAATATAAGTGGGACAATGCTCAAATGTTCTCATAAAACTTTGAAAGCAACAAAGAAAACAAAATACGTTCATGTGACCTAATCAGATAATATTGATCTTAATGTAACAGTACATAATTATGTAATTCGCGTTCTTAATGGCTTAAGTAATTCGCAAAATAAAATGGCTCTTTTACCCCTTGTATCATAATTTCTTTTTCTGGGGCAAATGTGCGGTACTATTTTCATTTGTTTCTTTTTAATTCTGTTCTGATTGTTTATTCAAAATGCTCGTAATAATGTAGTATTTCATAGTATTAATTTGGCATATCTACAAGCAAATACTAAAGTTGCAATTATGCAGGTGTACTGTTTATTACTTTCTGTAATTCAAAATTGTTATTACTAATGAAATTACGAAATTGTATAATATCAATACGCTCAATAAATACTAGATTTTACTACCCTAATTTCACTTTTTTCTTCCATAAAATCCTTATAATTATTATTGTAAATTTTTTAATAAATTATGGCGTGGGAAGAATGGGAGTGAAATTTTAAAGTTCCCGCGTCGCTGGATTATTTCAAATTTACCGGTTACTTCTTCGCTATTGGCTGTCCGTTTACCCAATAGAAATTATACAGAGCAATGTGGCGGCACCGGAAGTTGGGCAAATAAGGCTTTTCCTTTTAACATTGAGTGCCGTCTATGATATATACTCTTTGGAATTCTTCTATTACTCGGGAGCTAAACGCTGAGCTATTTGGTTTTGTAGGTAAGTAATTGCAAGACAAATTCCTAACTCCAGTTAGGATTCTTTATTTCACATGCTATCCACGAGAATTTAACACCGTCAAGAAACAAGTGTTGAAAATGTATTGAAAAAAAGTGCATTTATAATATAGGCACCATGTCTCATTTCATTAATTAATTTATTTACTCTTAAGCTTTTCACAGTCAGCTGCATTTCGTCTTATGAATCTTATCACTTCTAGTGTACAATTTAGTTAATTAATTTTCTCACATTTAAGCTTTTAGCTTAGTCAGCTGCCGATTGCTTGTGTTATTCTTTGTATTTCGTCTCTTGAAATTTATGACTTGAAGTTTTACTCTTGTGTATGGTAGAATTAAAGTTACAAGAAATAATTCCATTCCTATTACTTTAACATAGAAGGTAATCATGTCCCAATAAAGTCATATTATTTTATTCCTTTTAAAGGTTTATTTTATACTAGATACTTTTTCAAGGTGAAATGATAACTAAGTGATACTGAGTGAATTGTTTTTGTAAGTGCAACTTCACTTTAATCTGGCAACCTGTACAATATTTTTTGTTCCTTTTGTAATCTATTGAACTCCTCCAATTAGATTTTGTTTGCTTTAGGCATATTTATTTCATATATTCTTTTACCTTTGCAAATGAGTGGAACATTGAACGTTGTTATGTGTTGATATATGATTTTTTATAGTAAAGAACCTTCACTGGTTTTTGTATTAGACAACTAGAGAATCTTGTTAATTTGAAAGATTTGATTAATAATCGTTTGTTTAAATTTGAACATAAATCAAACACTGACAAAGACCTACAATGATATGTCAAAACAGTAGCAAAGTAAAAATGTGTATATCAAATTTTAATTTAATAGTAATTGAGATTATACGGGTGATGGAATATTAAAAATATTCAATATTGTTCCTTCTTTCTGTAGGTTCAAAAACACAATCTCATATGAAGTAAATTTAAGAAAATATATATTTTGTAATAAATGAATGTGAAACATGGAGAGCTATTTTTAATTTGTCTATTATGTATAGCCTCTAAGATACAAAATATTAATACTCACATACAATAATGTGGTAAAGTATTGACTTATTGAGGCCTCATAGTCTTATAATTATGTTCTAAATAATTGTTATTTTTTAAGATATCATATTATAATCATATTGTTAATAGATATGGAAACTATGCCACTATTAATTACAAGCTATGGATGACAAACACTAGGATGTATGTGTCAGTGAATTATTCAAGAATCCCTTTTAATTAAACATCGGATACTTGTGGTTTTCCCTGAACATCTGGATTTATTACATTAAAAACTTGAAATTTATTACTTTTTCAGTTTGAGGGTTTTGTGGAAAGTTGAATAATTGCTTATACGATTTAAAATTCAATTACTTAATCTGAAAATTTAGGATTTTTTTGCAAGCTAAATAAAAAATACATACAATACAGGTGGAATATATTTAGATAAATACTACAAAACTCTTTACTACAAGAAATGCAATAAGTTCTCTTAGATTATGTAAATCATTATGGTCAATTCCTTTTTACCATGATGTCGAAATCAGCTGGTATGTGAATTTGACTAATAACTCTATTGCAAATATTGTAATCTCTTTGGTGTCATTAGGGTAAAACGTTAATATGGTTCCCACTATTAAAATTAAATACTATTTAGAATTTGTTAAGAAATTAGAATATTGCCTCTCTAAAATACACCATCCACAAAAAACCATATTTGGAATAATTTAGTACACATTGTCAGTTGCAAAAGATTATTAAAAATACCGGTATATCCGGAGTTTAGGGTGTCGTTCACTGAACCGGTTCACTACACCGGCATACACGTCGAGACGCAAGCAAACCTACTTTCTGACACCACTGAATAACATTCAAACTTCCCTCTCTGCGCAAATCATAAAAAAATCCTGAATTTATACCTTCCATCTCGGTAGACACAAAACAATTAAAAAGCACTTGAAATGGCAAAAAAAACCACAAATCCACGCCACAAAATTTGTATTTATATTGTTCACTTCAATCACTTTGTATCCGCCGCAGAGAAATGCAAACTTAGTTTCAACCAAATCCACGCCACAAAATTTGTATTTATATTGTTCACTTCAATCACTTTGTCCCCGCCGCAGAGAAATGCAAACTTAGTTTCAAAGGCAAGTTTTCTCGCTTCGCTCGCCCGGATCCAAGTCACGGCGAGGCTCGGGCCTTCGGCCCTCGCGTTCACTATAAACAACCTTGAGTCTATCCAACGCATAATTACCCATTCACGTTTTATAAGAAAGCACTTTTCAAGAAAGCCTCCACAATTCAAACTGCGCAGTTGCCGCGAAACTATAACCTTGTGAATCACGAGATTAGTGAACCGAAGGTTCAGTGAACGACACCCTAAACTCCGAATCAACCAAAATACCTTCTGTGATGGATGTCCGTTGTCTATCAGATGTTATGTGCCCAAAAATTTTGTCTGCTACTGCGGCAGACATCTGCAGTGGCTAATGGGTACACGCAGTGGCCTTTCAGACAGCTCACTGATGACTGAAATACACATATACCCATTAAGCCACTGAAGATGTCTGCTACAATAGATGATACGTTGGGCAAAGCCAGCCCGGAAAGTATATTTAATAGTGTATCCAAACTTGAGAGTCTACATTGCTTTATTAATCACAAAAGATGCCATTCATAACTTATGATGACCAACAATTTAAAAAGATGCTTAAAAGAAACTAAGGAATTTTTAAATAATAATCAGGATAAATGTTTTACAAAGGTGGAAAACCGCAGCTTTAATTAGAGATTACTATTACAATACTACTAATGACCATACTATGGGAAAGCAACAATGTTAGATTGAAAAAAAACTGTACCGGGAGTAGCTATAAATTTAAAAGATATTTTACACAGATGGGACACACATATTACAAAAAGAATACAGGAATGGTTGTTTTCTACTCCCACACTTGTATCTAGAGCATGTGAACTTCCTAAAATACCAAATACCAACTATGATTCTTTTTGGATCATTATATCCAGTATGGATTCATCTATATGAATAAACTGATATATTAAGAAGAGCAGGCTTACATTTCTTTAAGAATTATAGAAGATATTTCATCATTCCCAGAGGAGCAACTATTTTTGAAGGAATGTATCAGTCGATTAACTTCAGTTGCATTTGTGTGATGGAGAAACATGAATTTTGAAGTTCCAGAAGATAAGGAATTAATAGTATTATTGGTTACAATGTCCTGCTTTGAATTTAAGAAATGACAGTTAAAGCTCATACAAATATCAGAAGGATTATCAAGAAACATGCCTTCAAGTAGTAGGTGTATGTTTTTGTGAGACTGAGTTTTCCCACTTTTGATTATATTCCATAATGTTTTCGATTTATTTGTTGAGTTGTAAATTTTATTATTTAATTGATAAGCTTTCTCATTCATCAGTTTTATCTTATAGTGTTTTTATAGTGTTTATACTTTTCATTATGAAACAGGTTCTTAGTATCTCTGAACAGGTCATACATGTTTTTCATTTTATTTTTTAAGAACAAAAATTTCATTCAGAAGCTTAATTTTGGTTTTTTTGCTACATTAATTTGCCTCTTAATAATGGGTCATACAATATTCCAGTGATTATTTAATGTACTCAGGAATAAGTTCCATTTTTTATTGAAATTGCTACTATTGTGTACTTAAGTCCATTCCTCTTTTAGGAGACGTTCATTTAACAAATGTAGTTTAGTATCACTTGTGTCATGGGTGAATGTGTATGTAGGTAGTTTAAGGCTAATGGAGCAATTGATTATTTCAATGATTTGTGCAATGTGATCAGATAGATGAAAATCAATATTATGAGAAGATTATACATTTCAATGTTAATAATGATGTGGTCTTTCGTAGAGGTGGAATGGGTTGTAATACGTGTTGGCCTTAATTCTACATCATGAAGATTGAAGCTATTTAATAAATCATGTAGTTCATTATGTTAAATATTAATGTTCAGATTTCTCAAAATAATTAACATGCAATTGTTGTTTCCTATAAGTTTAGTTAAAAGTTCTTCCAACCTGAGTAGAAAGTCATTAACGCACGAAATTGGGGATCTATAATTCCTATGATTTTTGTTTCCTTTCATTGGGTTTACAGCTAACCTGGTACTTCAATAGTCATTTCGATGCTCATATCTCTAATCCAGTCTATTGATTTGCAAATTAAATTATTCTGGACTATTATTGCAATGACACCACTTTTGTTAAATTCTCTTCAGAAACATGCATGAAGTTTATAGATATAGATGTTAGTTGAATTAATTTCATTATATTTTAGACCATGTTCGGTAATGACTCCGTGTACTGTCCGTATTTTCAGACAATAATAGTATGATAACAATGAAGGTAATAACAATAATAGCATTACCTCTACATTTTATGGCTGTTCTGCACAGATAACTAATAAATTCTCGACTTTTTAAAATACACTTGTCTCCACTCCAATTGTACGTTTATGGAGTACTTATATATACTTGCCTCTTTCTGTATAACATGTATTTTCGCATGGAAGTCATCACTTGGCTTTCTCAAGAGAAAAAACATTTTCTAATATTTTTGTGACTATCAAGGAAAACGAAAAGGTAACTGACAAGGAAGATTGAATAATTACTTTAAATGTTTTTAAGGAAGTGTGAATTGTTCGTAGAACGTATCTCTATAAAACTGAATAAATCTTTATCGAAAATTTCCAACGTCAATTGCATTATTTTTGTTTGATATTTTATAAGTTCGAAGTGAAATTGATACATTTTTTAACAAATAAATACGTTTCATTTACAAATTTCCATCTTGATGGAAAGGATAAGGAAAGGGCGGGGATTAACATGCGAAAGTTGTCGCACGGGTACGCTAGTAATTATGTATTTTACAAAGCAATGCACTGAAACCGTCACAACAATGAGACGTAATTCATAGAAATTTGCGTGTCGCATTGAGGAATGCAAAGCTGCATTCCAATCTGATTTTCCCTGAAGGCTAGCAGTTTTTATATGAAATAGGTTTTAAATATTTCCTAAAAGATAAATTTGTAAAAGTATAACAAGAGCTCTAATGTAAGAAACGAACAAAGAAATATGGAGTAGTAGTAGCGGCATCAGACTGCCTCAAAACACTTGTCGAACTACGTGCACGGAGCTCATGATTTTCCGAGCGGACGACGAAGTTGAAGTCAAATTACTCAAATATTTCCATGATCATATTTTCCAAAACGTCAACCTGACCTTATTCGAAGATGATGATAAATCGTAGGTGTATAGACGCCGAAAATGTTTGATTTTTTTCCACTTTCAAAAAATCAGGCATTTAAACGAATTTAAGACCTACACCGTTCTCTTAAGCGTCCTCTAAGCAATCAAAGGTCCAAATTTTATAAAAACTTCGCAATCTACGGCCAATGTTGGAGCATTTTTTTTTATTTGTGAAAATTTTCCAGGGGTTTTATGTAAAGTAGTCTCCAAAATAATAATAAGGGTTTCAAATTCAAGGGGCAGAGACATCAGCCAGATCGATTAGGGAATATCAATTTTGGAGAAAATCGGCTAAACGTTTGATCAGCTAGCGTTGTTCACAGACGGACAGACGTTTTGCCGTCAATCGATTTTGCGGTATCAAGGACCTACAAATGAGATCCTGGCTACATCACATGTTAGAGGATTTTTTTCTAAAGTTTGCGTCTGCAGTTTTACACTTTATCGTTACTAGGACCCTGTAATAAGAGGGTTTTTTTTTGACGAAAATTTGCCTTTTTTGTCGTGTGTCGGGTAAGTAAAGCGAATGATTTCTGGAAGTCCACATACTTAGAGCCAAGGATGCTTTGATGATACAGTGTCAAGACACGAAAGCTATAAACTTTTAATATAATGCAATGTCCTTAATGTAGTTCACCCACTTTCACTTCTCTTTGACGTAGTTAGTAATGTAATTGATTTGGTTGTTTATCTGTGAGGTGGTTCAGTACACATGTTCATAGTCTTCCAGAGCTTCAAAACGTTTTATTATTGACTAGCGGACCTGACAGACTTCGTCCTGTCAAAAATATTGTAACATGACAGTTTTTTGTTCTTACATATTGTATAGTCTGGGCAAAAAAGTCTCCTGAACAGAACCGTCACCCTGGTGACAGGGCGTTGTGAATAAGAAATATAATTAAATAAAACATATATAAGCATTACAAGTAAGTCATCACGTTATAGTTAATCATGCGAATCATAATTATTATCAAAATTCAGTTTTATTTTCATTGTAGTGCATTGTGATATACGATGTTTTTTGTTTGATAACCTGGCGCATAGACAAACAAATCTGATGGTTTTCCAACACGGGAATAGGCAACATACAATTGACCATGTGAGAAACATGGGTTTTCCAGATTAATACCTCAAACACTTAATGATTGCCCCTGGGACTTGTTTATGGTCATAGCAAAAACAAGCCGAACTGGAAACTATTGTCGTTTAAAGTCAAACGGCACATCAGTCGGAATCATTGGGATGCGCGGTATGAGAACGTCTTCTCCTTTATACTTTCCTTTCAGTATAATTGCTTCTATCACGTTGTTTTGTAATTTTTTTTATCGCTAACCATGTGCCGTTGCAAAGACGTGGTTGATTGAACCTTTAATTGAAGATTGTGAGGTGGGAATCATGGCAAATCCAGCGAGTTTAAAAATTCTGGTGGATAGTACACTACATCATCTTGGTTAGTTGCCAAATCAACTGATTTATATATCCTCGATTCGCCTGTAATTTGTTCTTGAATTTTTAAATTTAATTCATTTACATCTATGTTTTTTGCAGCCAATATAGCTCGTTCGCTCAACCAATTATGGTTTCTGTAATTTTGAGAAGAATCTGGAAAATCCTTCTGAATAAGTTCATCTTTTGATCGAGTTAACTGACAAAAAATTTGAGGAAAGTTAATGCAGCCACTCAACATGTCTATAGGAAATTTGCCATTACCAATGTCAATGAGTTGTTTAGAGAATATGTTTCCTGATTAGTGATTTTGCAACTCGACACGCATATTCTGGCTTAAATGAAGTACTTTGACATGTTTCCACAAATTGGAGGACTTTAGACATGCATTGAGTTCATCAGCTGGTGTTGATCGTGGAATCACTGGCAATGTTTGATGAAAATCTCCTGCTAATAAAATCATTGCACCACCAAATTGGTTATGATTGCTCCGTAGATCTATTAAGGTTCTGTCTAAAGCCTCCAAAGATTTTTTATGTGCCATCGTGCATTCATCCCAAATAATTAATTTACATTGCTGCAAGACCTTTGCCATTGCAGAGTCTTCGAAATGTTGCAGGCCGGAGTTTCATTGCTTTGCATATTTAATGGCAATTTTAATGCTGAATGGGCTGTTCGACCACCTTCAAGCAAAGTTGCTGCGATTCCCGACGAAGCGAGTGCAAGTGCAATTTTATTTTGTGAGCGAAACGTTGCTAATATTAATGAAATAAAAAAGTTTTTCCTGTACCACCAGGTGCATCTAAGAAGTAAATCCCTCCAGTTTGATCATTTGTTACTTTCATAAGAGAATCAAATACATACTGCTGTTGTTCATTCAACAGTGGAAGATTTATTTGAATTAATTCTTTCAAAGTGTTGAGATAATACAGTTTTTGTCGATTCAACTCTTGGTTAAAAGCATCATGCACTGATTTGTATTTTTGGAGTTCCCATTCTATTTCGTATTTGATACAAAATATCATCAAACATATAATCTTTGTACTTGATCCACAAATGAATTGGGTTTGATGGGAAGCATGTAGATACGATTATAGTAAACAATGTTCGTATTTGATGAGCATTTGATGATATTACAGCATCATTGAGAGTTTGATCCCAATGAGCGTCATTTTCTAGCAATTGCAAACGTTGACAGGCTTCTCTGTAAGATCCACACAATTCACCATCAACAGTTCGTAAATGTTGGAATGACGTTGAGTCACGTACATTGACTAATAGCAGTCGTAAATAAAAACATTCATCATTGCTTGGATGTACTTAATAAATTCGACCAACGTCATCTGTGGAATACACATCTGGGTATCCTGGAACTTGTATTCCTTGTTTCCGTCGTATAAATCTCCTTGAGGATTGATTCCAAGTATATTTTGGCATTTCAGAATATAGCAATGTTTGTTCAAAATCATCGTTTTGGCATGTCTAAAAAAAACTGGTTAATGTAGTAGATGGTGGCTGAGCAGCTCTTTGTACTGCGTTCTGTGCTGTAAAATACGTTCTTTGTCCATTTTCGAAATGCACAGCTAAGTGAACAACAGAAGGTTGTCTCTAGTGAATAGGAAAAGAAAATATTCGCCATACTGCTTCATTACTACTAACATAGCGGCCCATTTGGTATTGGGTAACTTCATCATTAGAATTCTCTGCACCAATTCCAATCACATTCATATCACTCCTTTTGGTTACATAGTTGCAAATGTATTTAATAGATTTCACTGATTGACAAGATTCAACGTTGATGTGTGCTTTAAAGATATGTGATAAAATGGGCGAATATGGAACAATCCAACGATTATCTATTGCAATATCTTGTTGATTTAATTTGGCAATTGTTGATCTTCCATTGTCTACTGTCGATCGTCGATGATACAGTGGATAACCGTCATTACCAGTAATTGTTTCCGATATTAATGTCCGTGGATATCGTTTTGAACATTTACCATCCATCATACATGGTGAATTTTGATTAAGAGTTCCACAGGGACCATGTATCATATTTTTTATGACTACCTCATGCAATCCAGGTTCTACTTGTACATCACGGATTTCAGCTGATATCACTGCATCAACTTCATTTGGCCTTATCTTTTCAACCAACCAAATCAAAATGTGTGCATTTGGCAATCCTCGTTTCTGCCACTCCACAGAATACATCCAGCAGCGTGTCTCACCAAACACAGAATGTTTTACGATGAAATCCAATAAAGATTTCAATTTTTGTCTAAAGACTCTGCCTGTAATATCATGATTATCAATGGGTGATTGCTCAGGGAATAACTCCTGCTTGATTTCTATCCAGTGCGGATTGCATGTAAATGTGATGAACAAATCTGCTGTACCATAATGACGAACATACGACATGGCATCTTGAACATATTCGTGCATATGTCGAGGGCTTCCGATGTATGTTGCTGGTAGAATAGTCATCCGACCAACATTCTGTGCATTTCCATCAGTATTAATCGCATCTCGAAGGTGAATATTCTCGTCAGATCGGAGTTTGGTCTGATTCAACCTGATGAATGTTAATCTCTCCGTTTCAATTTTAACATACATGTCAACAATATATTTGTGATATAATCGTCGACATTTCAATATGTGATAGTCTTCATTTTCCCGAATCATTAGGCGGTATGAATAATAGTTCATTGAACTGACTTTTTGTTAGTTTCAGAACCTGTAAATAGATTTTGTGATCCTCAATTTCAGAGCTCATGCATGACGTGTGGCTCATTATGGTTAATGAATGGAATCATTTATCATATACCTTTTCCATCTCTTGCATAAATGACCCTAAAATGTTTTGGTAGGTGCACCTCCACTTTAATTTGGCCACATGTGCAGTGTTGTGTATTCTTTCGATGATTAATTGGACTAATCCAATTAAAATTTTGTTTTGGATATATTCATTTCATATCTTGTTTCCAATGAGAGGAACTTTGATTCGGTTAAGTGGACATACGAAATATTGTCTTGTAACAAAAAAATGGATAAATCAATTTCTAAATATAGAAGAAACCCCTCTAACACGCGGTGGAGCCAGAATTCGTTTTGTGGGTTCTTGATACCGAAAAATTGATTGACGGCTAAACGTCCATCTGTGTGTGAACAACTTTAGCGGTTAACACCGTTAAGCCGATATTCTCCAAAATTGACAGTCCCCAATTCATCTGGCTGCTGTCGCGGCTCGAGTTTGAAACCTATATTTGGGGCGGGGGGAGGTACTTTACATGAAGACGCTGGGGGGAAAATAGGTTAAAATTTTCTGATTAAATTTTTTTTTTTTAATTATTGTGAAAAATAGCTGTTCTTAAATGTATCTGTTATGGACTCGTGAGTTACCTGTTATATATGGACTCGTGAGTTCTAAAATATTAACGTTAGTAGACATTGTGTTCACACTAGCAATTTTCCCCTAATTTAAACTATTTCAATCGATGTCTTAACTCGAGGCCATGCGACTTTGAAACTGATTTTTCAAATTTTGGATGTCAATTGAAGTAATAAAACTCGAAAATTATTTCATTCATTGAATCATTACCGCTGCGCCGTTGCGTTAGTATAGTAACGCAGGGCACTAAAGGGTTTTCTTTTAAATTAGATCTTTGAGGTGGCTGCCTACCCGAGAAAAAAGTCTAGAATTTTGGGTGTGTTTTGTTTTCTCTTGGACATTTGATATTTTATGCTTTTAGGGATCAAATAATTGTTTTTGACTCTACATTTTCAAAGAATGAGTAGGAGTTCTTAGTTTTTGAAAAAATATTTGAAGCCAGTGTCCACTGTCAAGCCCTTAGTGAACGTCAAATGCATTTTCGCGAAATGGGAATTTTCAGCACATTCATGCATGTCAAACATCATAAATCATAAACTATTAAATACAATACAATTCTTTTTGCAGCATGTAACCCACGATTTGCTGTAGTGAATGTTCTAAAATAATCTGTTACTAAATGACTCAGTTTTATGATCTGAAATGTCCAGAATAAATGTATAAACAATTATTTTTCCTCGAATAATAGAATCCTGACTCTTTACTTTTCATAATATCATTCTAGTTCAATCATTAGAATATTCAGTTGTAATTTCAAAAAAATTATTAAAATATATCAATTTGATGTAGAATAATGATCGATAGTAATTGTAGAGTAATTAGCTTTACGAAATTTTGAATACTTTTCATGACTTTTGCTTGAAAAACGGGTGATAAAGGGCATGATGTTTTAGCACCAATATGTTATCAAATAAATGAGTGTGCTTTAATGGGGGAAATAATTTCATGAATTGCAGAAGCTACTAGAAAGTGATGGCGACTTCCATAAGAGCTGGCGGGAATGGCTCGCGAGATGGCGCGGATGCCGTCGGCGACGCCTTCCAGCTGGTGGCGCAAGGGCTGGTGCAGGGGATGGTGCAGCTACAGGAGGCCTTGCGCCTGCAGAGGCAGGAGGCAGAGCGGAAGATCCAGGAGGCCCTGCGCCTGCAGGAGGAGAGGGCGTCGGCGGCGTTGCGAGAGATGGAGCGGAAGCTGCAGGAGAAAGACGCCGCCATCCGCGCTTTGCAGCAGCGACTCGAAGAGAGATTGACGGCCGTGGAGGAGAGAACGACGGCTTTTGAGGGATCTGGAGGGGAGGGCGGTGTGCAGCGTCTGGAGGGCCGCGTGGAGAAGGCGGAGGCATCTCTGCAAAGAGCGGTGCAGAAGTTCATGCCCCGCGTTGATGCTCTGTTGCGCCATCTGGAGAAGCCTCAATTTACAAGTGCGTTCCCTGCCACCGCCGCCAGCGCCCGCGAAGCAACGGCGACGGGAGGGGCAGCACCGGGCGGTGTGGGGGAGCCCCTCTCCTCCACCTCCTCCCCCAGTACCTCAGGCGCCGGCCACCAGGGCGCAGCAGCAGACGAGGAAGATCGCGCGAGGCGGCGGGTGGAGCTCCGGATGCGGGAGGTGCAGTTAAAGATGGAGGAGGCACGAACCTCTCCCTCCCCCCTGGAAGAGCAATTGTGTGAGGCGGCAAAAGAAGGAAGACTAAGTGACGTACGACGTCTCATAGACTCCGGTGCCGACGTCAACTACACTGATCGATATGGTTTCTTTCCTCTACTTAGAGCAGTCGTGAATGCCAAGGCGAATGTGGTGTCGCTGCTTCTGCAACGAGGCGCCGATGTGAACGCTGTCGATGTTAATGGGTCCTCCGTGTTGCACTGGGCTGCGTTGAACGACAGCACCGGTCTTTGGGTGGAGCTGCTGGTGCGCGCGGGCGCCGACGTCGACGCGAGGAATGTAAATGGAATGACTCCCCTGCACTGCACGGAGAAAAGGAAGAATGTGGAAGCGGTGCGCGCGCTGCTCGCGGCCGGCGCCAGGAGGGACCTGAAGGAATGGAGAAGCGTTTTTTTAAAGCAGAACCCCGTTTGATTTTGCAATTTCGTTTGGTATACGACTGCGACTGTAGCCCCAGGAATAAAGATGTGGGACTACTCAGCATTGAGCTGTGCACGGTGACAGTAATATTGCGGTGCATGCGCTCAGTGGCGGATTTATGTAATTTGGCCCTCTCGCCAAAAAAATGTTGCAATGTAATAAAAGGCAGAAAATTGATAATTGTAATTAGAAATAAATTCTATTTTGCATGGTTCATTTTAAAACTGGTTTTATCATAATGTAACACCATAATTGCTTTAGTCGAACTTTTTGATTTGCGAAGATGTTTATGATATAATCTATGTGATGTAAAATATCTCTTTTCATGCTAAATTACAAAGTCAATTCAATTTACTTTCGCCCAATTTCTGATCTTAAGTAGTTTTTTTTATACGCTTCAAAACTGAGAAACAATCTTTTAACTAACAATTTGAAATACATATACACACTTGCGAAAGTTGATATCAACATTTGGAAATAGTTTGTCGAGGTCAGTTTTGCGTAGAAACTGGTGCAAATCCTGCCCCGAATTCTTTTTCAAAGCTGGAACAACATAATTTAACATTCTCTAAACATTAACAAAAAAGTCTTACCGAAAATTTGCCCCCCAGACACGTGCCTTGATTTGTCTCTTCATAAATCCGCCTCTTGGGTGGCTAGGTGGCGGCCGGCGCCAGCAGAGACCTCAGCCAATGCCGTCTTGAATTAACAAAGCCTGTGTAGCCCCGACAAGCAAACAAGTACTTCCGTATTCGTGGTTATACACAAACATCAGAAGCGTTTGCTAAAATATGTTAAAAATAGAAATTGAATAAAACACTCCTCGTTTAGCGGATATTTAACGAAATGTGCATTTGAAGACAGGCGTAAATGACACAAGCATATCGAATGCATTAAACTACATTCAATCATGTACATTACATTTCCTGACAAAATTTCCTTTTGACAGTTCAAAGCAAAACTGACTACACTTTGCGTCTTTACTCTTCATGGTAAGAGAGTGGGATTAATAATGCTGTCCATACAAAATTCTCAAATCAAAATTTTATAAACAAATTATTTAGCCAATAAAAGTTATAACTAAGGAGAGGAGTTTTATGCCCTAGAAATCTTGAAATATACTTTTAAAATTAACAATATTTCATATCCTGTATGAATCTTTCTTGGTAAAATTAAGAAGAAATATTCTTGGAATGAAAATATATAATTTGATCAAACGTAACATAATCTACCTCTCTTTTCAGGAAAAATAATGGATGTAAATATTCACCTTAGTATGTCTTGTTTCATTTTTTCTGCCTGGTTTAAAAAATATGTCAAGAAATAGCAAAAGTCAAAATGTCAAAAGCAGACAGGCAACACAGTAGTGATTCTTAATAAACATGAATACAACCAAAAAATCTATGACTTTCTTGACATCAACCAGACTGAACAACTTTCCAACGACCCCACAAACAAGGATCTTTGCCATCTTTAGCTAGACTTAATAATTCACAAGCCCTTTATCCGTATCCCAAACAATACATACCAACTAACCCTTCTCCCCCTAGACTCTATGACCTTCCAAAATTACACAAAGAAAATACTCCCATCAGACCTGTAGTCTCTTACACTAACACATTAACACACAAACTTGCTCACTAATTAAATATCCTTTTCCATAAACACGTTCAGTTCAAACCTACATATACTGTAAAAAACAGCCTTGATCTAATAGAAAAAATTGAACACTTCCTGTCCCACCACATGCAAAACTAGTTTCATTAGATGTAAAGAATCTATTCCCTAGTACTCCAACTGCTGATTGTTAATTACTTTTACGTAATTTACTAGACAAATCGTCATGCCCCATACCCGTTCGAGATGAACTCCAAAATCTCTTCAACTTAAGCATGGACCAAAATTACTTCACTTTTGACAACAAATTTTATAGACAAACTTCAGGAATTCCTATGGGCTCACCTCTCCTCTCCTTGCAGATATATTTATGGACGCTTTCGAACAGACCATCTTCCTTTCAAACCATCCACTTCTCAAGAACATTACATATTGGCACCGTTACGTAGACAACATCAGGTTCTCTGGACCGGTAAGACTAGAAAAATTGACCTGTTTACTGACTTTCTCAACAACACACATCCTAACATTCAATTCACCACAGAACTACAGAAAGAAGACAAATCTATCAATTTCCTAGACCTGAATATAAGCATATCTGGAAACAAACATACTTTCAACATTTTCAGAAAATCGACATACACAGACACTGTCATCCACAACTCTTCACAACATCCTATTTAACATAAACATTCTGCCATCCACTACATGATACACAGATTACTAAGCCTCCCCTTGACAAAATCTCATTTTCTGGAAGAACTGCACACCATACAACACATTGCTATGTCTAACGGTTACAGCTCTGAACTCATTAACAACATACTACGCCGCAAAATAGTCAAACAAAAACAAAAAATGTACACTACACTTTCTCCTATAACAAAAACACCGGACAAGTACACTTGCTTACCTTATTTTGGACCCCTTTCAGAAAAAGTCGCGCACAATATTCACAAAGCAGGTATCAAAGTTTGTTTTCAAATCACAGAATTCACTCAAAAAAATGCTGTCTCCCAAATAACACACAGATCTTCTAGAAAAAAGCGGCGCACACAGCTCTTCGGGGTCATCTGACAAGGTACCTTGCTGCTGTGACCTGTAACTGCTCTGCAACGTGTATAGCTTTGAGGAGGGCACCAGGTCCTTTTATGAAGCAACATCACATTTTCAGCAATCACAGGCCGGTTAGTCCAGCAAGGTTGACTTTTATCTTAAATGCTGTCGCATTCAGGAAAATAAATAACGCAACAATGTTTCCGTTTAGCGCAGCTAGGTTTTGTACAACTATTAAAACCTTGTTGCGATTTATGGGTTCTTTTGTGTTTAGTGAATGAACCATCAAATCAATTTTTGTCTTTCGATGCTTATTACTATTATAGTAGTGCCAATTCTTTGTATAACCCAGGGGGCCGAAGTGGTTAAATGTCGGGTTCGGACTCAGCGATTCGGAGGGATTTGGTTCAAGCTTGGCTCGGGGGTAATTATTTCTTACAACTCTCTGTTGCCGCAGAAAACTATTGAGAATTTCACAAAATTTATTGAAAACAATTGGAAGCAATTCTACTCACATATACAATCTATTGAGATTCTAAATAAACTGGAACTATCTGAATGTCATTTTAGTATTTTGAAATTTCAAAGAAGTTTACAACTCTGTTCAAGTCCTTCTGTATAGAGAGCGATTTTCATAAGAATGGGATGTTTTGACAGCTAGTGCTGGCAACACAACTAAAGGTTCTGTGTTCGTTGTGTCCTTGAACCTATTAGACTATCCTTCCTCCAATCGATCGTTTGCAGTTGGCTAACTTGTAAATGGCTTCGGCTCTTTTTGTGATGTCCTCGTCCGACGAAAGTATAGTGCGCCACGAAAAATAATTGAAATTATGAAGTGCAGAGCTATGTACTCTTTTGTGAAAATTCTTTTTTTATAAACATTACATTGAATTTAGTTAATCGACTTTACTATGGCTTTTCTCACACTGAAAAAAGGAACTTTAAAGTACATATTGGACATACAAACCGTCAATCACTCAAAACTGTGAATTGTCCTTTTTGCACCAAGCCACAGATAGTACAACTTTGTTATAGTCAGGAATATTAATATCTTTATAGAAATATCTTGAGTTTTTTTAAGGAAATGTGTAAGTGCTATCCCATTCAGCTTTAGCGTTTACTGAGAATTTAATATTCCGCACTGTTATTACTAGTAATTTCAAATAATACAAGTACTTCGATATTCAACACAGTCACTACATATAACTACACACCTAGGCATCAAGGAAAATGGTGGTGGATATGCTAATTTATATTTGGCTGATTCGTTTTCCAATTATTCTATTTACTTTTTTGTAGTATACATTTCTTCTCTTACAATTATTTGTAAAAAACAACAATTACTAAACATACACACTGCAATACAAAACATTAAAATAACAAGTTATTGATTTTTAAATGAAATACTTTTTGTTAAATGTTGTCGCACAATCATTTTATGTAATTCATTGGTATGAACTCTGACAGATGGACGGTCGGACAAAGAGACAGACGCATATTGCTGTCAATCGATTTTTCTGTATGAAGGACTCACAAAACATGGATTCTTGTTACACCTAAATTTAGCAACTTATTTATCCACTTTTTTTTATTACGAAGGGCCGTCAAATAGTTTTTTTGTCGAAAATTCGCCGTTTTCGGCGCACGATTACAATACGTTCTCTTACGTCAGTTAGTGCGAGAAAGTAAAATTGGTTGGTGGCAAAACGTCTGTCTGTCCGTCTGTGCCCAATACTAGCGCATAATTTTCGCATAGTTAACGCGCGATTTTCGGCGTTCCGCTGATTTTGTCCAAAATTGATGTTCTTTAATCGTTCTGGTTAATGTGACGTACCCTGGAATTTGAAACCGATGTTTTAATTTCGGGGGAGGGGTACTTTACGTGAAGCCCCTAGGACATTAAAAAAAATGCTCAAAATGTTTTGATTGAATTTTGTTGTCGAATAGCGCGTAGGACCTTTAATAGAATGGTGCAGGTCTCATTTCCGATGGAATCCCTATTTTTTTTTTTTAAAGTTGCATAAGTTAAATATTTTTTCGGCCTCTTCCTACTTCAATTATGAAAAAGAGTTTTTTTTTCTTTATGAAATGTGTTCCTTTAAGATAGATTTTGAAATGGGTAATGTACAAGTTCTCGAAAATTTGAATAAGTTACTTTTCGCGTAATTTTGCATGAGCATATGAGCGAGAAAGTACGTGTTTTGGCACCACTAGTTTATGAAATAAAGCACTGTGTTATAAATGAGCTGAATTTCCTGAATTTCAGAAGCTGCTAATAAGTGATGGAGAGTCGCAGAAGTTCCGGTGCGAATGGCTCGCGAGATGGCGCGGACGCCGTCGGCGACGCCTTCCAGCAGGTGGCGCAGGGGCTGGCGCAGCTATAGGAGGCCTTGCGCCAGCAGAAGCAGGAGGCGGAGCGCAAGGTTCAGGAGGCCCTGCAGCTGCATAAACAAGAGGCTTAGCGGAGGATGCAGGAGGCCCTGCGCCTGCAGGAGGAGAGGGCGGCGACGGCGTTGCGAGAGATGGAGCGAAAGCTGCAGGAGAAGGACGCCGCTATCCGCTCTTTACAGCAGCGACTCGAAGAGAGATTGACGGCCGTGGAGGAGAGAACGACGGTTCCTGAGGGTTCCGGAGGGAAAGATTTTAAGCGTCTGGAGGGCCGTGTGAATGGCGTAGAGGCCTCTCTGCAAAGAGCGTTGCACAACTTCTTGCCCCGCGTTGAAACTTTGTTGCGCCAACTGGAGGAGCCCAAATCTACACGTGCGTCCCTTGCCACCGCCGCCAGCGCCCGCGAAGCACCGGCGACGGGAGGGGAAGCAGCGGGCGGTGGGGAGAAGCCCCCCTCCTCCACTTTCTCCCCCAGTCCCTCAGGCGCCGGCCACCAGGGCGCAGCAGCAGAGGAAGAAGACGCGAGGCTGCAGGTGGAGCTCCGGATTCGGGAGGTGGAGTTGAGAGTGGAGGAGGCTCAAACCTCTCCCTCCCCTCTGGGAGAGCAGTTGTGCGACGCGGCAGACTACGGAAGACTACGTGACGTACGGCGCCTCACAGACTCTGGTGCTGACGTCAACTACACTGATAGTATCGGGTATACTCCTCTAATTAATGCGGCTATGAAAGAAAGCGTAGAGGTGGTGTCGCTGCTTCTGCAACGAGGCGCCGATCCCAACGCTGTCAACTGCAGTGGCGATTCCGCGTTGCACTTCGCTGCGATGAGGAACCGCAGCGGTCTGTGCGCGGAGCTGCTGGTGCGCGCAGGCGCCGACGTCAACGCGAGGAATTGGAATGGAGAGACTCCTCTGCACAGGGTGGCGCACCAGAACAATAAGGAAACGGCGGGAGCACTCCTCGCGGCCGGCGCCAGGAGGGACCTCTAAACTTGAAACGGCCGTTTCAAACACAAGTCTCCGCTTGAAATTGCGAGGTTTTCTCGTATAAAGGATCTCCTGCGACTGTAGCACCAGGAGTAATGATGTAGAATTTCTTAGCATTCGGCTGTGCACGGTGACACCGATAAAGCGGGGCGTGCGCTCCTCGTGGCCGGCGCTCGAGAGAACATCAAGCCCTGGGATGGACGTTGGTCACTGCCCTGAGGAAGCCTGCGACATGTCAGGCGAGACGTCGGCCTCCCAGCCAACGACGCGGCGTCTCCGGAAAACCGAGAATTTATGGATTCGAGCCGTGGAAACTTGCGAGTGCGTTGGAAGAATATGACCCGTTTGACATTGCGATTTCTTCTAGTTCAAAGAACCTCCAGTGCACCTAGCCCCAGGATTGAGGATGCGGGACTCCTCAGCACTGTGGTGTGCCCTGTGACAGTGACAAAGCGGTGCGTGCGCTCCTCGCGGCCGGCGCCTGAAACAACCTCAAGCCCTGGGATGGACGTTGGAAGAACCGAACATCATTAAACCTCGCATGGGATCCTGACGTAATTTGCAATCTTAACATGGCATTAACGTGGAGCGAAGAGTATCTCGTTAATACATGGTTGTGTCAAGGGTATAGCCAAATAATGTGTCGTGGTTTTTCTTTTATGGTGAAATAAATTCCGTTGACACCCAGCTAGTATTATGGTTGATTACCAATAGGGAGATATTTCATTCAAACAGATGGATTTTCTGAAAATTTCAATTCATGTCTCCAATTTAGTCGTTTTTGCCTTTCTTTCGTACAGAAAAATAATGTGTGTGAATTACATATATTTACATGGAAACATTAGCAAATAAATTTTTCAAAAAAATATCATGCGAATATAATTTTAAATTTTTCATAAATTTGTTTATATTATTCGTAAACATGGTTTTTATATTAAAAGTTGATAAAATGTCTGTCTAGTCATTTTCCGCATCCCAATTTCCATGCCTCTACATTCTACATGTCTTTTCGCTTCATTTCTCTTTTTTTCACAGCTTTAGTTTTTTCCAATGCCCTTGCCGGTCTTTCCCTATCCATTTTCAAACTTTTGGTGGGCGCCTATCTGATTTCAACCTTCTCAAGTGTCCATGCAATTTCAGTTGTGTCATTTTGATTGTCTCATTCATGGTTTTCTGCACTTTAATTTTATTTTTTATTATTTATTATTTCTGAGTTTGTCTAAAAGAGAAAGTTTGCAACTTTTTATTTTTATATGTAGGTATAGATCGTCATTTTATTAGGTATTACTACTTAACATAGAGGTAACGTCAAAAAAAGTATTTTGGACAATCACGTTTATATTGATTTTATTTCATTAATTATTAAACATGACGTATCAAAGTAATTTTGTCTCCATCACATACTGTAAAATACATATATCGAAAATTAACATTTATTTTTACAAAAACCATTTTTCCACAGGTTATTGACAGAAGCTTTTCTGATCATAAAATACATACAATAAACAATTTTAGCCTTAAAGAAGAATATAAATTAACGGTTCGGTCTGCTAGTGGTGTTGTAGTGCAGATGTGTTTAGATTCAATACTCGATCCCGAGTAGGTTGTCATCAACGAAAAATGAAATAATTTCTATCAATGTTAAAATCTATTAAAAATTCTGTTATCTTAACATTTTTAAAAACCTCTTTAATAAATGCCTTTAGTACGGTAAGATTTTCTAGGAGTAAGGGTCTTTCCTAGTTCCCTGTGAAGGGAGGGAAGTGTTTGAACTTTTGTTGAGGACTTTTCGCAGAATGTGTAATAAGAAAATAAATTCTCGACTATCAGGGAGACGCCGCGTCGTTGGCTGCGAGGCCGACGTTTCGCCTGACATGTCGCAGGCTTCCTCAGGGCAAAGGGCAGGAATGTTTAAGAGAATTTCTCACGTCTCGTGTTGGTTAAAAACGGATTTCTTTTAAAATTTTAAAAAATTAAATTATTTTCTGGACGTTACTGCGACTAAAATATTAAAAACAAAGCATTTGTTTTGAAAACAAAAATTGAATTACCATTCTATTAACTTCATTTCCCAAAATAACTCAATAGGCAACACAATTTATTCAAAACAAAAAACAGCAAAAAAAGTAAATAATTTAAAGAAATAGACAAATAAGTCCTTCAAGCCAAATATGTTAACTTACCATTACGAAAACGTGGTACGATTTGTTATTAGTTATTACTGTTTATATACTCCCATTATAATAATAATAATAATAATAATAATAATAATAATAATAATAATAATAATAATAAAAATAATAATAATAATACGACCATTGAAATAACTTTTTATTTCAAATTATCAGATGGGCGAGTTTTGTCACCCAGTTACGCCTACGATTATAACTGTTTCGGAAACGATAATTCCAATAACTGTGTACAAATCTGAAGATTTATGATTAAATGTAAGAATATTACAGAGCTGAAGAAAACGCGTTTAAATTTCACGTATAAGTTAGTTCTTTTTGCTGTGTGTTTCTCGAGGATCATAAGGGTTCCTTGATTTTTTAGCATTTATCCTCTGTATAGTGGATTTAGTAACCATTGTTTAAGCAGACGCCCGTGTCAATGATTGAGGAATGTTATGAAGTAATGAATGTGTTTCTTTTTCAATTTCGCACATCTTCGCTGCTGTGGCTATTATTTTTATTTTTCCTCTATGAAATGTCCTAGGCACTTGTTTGGGAAGAGTTCGAGGTAGCTCCTGTGAGGGATCTTGTCGAAACTCTTCCATTTTCACTATTAATTATTTTAAATTCTAAACTCCACGAACTAAAACAATCCACTGTCTAATGCGGTGTGAAGCGCACTGCAAATGTTTCTAATTTTCCCGCTCCGTATATTTGTAATGTCGACAGTGGTTACTGCGATTCACGCTATTTGACTGTTTCTAGTAGTAGAGAGGGGGAAGTTAACTCAGGGGTCGTGAAAACTGCAGAAAAGGTGGGGATATAATATTACTAACGGATATAATAATACTAACGATGGTATTTAGTCCATATCCCACAAAGATTTTCTCATTTGAAAATCTGTGGAAAATGCAATATAAAAGTAATATTGTTCGTAATGTTCTCCAGATCTTTTTTTTTTTAGTTATCGTTTTGAGTGACGGAAAATCAAAGTAATATAATTTGGCCTTAGAGCATACATTTACGAATGTGACGTTAGTATGTTAACGCTTGAACCGCTTGCAGTGTTGCTATATCCGCGGAATTCCCGCAGTTTTCAGCGGATTTTGAACTCGTACGGAGGAAAAAAAATAGTTTCGCGGAAAGCGGAATAAACGGCGGAAATAAATAAAGTTAGTTAAGCAGTAAAACTAGTAAAGCATCAGTTTCCGTTAACCTTTATTAATAAGTTGTTTTCCTCAGATGCATATTTTTAAAATTTCTAAATCCATGTTATACTAGCAAGAATAAATAATATAATACTTATATAATAAATTATATAATACCTGAAATCAATTGTAATTATTGTGCAAATATACAACCAAGTAATGAATTCTGTATTCTCTAATAATTGAATTGCAGGTTCAATAAACCCAATATATTTCGCTATCACATTTTTGTTTTAATAGAATAAATTAATACAACATTTAAATGTGGGAAACGAGTTTATTTTACGTTTTGCGGATTTAGGCGGGAAATTTAAAACCAGTTCAAGAGCGGAAACAAAAGAATATGGCGGAATCCCTCTAAACACATCTAGCAACACTGACTGCTTTGTGATGTAGTGAGGGATGCGGAAACCAAAGAGAGAACAAAAGGGAGACACAGGAGCGAACTCATTATTCCAGTCCTCTTGGTTGTAATCCTATGCAGACGTAGAATTCTTCTATTACTCCGGAGCTAAACGCTGAGCTATTTGGTTTTGTAGGTAAGTAATTGCAAGACAAATTTCTAACTCCAGTTAGGATTCTTTATTTCACATTCTATCCGCGAGAATTTAACACCGTCAAGAAGCAAGTGTTGAAAATGTATTGAATAAACGTGCTTTTATAATATAGGCTGCCTGTCTCATTTCATTAATTAATTTATTTACTCTTAAGCTTTTCACAGTCAGCTGCATTTCGTCTTATGAATATTATCACTTCTAGTGTACAATTTAGTTAATTAATTTTCTCACATTTAAGCTTTTCTTAGTCAGCTGCCGATTGCTTGTGTTATTCTTTGTATTTCGTCTCTTGAAATTTATTACTTGAAGTTTTACTCTTGTGTATGGTAGAATTAAAGTTACAAGAAATAATTCCATTCCTATTACTTTAACATAGAAGGTAATCATGTCCCAATAAAGTCATAATATTTTATTTCTTTTAAAGGTTAATTTTGTACTAGATACTTTTTCAAGGTGAAATGGTAACTAAGTGATACTGAGTGAAATGTTTTTGTAAGTGCAACTACTTTAATCTGGCAACCTGTACAATGTTTTGTGTTTCTTTTGTAATCTTTTGAACTCCTCCAATTAGATTTTGTTTGCTTTAGGCATATTCATTTCATATATTCTTTTACCTTTGCAAATGAGTGGAACATTGAACTTCGTTATGTGTTGCATATGATTTTTTATAGTAAAGAACCTTCACTGGTTTTTGTATTAGATAACTAGAGAATCTTGTTAATTTGAAAGATTTGATTAATAATCGTTTGTTTAAACTTGAACATAAATCAAACCCTGACGAAGACTTACAATGATATGTCAAAACAGTAGCAAAGTAAAAATGTGTATATCAAATTTTAATTTAATAGTAATTGAGATTATACGGGTGATGAATTATTAAAAATATTCAATATTGTTCCTTCCCTCTTTAGGTTGAAAAACACAATTTCATTTGAAGTAAATTTAAGAAAATATATATTTTGTAATAAATGAATGTGAAACATGGAGAGCTATTTGTAATTTGTCAATTATGTATAGCCTCTAAGATACAAAATATTAATACTCACATACAATAATGTGGTAAAGTATTGACTTATTGAGGCCACTTAGTTTTATAATTAGGTTATAAATAATTGTTATTTTTTAAGATATCCTATTAAAATCATATTGTTAATAGATATGGAAACTATGCCACTATTAATTAGAAGCTATGGATGACAAACACTAGGATGTATCTGTCAGTGAAATATTCAAGAAGCCCTTTTAATTAAACGTCGGATACTTCTGGTTTTCCCTGAACATCTGGATTTATTACATTAAAAACTTGAAATTTATTACTTTTTCAGTTTGAGGGTTTTGTGGAAAGTTGAATAATTGCTTATACGATTTAAAATTCAATAGTTTAATCTGAAAATTTAGGATTTTTTTGCAAACTAAATAAAAAAATACATAGAATACAGGTGGAATATATTTAGATAAATACTACAAAACTCTTTACTACAAGAAATGCAATAAGTTCTCTTAGATTATGTAAATCATTATGGTTAATTCCTTTTTAGCATGATGTCCAAATCAGCTGGTTTGTGAATTTGACTAATAACTCTATTGCAAATATTGTAATCTCTTTGGTGTCATTAGGGTAAAACGTTAATATGGTTCCCACTATTAAAATTAAATACTATTTAGAATTTGTTAAGAAATTAGAATATTGCCTTTCTAAAATACACCATCCACAAAAAACAATATTAGGAATAATTTAGTACACATTGTCAGTTGCAAAAGATTATTAAAAGTATCTTCTGGGATGGATGTCCGTTGTCTATAAATGTTATGTACCCAAACATTTTGTCTGCTACTGCGGCAGACATCTGCAGTGGCTAATGGATACACGCAGTGGCCTTTCAGACAGCTCACTGATGACTGAAATACACATGTACCCATTAAGCCACTGATGATGTCTGCTACAATAGATGATACGTTGGGCAAAGCCAGCCCGAAAAGTATATTTAATAGTGTATCCAAACTTGAGAGTCTACATTGCTTTATTAATCACAAAAGATGCCATTCATAACTTATGATGACCAACAATTTAAAAAGAATGCTTAAAAGAAACTAAGGAATTTTTAAATAATAATCAGTATAAATGTTTTACAAGGTGGGAAAACCGCAGCTTTAAATAGAGATTACTATTACAATCCTACTAATGACCATACCATGGGAAAGCAACAATGTTAGATTGAAAAAAAACTGTACCAGGTGTAGCTATAAATTTAAAAGGAATTTTACTGAGATGGGACACACATATTACAAAAAGAATACAGGAATGGTTGTTTTCTACTCCCACACTTGTATCTAGAGCATGTGAACTTCCTAAAATACCAAAAACCAACTATGATTCTTTTTGGATCATTATATCCAGCATGGATTCATCTATTAGTATAGTAAACTGATATATTAAGAAGAGCAGGCTTACATTTCTTTAAGAAATATAGAAGATATTTTATCATTCCCAGATGAGCAACTGTTTTTGATGGAACGTATGAGTAAATTAACTTCAGTTGCATTTGTGTGATGGAGAAACATGAATTTTGTAATTCCAGAAGATAAGGAATTAATAGTATTATTGGTTACAATGTCCTGCTTTGAATTTAAGAAATGACAGTTAAAGCGCCTACAAATATCAGAAGGATTATCAAGAGACACGCCTTCCAGTAGTAGGTGTATGTTTTTGTGAGACTGAGTTTTCCCACTTTTGAATATATTCCATAATGTTTTCGATTTATGTGTTGAGTTGTTAATTTTATTATTTAATTGATAAGCTTTCTCATTCATCAGTTTTATCTTATAGTGTTTTTATACTGTTTATACTTTTCATTATGAAACAGGTTCTTAGTATCTCTGAACAGGTCATACATGTTTTTCATTTTATTTTTTAACAACAAAAATTTCATTCAGAAGCTTAATTTTGGTTTTTTTGCTACATTAATTTGCCTCTTAATAATGGGACATACAATATTCCAGTGATTATTTAATGTACTCAGGAATAAGTTCCAATTTTTATTGAAATTGTTACTATTGTGTACTTCAGTCCATTCCTCTTTTAGGAGACGTTCATTTAACAAATGTAGTTTAGTATCACTTGTCATGGGTGAATGTGTATGTAGGTAGTTTAAGGCTAATGGAGCAATTGATAATTTCAATGATTTGTGCAATGTGATCATATAGATGAAAATCAATATTATGAAAAGGTATACATTTCATTGTCAATAATGATGTGGTCTTTCGTAGAGGCGGAATGGGTTGTAATACGTGTTGGCCTTAATTCTACATCATGAAGATTGAAGCTATTTAATAAATCATGTAGTTCATTATGTTCAATATTAATGTTCAGATCTCTCAAAATAATTAACTTACAATTGTTGTTTCCTATAAGTTTTGTTAATAGTTCTTCCAACCTGAGTAGAAAGTCTGTAATGCACGAAATTGGAGATCTATAAATGCCTGTGATTTTTGTTTCCTTTCATTGGGTTTACAGCTAACCTGCTACTTCAATAGTCATTTCAATGCTCATATCTTTAATCCAGTCTATTGATTTGCAAATTAAATTATTCTGGACTATTATTGCGATGACACCACTTTTGTTAAATTCTCTTCAGAAACATGCATGAAGTTTATAGATATAGATGTTAGTTGAATTAATTTCATTATATTTTAGACCATGTTCGGTAATGACTCCGTGTACTGTCCGTATTTTCAGACAATAATAGTATGATAACAATAGAGGTAATAACAATAATAGCATTACCTCTACATTTTATGGCTGTTCTGCACAGATATTTAAACCAATAAATACTCGACTTTTTAAAATACACTTGTCTCCACTCCACTTGTACATTTATGGAATACTTATATATACTTAGTCATTGGGTCGACGAAGTTGAAGTCAAATTACTCAAATATTTTCATGATCATATTTTCCAAAACGTCAACCTGACCTTATTCGAAGATGATGATAAATCGTAGGTGTATAGACGCCGAAAACGTTTGATTTTTTTCAATTTTCAAAAAATCAGGCATTTAAACGAATTTAAGACCAACACCGTTCTCTTTAGCGTCCTCTAAGCAATCAAAGGTCCAAATTTTATAAAAAACTTCGCAATCTACGGCCAATGTTGGAGCATTTTTTTTATTTGTGAAAATTTTCCAGGGGTTTTATGTAAAGTGCCCTCCAAAATAAAAAAAAGGGTTGCAAATTCAAGGGGCCCAGACATCAGCCAGATCGATTAGGGAATATCAATTTTGGAAAAAATCGGCTAAACGTTTGATCAGCTAGCGTTGTTCACAGACGGACAGACGTTTTGGCGTCAATCGATTTTTCGATATCGACTACTCACAAGAGATCCTGGCTACATCACATGTTCGAGGATTTTTTTCTAAAGTTTGCGTCTCCAGTTTTCCACTTTATCGTTACTAGGACCCTGTAATAAGAGGTTTTTTTGACGAAAATTTGCCTTTTTTGTCGTGTAAGTAAAGCGAATGATTTCCGGAAGTCCACATACTTAGAGCCAAGAATGCTTTGATGATACAGTGTCAAGACACGAAAGCTATAAACTTTTAATATAATGCAATGTCCTTAATGTAGTTCCCCCACTTTCACTTCTCTTAGACGTATTTAGTAATTTAATTGATTTGGTTGTTTATCTGTGAGGTGGTTCAGTACACATGTTCATAGTCTTCCAGAGCTTCAAAACGTTTTATTATTGACTAGCGGACCCGACAGACTTCGTCCTGTCAAAAATATTGTAACGTGACAGTTTTTTGTTCCTACATATTTTATATTCTGGGCAAAAAATTCTCCTGAACAGAACCGTCACCCTGGTGACAGGGCGTTGTGAATAAGAAATATAATTAAATAAAACATATATAAGCAATAAAAGTAAGTAATCGCGTTATAGTTAATCATGTGAATCATAATTATTAACATAAATCAGTTTTATTTTCATTGTAGTGCTTTGTGATATACAATGTTTTTTGTTTGATTACCTGGCGCATAGACAAACAAATCTGATGGTTTTCCAACACGGAAATAGGCAACATACAATTGACCATGTGAGAAACATGGGTTTTCCAGATTAATACCTCAAACACTTAATGATTGCCCCTGGGACTTGTTTATGGTCATAGCAAAAGCAAGCCGAACTGGAAACTATTGTCGTTTAAAGTCAAACGGCACATCAGTCGGAATCATTGGGATGCGCGGTATGAGAACGTCTTCTCCTTTATACTTTCCTTTTAGTATAGTTGCTTCTATCACGTTGTTTGTAATTTTTTTTTTATCGCTAACCGTGTGCCGTTGCAAATACGTGGTTGATTGAACCTTTAATTAAAGATTGTGAGGTGGCAATCATGGCAAATCCAGCGAGTTTAAAAATTCTGGTGGATAGTACACTACATCATCTTGGTTAGTAGCCAAATCAACTGATTTATATATCCTCGATTCGCCTGTAATTTGTTCTTGAATTTTTAAATTTAATTCATTTACATCTATGTTTTTTGCAGCCAATATAGCTCGTTCGCCCAACCAATTATGGTTTCTGTAATTTTGAGAAGCATCTGGAAACACCTTCTGAATAAGTTCATCTTTTGATCGAGTTAACTGACAAAAACTTTGAGGAAAGTTAATGCAGCCAGTCGACATGTCTATAGGAAATTTGCCATTACCAATGTCAATGAGTTGTGTAGAGAATATGTTTCCAGATTAGTCATTTTGCAACTCGACACGCATATTCTTGCTTAAATGAAGTACTTTGACATGTTTCCACAATATGGAGGACTTTAGACATGCATTGAGTTCATCAGCTGGTGTTGATCGTGGAATCACTGGCAATGTTTGATGAAAATCTCCTGCTAATAAAATCATTGCACCACCAAATTGGTTATGATTGCTCCGTAGATCTTTTAAGGTTCTGTCTAAAGCCTCCAAAGATTTTTTATGTGCCATCGTGCATTCATCCCAAATAATTAATTTACATTGCTGCAAGACCTTTGCCATTGCAGAGTTCTTCGAATTGTTGCAGGTCGGAGTTTCATTGCTTTGCATATTTAATGGCAATTTTAATGCTGAATGGGCTGTTCGACCACCTTCAAGGAAAGTTGCTGCGATTCCCGACGAAGCGAGTGCAAGTGCAATTTTATTTTGTGAGAGAAACGTTGCTAATATTAATGAAAAAAAAAGTTTTTCCTGTTCCACCAGGTGCATCTAAAAAGTAAATCCCTCCAGTTTCATCATTTGTTACTTTCATAAGAGTATCAAATACATACTTCTGTTGTTCATTCAACAGTGGAAGATTTGTTTGAATTAATTCTTTCAAAGTGCTGAGATCATCCGTTTTTTGTCGATTCAACTCTTGGTTAAAGCATCATGCAATGATTTGTATTTTTGGATTTCCCATTCTATTTCGTATTTGATACAAAATATCATCACACATATAATCTTTGTACTTGATCCACAAATCAATTGGGTTTGATGGGAAGCATGTAGATATGATTATAGAAAACAATGTTCGTATTTGATGAGCATTTGATATTACAGCATCATTGAGAGTTTGATACCAATGAGCGTCATTTTCTAGCTATTGCAAACGTTGACAGGCTTCTCTGTAAGATCCACACAATTCACCATCAACAGTTCGTAAATGTTGGAATGATGTTGGGCCACGTACATTGACTAATAGCAGTCTTAAATAAAAACATTCATCGTTGCTAGGATGTACTGAATAAATTCGACCAATGGCATCGGTTGAATACACATCTGGTATCCTGGAACTTGTTTTCCTTGTTTCCGTCGAATAAATCTACTTGAGGATTGATTCCAAGTATAATATTTTGGCATTTCAGAATATAGCAATGTTTGTTCAAAATCATCATTTTGGCAGGTCTCAAAAAAACTGGTTAATGTAGTAGATGGTGGCTGAGCAGCTCTTTGTACTGCGTTCTGTGCTGTAAAATACACTCTTTGTCCATTTTCGAAATGCACAGCTAAGTGAACAACAGAAGGGTGTCTCTCGTGAATAGGAAAAGAAAATATTCGCCATACTGCTTCATTACTACTAACATAGCGGCCCATTTGGTATTGGGTAACTTCATCATCAGAATTCTCTGCACCAATTCCAATCACAGCCATATCACTCCCTTTGGTTACATATTTGCAAATGTATTTAATAGATTTCACTGATTGGCAAGATTCAACGTTGATGTGTGCTTTAATGATCTGTGATAAATGGGGGCAATATGGAACAATCCAACGATTATCTATTGCAATATCTTGTTGATTTAATTTGGCAATAGTTGATCTTCCACTGTCTACTGTCGATCGTCGATGATACAGTGGATAACCGTCATTACCAGTAATTGTTTCCGATATTAACGTCCGTGGATATCGTTTTGAACATTTACCATCCATCATACATGGTGAATTTTGATTAAGAGTTCCACAGAGACCATGTATCATATTTTTGATAACTACCTCATGCAATCCAGGATCTACTTGTACATCACGGATTTCAGCTGATATCACAGCATCAACTTCATTTGGCCTTATCTTTTCAACCAACCAAATCAAAATGTGTGCACGTGGCAATCCTCGTTTCTGCCACTCAACAGAATACATCCAGCAGCGTGTCTCACCAAACACATAATGTTTTACGATGAAATCCATTAAAGATTTCAATTTTTGTCATAAGACTCTGGCTGTAATATCATGACGATCAATGGGTGATTGCCCAGGGAATAACTCCTGCTTGATTTCTATCCAGTGCGGATTGCATGTAAATGTGATGAACAAATCTGCTGTACCATAATGACGAACATACGACATGGCATCTTGAGCATATTCGTGCATATGTCTAGGGCTTCCGATGTATGTTGCTGGAAGAATAGTCATCCCACCAACATTCTGTGCATTTCCATCAGTATTAATCGCATCTCGAAGGTGAATATACTCTTCAGATCGGAGTTTGGTCTGATTCAACCTGATGAATGTTAATCTCTCCGTTTCATTTTTAACATAGATGTCAACAATATATTTGTGGTATAATCGTCGGCACTTCAATATGTGATTGTCTTCATTTTCCCGAATCATTAGGCGGTATGAATGATAGTTTATTGAACTGACTTTTTGTTAGTTTCAGAACCTGTAAATAGATTTTGTGATCCATAATTTCAGAGCTCATGCATGACGTGTGGCTCATTATGGTTAATGAATGGAATCATTTACCATATACCTTTTCCATCTTTTGCATGAATGACCTCAAAATGTTTTGGTAGGTGCACCTTCACTTTAATTTGGCCGCATGTGCAGTGTTGTGTATTCTTTTGATGATTAATTGGATTAATCCATTTAAAATTTTGTTTTGTATATATTTATTTCATATCTTGTTGCCAATGAGAGGAACTTAGATTCGGTTAAGTGGATATACGAAATCTTGTCTTGTAACAAAAAAATGGATAAATCAAAGTTTCTAAATATAGAAGAAACCCCTCTAACACGCGGTGGAGCCAGAATACGTTTTGTGGGTTCTTGATACCGAAAAATTGATTGACGGCTAAACGTCCATCTGTGTGTGAACAACGCTAGCGGTTAACACCGTTTAGCCGATATTCTCCAAAATTGACAGTCGCCAATTCATCTGGCTGCTGTCGCGGCTCGAGTTTGAAACCTATATTTGGGGGAGGGGGGTACTTTACAGGAAGAAGCTGGGGGGAAAATAGGTTAAAACTCCCTGATTAAATATTTTTTTTGAAATCACTGTGAAAAATAACTGTTCTTAAATTTATCTGTTATGTATGGACTCGTGAGTTCTAAAATATTAACGTTAGTAGACATTGTGTTCACACTAGCAATTTTCTACTAATTTAAACATTTTCAATCGATGTCTTAATTCGAGGCCATGCGAATTTGAAACTGGTTTTTCAAATTTTGGATGTCAATTGAAGTAATAAAATTCGAAAATTATTTCATTCATTGAAACATTGCCGTTGCCATTAGTATAGTAACGCAGGGCACTAAAGGGTTTTCTTTTAAATTAGATCTTTGAGGTGGCTGTCTACCCGAGAAAAAAGTCTAGAATTTTGGGTGTCTTTTGTTTTCTCTTGGACATTTGATATTTTATGCTTTTAGGGATCAAATAGTTGTTTTTGACTCTACATTTTCAAAAAATGAGTAGGAGTTCTTAGTTTTTGAAACAATATTTGAAGCGAGTGTCCACTGTCAAGCCCTTAGTGAACGTCAAATGCATTTTCGCGAAATGGGAATTTTCAGCACATTCATGCATGTCAAACATCATAAATCATAAACTATTAAATACAATACAATTCTTTTTGCAGTATGTAACCCACGAATTGCTGTAGTGAATGTTTTAAAATAATCTGTTACTAAATGACTCAGTTTATGAACTGAAATGTCCAGAATAAATGTATAAACCATTATTTTTCCTCGACTAATAGAATCCTGACTCTTTACTTTTCATAATATCATTCTAGTTCAATCATTAGAATATTCAGTTGTAATTTTAAAAAAATTATTAAAATATATCAATTTGATGTAGAATAATGATCGATAGTAATTGTAGAGTAATTAGCTTTACGAAATTTTGAATACTTTTCATGACTTTTGCTTGAAAAACAGGTGAGGAAGGGCATGATGTTTTAGCACCAATATGTTTTCAAATAAATGAGTGTGCTTTAATGGGGGAAATAATTTCATGAATTGCAGAAGCTACTAGAAAGTGATGGCGACTTCCATAAGAGCTGGCGGGAATGGCTCGCGAGATGGCGCGGATGCCGTCGGCGACGCCTTCCAGCTGGTGTCGCAAGGGCTGGGGCAGCTACAGGAGGCCTTTCGCCTGCAGAGGCAGGAGGCAGAGCGGAAAATCCAGGAGGCCCTGCGCCTGCAGGAGGAGAGGGCGTCGGCGGCGTTGCGGGAGATGGAGCGGAAGCTACAAGAGAATGACGCCGCCATCCGCGCTCTGCAGCAGCGACTCGAAGAGAGATTGACGGCCGTGGAGGAGAGATCGACGGCTTCTGAGGGATCTGGAGGGGAGGGAGGTGTGCAGCGTCTGGAGGGCCGCGTGGAGAAGGCGGAGGCCTCTCTGCAAAGAGCGGTGCAGATGTTCATGCCCCGCGTTGATGCTCTGTTGCGCCATCTGGAGAAGCCTCAATTTACAAGTGCTTTCCTTGCCAGCGCCCGCGAAGCACCGGCGACGGGAGGGGAAGCAGCGGGCGGTGGGGAGATGCCCCCCTCCTCCACCCCCACCCCCAGTCCCTCAGGCACCGGCCACCAGGGCGCAGCAGCAGAGGAAGAAGACGCGAGGCAGCGGGTGGAGCTCCGGATTCGGGAGGTGGAGTTGAGAGTGGAGGAGGCTCAAACCTCTCCCTCCCCTCTGGGGGAGCAATTGTGTGACGCAGCAGACTACGGAAGTCTACATGACGTACGACGTCTCACAGACTCTGGTGCGGACGTCAACTACACTGATAGTATCGGGTATACTCCTCTAATTAATGCGGCTATGAAAGAAAGCGTAGAGGTGGTGTCGCTGCTTCTGCAACGAGGCGCCGATCCCAACGCTATCAACTGCAGTGGCGATTCCGCGTTGCACTGGGCTGCGATGAGGAACCGCAGCGTTCGGTGCGTGGAGCTGCTGGTGCGCGCGGGCGCCGACGTCAACGCCAGGGATAAACTTGGAAATTCTCCTTTGCACTACGCTGCGATGTGTGGCAATGAGGAAGTGGTGCGCGCGCTCCTCGCGGCCGGCGCCAGGAGGGACCTCAAGCCGTGGGACGGCCATTTCAAACACAAGTCTCCGCTTGAAATTGCGAGGTTTTCTCGTATGAAGGATCTCCTGCGACTGTAGCGCCAGGAGTAATGATGTAGAATTTCTCAGCATTCGGCTGTGCACGATGACACTGATAAAGCGGGGCGTGCGCTCCTCGCGGCCGGCGCCTGAAACAACCTCAAGCCCTGGGCTGGACGTTGAAAGAATATGACCCGTTTGACATTGCGTTGTCTTCTAGTTCAAGGGATCTCCTGCGTCATAGCCCCAGGAATAAGGATGCGGGACTCCTCAGCACTGAGGTGTGCCCTGTGACAGTGACACAGCGGTGCGTGCGCTCCTCGCGGCTGGCGCCAGAAACAACCTCGAGTCCTGGGATGGACGTTGGAAGACCCGAACATCATTAAACCTTGCGTGGGATCCTGACGTAATTTGCAATCTTAACATGGCATTAACGTGGAGCGAAGAGTATCTCGTTAATACATGGTTGAGTCAAGGGTATAGCCAAATAATGTGTCGTGGTTTTTCTTTTATGGTGAAATAAATTCCATTGACACCCAGCTAGTATTATGGTTGATTACCAATTGATAGGGAATTATTTCATTCGAACAGATGGATTTTCTGAAAATTTCAATTCATGTCTCCAATTTAGTCGTTTTTGCCTTTCTTTCGTACAGAAAAATAATGTTGTGTGTGAATTACATATATTTACATGGAAACATTGACAAATAAATTTTTCAAAAAAATATCATGCGAGTATAATTTTAAATTTTTCATAAATTTGTTTATATTATTCGTAAACATGGTTTTTATATTAAAAGTTGATAAAATGTCTGTCTAGTCATTTTCCGCATCCCAATTTCCAGCCTATTTATTCTACATGTTTTTTCGCTCCATTTCTCTTTTTTCCACAGCTTTAGTTATTTCCAATGCCCTTCCCGGTCTTTCCCTATCCATTTTCAAACATTTTGTGGGCGTCTATCTGATTTCAAACTTCTTAAGTGTCCATGCAATTTCAGTTGTGTCATTTTGATTGTCTCATTCATGGTTTTCTGCACTTGAATTTTGTTTTTTATTTTATTATTTCTGAATTTGTCTAACAGAGAAAGTTTGCAACTTTTTATTTTTATATGTAGGTATAGATCGTCATTTTATTAGGTATTACTACTAAACTTAGAGGTAATGTCAAAAAAAATATTTTGGACAATCACGTTTATATTGATTTTATTTCATTAATTATTAAACATGATGTATCAAAAAAAATTTTGTCTCCATTACATAATGTAAAATACATATATCGAAATTAACATTTATTTTTACAAAAAGCATTTTTCTACAGGTTATTGACAGAAGTTTTTCTGATAATAAAATACATACAATAAACAATTTTAGCCTTAAAGAAAAATATAAATTATCGGTGCGGTCTGCTAGTGGTGTTGTAGTGCAGATATGTTTAGATTCAAATCTCGATCCCAAGTAGGTTGTCATAAATGAAAAATGAAATAATTTCTATCAATGTTAAAATCTATTAAAAATTCTGTTATCTTAACATTATTAAAAACCTCTTTAATAAATACCTTTAGTGCGGTAAGTTTTTCTAGGAGTAAGGGTCTTTCCTAGTTCCCTGTACAGGGAGGGAAGTGTTTAAACTCTTGTTGAGGACTTTTCGCACAATGTGTAATAAGAAAATAAATTCTCGGCTATCCGGGAGACGCCGCGTCGTTGGCTGCGAGGCCGACGTTTCGCCTGACATGTCGCAGGCTTCCTCAGGGCAAAGGGCAGGGATGTTTAAGAGAATTTCTCACGTCTCGTGTTGGTTAAAAACGGATTTCTTTAAAAAATTTAAAAAATTTAATTATTTTCGGGACGTTACTGCCACTAAAATATTAAAAACAAAGCATTTGTTTTGAAAACAAAAGATAGAATTATCATTCTATTAACTTCATTTCCCAAAATAACTCAATAAGCAACACTATTTATTCAAAACAAAAAACAGCAAAAAAAGTAAATAATTTAAAGAAATAGACAAATAAGTCCTTCAAGCCAAATATGTTAACTTACCATTACGAAAACGTGGTACGATTTGTTATTAGTTATTACTGTTTATATACTCCCATAATAATAATAATAATAATAATAATAATAATAATAATAATAATACGACCATTGAAATAACTTTTTATTTCAAATTATCAGATGGGCGAGTTTTGTCACACAGTTACGCCTACGATTATAACTGTTTCGGAAACGATAATTCCCATAACTGTGTACAAATCTGAAGATTTATGATTAAATGTAAGAAGATTACAGAGCTGAAGAAAACGCGTTTAAATTTCACGTATAAGTTACCTCTTTTTGCTGTGTTTCTCGAGTATCATAAGGGTTTCTTCATTTTTTAGCATTTATCCTCTGTATAGTGGATTTAGTAACGCTTGTTTAAGTAGACGCCCGTGTCAATGATTGGGGAATGTTATGAAGTAATGAATGTGTCTCTTTTTCAATTTCGTACATCTTCGCAGCTGTGGCTATTATTTTTATTTCTCCTCCATGAAATGTCCTACGCACTTGTTTGGGAAGAGTTCGAGGTAGCTCCTGTGAGGGATCTTGTTGAAACTCTGCCATTTTCACTATTAATTATTTTAAATTCTAAACTCCACAAACTAAAACAATCAACTGTCTAATGCGGTGTGAAGCGCACTGCAAATGTTTCTAATTTTCCCGCTCCGTATATTTGTAATGTCGACAGTGGTTACTACGATTCACGCTATTTGACTGTTTCTAGTAGCAGAGAGGGGGAAGTTAACTCAGAGGTCGTGAAAACTGCAGAAAAGGTGGGGATATAATATTACTAACGGATATAATAATACTAACGATGGTATTTAGTCCTATCCCACAAAGATTTTCTCATTTGAAAAACTGTGGAAAATGCAATATAAGGGAAATATTGTTCGTAATGTTCTCCAGATCTTATTTTTTTCAATTATCATTTTGAGTGACGGAAAATCAAAGTAATATCATTTGGCCTTCGAGCATACATTTACGAATGTGACGTTAGTGTGTTAACGCTTGAACCGCTTGCAGTGTTGCTATATCCGCGGAATTCCCGCAGTTTTCAGCGGATTTTGAACTCGTACGGAGGAAAAAAAAATAGTTTCGCGGACAGCGGAATAAACGGCGGAACTAAATAAAGTTAGTTAAGCAGTAAAACTAGTAAAGCATCAGTTTCCGTTAACCTTTATTAATAAGTTGTTTTGCACAGATGTATATTTTTAAAATTTCTAAATCCATGTTATACTAGCAAGAATAAATAATATAATACTTATAAAATAAATTATATAATACCTGAAATCAATTGTAATTATTGTGCAAATATACACCCAAGTAATGAATTCTATATTATCTAATAATTGAATTGCAGGTTTTTTAAATGTGGAAAAAGAGTTCATTTTACGTTTAGCGGATTTAGGCGGGAAATTTAAAACCAGTTCAGCAGCGGAAACAAAAGAATATGGCGGAATCCCTCTAAACACATCTAGCAACACTGACCGCTTTGTGATGTAGTGAGGGATGCGGAAACCAAAGAGAGAACAAAAGGGAGACACAGGAGCGAACTCATTATTCCAGTCCTCTTGGTTGTAATCCTATGCAGGCGTAGAATTCTTCTATTACTCCGGAGCTAAACGCTGAGCTATTTGGTTTTGTAGGTAAGTAACTGCAAGACAAATTTCTAACTCCAGTTAGGATTCTTTATTTCACATTCTATCCGCGAGAATTTAACACCGTCAAGAAACAAGTGTTGAAAAAGTATTGAAAAAAAGTGCATTTATAATATAGGCAGCCTGTCTCATTTGATTAATTAATTTATTTACTCGTAAGTTTTCACAGTCAACTGCATTTCGTCTTATGAATCTTATCACTTCTAGTGTACAGTTTAGTTAATTAATTTTCTCACATTTAAGCTTTTAGCTAGTCAGCTGCCGATTGCTTGTGTTATTCTTTGTATTTTGTCTCTTGAAATTTATGACTTCAAGTTTTACTCTTGTGTATGGTAGAATTAAAGTTACAAGAAATAATTCCATTCCTATTACTTTAACATAGAAGGTAATCATGTCCCAATAAAGTCATAATATTTTATTCCTTTTAAAGGTTTATTTTATACTAGATACTTTTTCAAGGTGAAATGAAAACCAAGTGATACTGAGTGAAATGTTTTTGTAAGTGCGACTTCACTTTAATCTGGCAACCTGTACAATGTTTTTTGTTCCTTTTGTAATCTATTGAACTCCTCCAATTAGATTTTGTTTGCTTTGGGCGTATTCATTTCATATATTCTCTTACCTTTGCAAATGAAAGGAATCTTGAACTTTGTTATGTGTTGATATATGATTTTTTATAGTAAAGAACCTTCACTGGGTTTTGTATTAGATAACTAGAGAATCTTGTTAATTTGAAAGATTTGATTAATAATCGTTTGTTTAAACTTGAACATAAATCAAACGCTGACAAAGACTTACAATGATATGTCAAAGCAGTAGCAAAGTAAAAATGTGTATATCAAATTTTAATTTAATAGTAATTGAGATTATATGGGTGATGAATTATTAAAAATATTCAATATTGTTCCTTCCCTCTTTAGGTTGAAAAACACAATTTCATATGAAGTAAATTTAAGAAAATATATATTTTGTAATAAATGAATGTGAAACATGGAGAGCTATTTTTAATTTCTCTATTATGTATAGCCTCTAAGATACAAAATATTAATACTCACATACAATAATGTGGTAAAGTATTGACTTATTTAGGCGTCTTAGTCTTATAATTAGGTTGTAAATAATTGTTATTTTTTAAGATATCCTATTATAATCATATTGTTAATAGATATGGAAACTCTGCCACTATTAATTAGAAGCTATGGATGACAAACACTAGGATGTATGTGTCAGTGAAATATTCAAGAAGCCCTTTTAATTAAACGTCGAATACTTGTGGTTTTCCCTGAACATCTGGATTTATTACATTAAAAACTTGAAATTTATTACTTTTTCAGTTTGAGGGTTTTGTGGAAAGTTGAATAATTGCTTATACGATTTAAAATTCAATTACTTAATCTGAAAATTTAGGATTTTTTTGCAAACTAAATAAAAAAATACATAGAATACAGGTGGAATATATTTAGATAAATACTACAAAACTCTTTACTACAAGAAATGCAATAAGTTCTCTTAGATTATGTAAATAATTATGGTTAATTCCTTTTTAGCATGTTGTCGAAATCAGCTGGTTTGTGAATTTTATTAATAACTCTATTGCAAATATTGTTATCTCTTTGGTGTCATTAGGGTAAAACGTTAATATGGTTCCCACTATTAAAATTAAATACTATTTAGAATTTGTTAGAAATTGGAATATTTCCTCTCTAATTTTTTAGAAATTAGAATATTGACTCTCTAAAATACACCATCCACAAAAAACAATATTAGGAATAATTTAGTACACATTGTCAGTTGCAAAAGATTATTAAAAATACCTTCTGGGACGGATGTCCGTTGTCTATCAGATGTTATGTGCCCAAACATTTTGTCTGCTACTGCGGCAGACATCTGCCGTGGCTAATGGGTACATGCAGTGGCCTTTCAGACAGCTCACTGATGACTGAAATACACATGTACCCATTAAGCCACTGAAGATGTCTGCTACAATAGATGATACGTTGGGCAAAGCCTGCCCGGAAAGTATATTTAATAGTGTATCCAAACTTGAGAGTCTACATTGCTTTATTAATCACAAAAGATGCCATTCATAACTTATGATGACCAACAATTTAAAAAGAATGCTTAAAAGAAACTCAGGAATTTTTAAATAATAATCAGGATAATTGTTTTACAAAGGTGGAAAAACTGCATTTTTAAATAGAGTACTATTACAATCCTACTAATGACCATACTATAGGAAAGCAATAATGTTAGATTGAAAAAAAACTGTACCAGGTGTAGCTATAAATTTAAAAGGAATTTTACTCAGATGGGACACACATATTACAAAAAGAATACAGGAATGGTTGTTTTCTACTCCCACACTTGTATCTGGAGCATGTGAACTTCCTAAAATACCAAAAACCAACTATGATTCTTTTTGAATCATTATATGGATTTATGGATTCATGTATGAGAATAAACTGATATATTAAGAAGAGCAGGCTTACATTTCTTTAAGAATTGAAGAAGATATTTCATCATTCCCAGATGAGCAACTATTATTGAAGGAATGTATCAGTCTATTAACTTCATTTGCATTTGTGTGATGGAGAAACATGAATTTTGAAGTTCCAGAAGATAAGGAATTAATAGTATTATTGGTTACAATGTCCTGCTTTGAATTTAAGAAATGACAGTTAAAGCTCCTACAAATATCAGAAGGATTATCAAGAAACAAGCCTTCAAGTAGTAGGTGTATGTTTTTGTGAGACTGAGTTTCCCACTTTTGATTATATTCCATAATGTTTTCGATTTATTTGTTGAGTTGTTAATTTTATTATTTAATTGATAAGCTTTCTCATTCATCAGTTTTATCTTATAGTGTTTTTATAGTGTTTATACTTTTCATTATGAAACAGGTTCTTAGTATCTCTGAACAGGTCATACATGTTTTTCATTTTATTTTTTAAGAACAAAAATTTCATTCAGAAGCTTAATTTTGTTTTTTTTGCTACATTAATTTGCCTCTTAATAATGGGTCATACAATATTCCAGTGATTATTTAATGTACTCAGGAATAAGTTCCATTTTTTATTGAAATTGCTACTATTGTGTACTTCAAAGAAATATGGAGTAGGAGTAGCGCCATCCGACTGCCTCAAAACACTTGTCAAACTACGTGCACGGAGCGGACGACGAAGTTGAAGTCAAATTACTCAAATATTTTCATGATTATATTTTCCAAAACGACAACCTGACCTTATTCGACGATGATGATAAATCGTAGGTGTATAGACGCCGAAAATGTTTGATTTTTATCAACTTTCAAAAAATCAGGTATTTAAACGAATTTAAGACCTACACCGTTCTCCTAAGCGTCCTCTAAGCAATCAAAGGTCCAAATTTTATAGAAACATTGCAATCTACGGCCATTGTTTAAGCATTTGTTTTTATTTGTGAAAATTTTCCAGGCGTTTTATGTAAAGTGCCCTCCAAAAATAAAAAAAATAAAAAAAAGGGTTTTAAATTCAAGGGTCGAGACATCAGCCAGATCGATTAGGGAATATCAATTTTGGAGAAAATCGGCTAAACGTTTGAGCAGCTAGCGTTGTTCACTGACGGACAGACGTTTTGCCGTCAATCGATTTTTTGATATCGATTACTCACAAAAGAGATTCTGGCTACATCACATGTTAGAGGATTTTTTCCTAAAGTTTGCGTCTGGAGTTTTCCACTTTATCGTTACTAGGACCCTGTAATAAGAGGTTTTTGACGAAAATTTGCCTTTTTTGTCGTGTGTAGAGTAAGTAATGCGAATGATTTCCGGAAGTCCACATACATAGAGCCAAGAATGCTTTGATGATACAGTGTCAAGACACGAAAGCTATAAACTTTTAATATAATGCAATGTGCTTAATGTAGTTCCCCCACTTTCACTTCTCTTTGGCGTATTTAGTATTTTAAATAGATTTGGTTCTTTAACTGTGAGGTGGTTCAGTGCACATGTTCATAGTCTTCCAGAGCTTCAAAACGTTTTATTATTGACTAGCGGACCCGACAGACCTCGTCCTGTCAAAAATATTGTAACGTGACAGTTTTTTGTTCCTACGTACTTTATAGTCTGGGCAAAAATTCTCCTGAACAGAACCGTCACCCTGGTGACAGGGCGTTGTGAATAAGAAATATAATTAAATAAAACATATATAAGCATTTAAAAGAAAGTAATCGCTTTATTGTTAATCATGTGAATCATAATTATTAACAAAAATCAGTTTTATTTTCATAGTAGTGTTTTGTGATATACGATGTTTTTTGTTTGATTACCTGGCGCATAGACAAACAAATCTGATGGTTTTCCAACACGGGAACCGGCAACATACAATTGACTATGTGAGAAACATGGGTTTTCCAGATTAATACCTCAAACACTTAATGATTGCCCCTGGGACTTGTTTATGGTCATAGCAAAAGCAAGCCGAACTGGAAACTATTGTCGTTTAATGTCAAATGACACATCAGTCGGAATCATTGGGATGCGCGGTATGAGAACGTCTTCTCCTTTATACTTTCCTTTCAGTATAGTTGCTTCTATCACGTTGTTTTGTAATTTTTTTATCGCTAACCGTGTGCCGTTGCAAAGACGTGATTTAACCTTTAATTGAAGATTGTGAGGTGGCAATCATGGCAAATCCAGCGAGTTTAAAAATTATGGTGGTTAGTACACTACATCATCTTGGTTAGTAGCCAAATCAACTGATTTATATATCCTCGATTCGCCTGTAATTTGTTCTTGAATTTTTAAATTTAATTCATTTACATCTATGTTTTTTGCAGCCAATATAGCTTCTTCGCTCAAACAATTATGGTTTCTGTAATTTTGAGAAGCATCTGGAAACACCTTCTGAATAAGTTCATCTTTTGATCGAGTTAACTGAGAAAAACTTTGAGGAAAGTTAATGCAGCCGGTCAACATGTCTATAGGAAATTTGCCATTACCAATGTCAATGAGTTGTTTAGAGAATATGTTTCCAGATTAGTCATTTTGCAACTCTACACGCATATTCTTGCTTAAATGAAGTACTTTGACATGTTTCCACAAATTGGAGGACTTTAGACATGCATTGAGTTCATCAGCTGGTGTTGATCGTGGAATCACTGGCAATGTTTGATGAAAATCTCCTGCTAATAAAACCATTGCACCACCAAATTGGTTATGATTGCTCCGTAGATCTTTTAAGGTTCTGTCTAAAGCTTCCAAAGATTTTTTATGTGGCATCGTGCATTCATCCCAAACAATTAATTTACATTGCTGCAAGACCTTGCCATTGCAGAGTTCTTCGAAATGTTGCAGGTCGGAGTTTCATTGCTTTGCATATTTAATGGCAATTTTAATGCTGAATGGGCTGTTCGACCACCTTCAAGCAAAATTGCTGCGATTCCCGACGAAGCGAGTGCAAGTGCAATTTTATTTTGTGAGCGAAACGTTGCTAATATTAATGAAATATAAAAGTTTTTCCTGTACCACCAGGTGCATCTAAGAAGTAAATCCCTCCAGTTTCATCATTTGTTACTTTCATAAGAGTATCAAATACATACTTCTGTTGTTCATTCAACAGTGGAAGATTTGTTTGAATTAATTCTTTCAAAGTGTTGAGATCATACAGTTTTTGTCGATTCAACTCTTGGTTAAAGCATCATGCACTGATTTGTATTTTTGGATTTCCCATTCTATTTCGTATTTGATACAAAATATCATCACACATATAATCTTTGTACTTGATCCACAAATGAATTGGGTTTGATGGGAAGCATGTAGATATGATTATAGAAAACAATGTTCGTATTTGATGAGCATTTGATGATATTACAGCATCATTGAGAGTTTGATCCCAATGAGCGTCATTTTCTAGCTATTGCAAACGTTGACAGGCTTCTCTGTAAGATCCACACAATTCACCATCAACAGTTCGTAAATGTTGGAATGACGTTGGGCCACGTACATTGACTATTAGCAGTCGTAAATAAAAACATTCATCATTGCTTGGATGTACTGAATAAATTCGACCAATGGCATCGGTGGAATACACATCTGGGTATCCTGGAACTTGTTTTCCTTGTTTCCGTCGTATAAATCTCCTTGAGGATTGATTCCAAGTATAATATTTTGGCATTTCAGAATATAGCAATGTTTGTTCAAAATCATCGTTTTGGCAGGTCTCAAAAAAACTAGTTAATGTAGTAGATGGTGGCTGAGCAGCTCTTTGTACTGCGTTCAGTGCTGTAAAATACACTCTTTCTCCATTTTCGAAATGCACAGCTAAGTGAACAACAGAAGGGTGTCTCTAGTGAATAGGAAAAGAAAATATTCGCCATACTGCTTCATTACTACTAACATAGCGGCCCATTTGGTATTGGGTAACTTCATCATTAGAATTCTCTGCACCAATTCCAATCACAGCCATATCACTCCCTTTGGTTACATATTTGCAAATGTATTTAATAGATTTCACTGATTGGCAAGATTCAACGTTGATGTGTGCTTTAAAGATCTGAGATAAAATGGGCGAATATGGAACAATCCAACGATTATCTATTGCAATATCTTGTTGATTTAATTTGGCAATAGTTGATCTTCCACTGTCTACTGTCGATCGTCGATGATACAGTGGATAACCGTCATTACCAGTAATTGTTTCCGATATTAATATCCGTGGATATCGTTTTGAACATTTACCATCCATCATACGTGGTGAATTTTGATTAAGAGTTCCACAGAGACCATGTATCATATTTTTGATAACTACCTCATGCAATCCAGGACCTACTTGTACCATAATGACGAACTTACGACGTGGCATCTTGAGCATATTCGTGCATATGTCGAGGGCTTCCGATGTATTTTGCTGGAAGAATAGTCATCCGACCAACATTCTGTGCATTTCCATCAGTATTAATCGAAACTCGAAGGTGAATATTCTCTTCAGATCGGAGTTTGGTCTGATTCAACCTGATGAATGTTAATCTGTCCGTTTCAATTTTAACATACATGTCAACAATATATTTGTGATATAATCGTCGACATTTCAATATTTGATTGTCTTCATTTTCCCGAATCATTAGGCGGTATGAATGATAGTTTATTGAACTGACTTTTTTGTTAGTTTCAGAACCTGCAAATAGATTTTGTGATCCTTATTTTCAGAGCTCATGCATGACGTGTGGCTCATTATGGTTAATGAATGGAATCATTTATCATATACCTTTTCCATCCCTTGCATGAATGACCTTAAAATGTTTTGGTAGGTGCACCTTCACTTTAATTTGGCGACATGTGCAGTGTTGTGTATTCTTTCGATGATTAATTGGACTAATCCAATTAAAATTTTGTTTTGTATATATTTATTTCATATCTTGTTGCCAATGAGAGGAACTTTGATTCGGTTAAGTGGACATACGAAATCTTGCCTTGTAACAAAAAAATGGATAAATCAAGTTTCTAAATATAGAAGAAACCCCTCTAACACGCGGTGGAGCCAGAATTCGTTTTGTGGGTTCTTGATACCGAAAAATTGATTGACGGCTAAACGTCCATCTGTGTGTGAACAACGCTAGCGGTTAACACCGTTTAGCCGATATTCTCCAAAATTGACAGTCCCCAATTCATCTGGCTGCTGTCGCGGCTCGTGTTTGAAACCTAAATTTGGGCGCGGGGGTGTACTTTACAGGAAGACGCTGGGGAGAAAATAGGTTAAAATTTTCTGATTAAACATTTTTTTTGAAATCATTGTGAAAAATAGCGGTTTTTAAATTTATCTGTTATGTATGGACTCGTGAGTTCTAAAATATTAACGTTAGTAGACATTAATGTGTTCACACTATCAATTTTCCCCTAATTTAAACATTTTCAATCGATGTCTTAACTCGAGGCCATGCGAATTTGAAACTGATTTTTCAAATTTTGGATGTCAATTGAAGTAATAAAATTCGAACATTATTTCATTCATTGAATCATTACCGCTGCGCCGTTGCCGTTAGTATAGTAACGCAGGGCACTAAAGGGTTTTCTTTTAAATTAGATCTTTGAGGTGGCTGTCTACCCGAGAAAAAAGTCTAGAATTTTGGGTGTCTTTTGTTTTCTCTTGGACATTTGATATTTTATGCTTTTAGGGATCAAATAGTTGTTTTTGACTCTACATTTTCAAAAAATGAGTAGGAGTTCTTAGTTTTTGAAACAATATTTGAAGCGAGTGTCCACTGTCCAGCCCTTAGTGAACGTCAAATGCATTTTCGCGAAATGGGAATTTTCAGCACATTCATGCATGTCAAACATCATAAATCATAAACTATTAAATACAATACAATTCTTTTTGCAGCATGTAACCCACGATTTGCTGTAGTGAATGATCTAAAATAATCTGTTTCTAAATGACTCAGTTTTATGATCTGAAATGTCCAGAATAAATGTATAAACCATTATTTTTCCTCGAATAATAGAATACTGACTCTTTACTTTTCATAATATCATTATAGTTCAATCATTAGAATATTCAGTTGTAATTTTAAAAAAATTATTAAAATATATCAATTTGATGTAGAATAATGATCGATAGTAATTGTAGAGTAATTAGCTTTACGAAATTTTGAATACTTTTCATGACTTATGCTTGAAAAACAGGTGAGGAAGGGCATGATGTTTTAGCACCAATATGTTTTCAAATAAATGAGTGTGCTTTAATGGGGGAAATAATTTCATGAATTGCAGAAGCTACTAGAAAGTGATGGCGACTTCCATAATAGCTGTCGGGAATGGCTCGCGAGATGGCGCGGATGCCGTCGGCGACGCCTTCCAGCTGGTGGCGCAAGGGCTGGTGCAGGGGATGGTGCAGCTACAGGAGGCCATGCGCCTGCAGAGGCAGGAGGCAGAGCGGAAGATCCAGGAGGCCCTGCGCCTGCAGGAGGAGAGGGCGTCGGCGGCGTTGCGGGAGATGGAGCGGAAGCTACAAGAGAAGGACGCCGCTATCTGCTCTTTGCAGCAGCGACTCGAAGAGAGATTGACGGCCGTGGAGGAGAACACGACGGCGTCGCAGGGATCTGGAGGGGAGGGCGGTGTGCAGCGTCTGGAGGGCCGCGTTGAGAAGGCGGAGGACTCTCTTCTAGGAGCGGTGCACAAGTTCATGCCCCGCGTTGATGCTCTGTTGCGCCATCTGGAGAAGCCTCAATCTACACGTGCGTCCCTTGCCACCGCCGCCAGCGCACGTGAAGCACCGGCGACGGGAGGGGCAGTAGCGGGCGGTGGGGAGGAATCCCCCACCTCCAACTCCGCCCCCAGTCCCTCAGGCGCCGGCCACCAGGGCGCAGCAGCAGGCGAGGAAGAACGCGCGAGGCGGCGGGTGCAGCTCCGGGTGCGGGAGGTGCAGTTGAAGATGGAGGAGGCACGAACCTCTCCCTCTCGTCTGGGAGAGCAGTTGTGTGACGCGGCAGGAGGAGGAAGCCTTAGCGACGTACAACGTCTCATAGACTCCGGTGCCGACGTGAACTACACTGATCGATATGGTTTCTTTCCTCTACTTAGAGCAGTCGTGAAAGACAAGGCGAATGTGGTGTCACTCCTTCTGCAACGAGGCGCCGATGTGAACGCTGTCAACAGCAAAGGGATTTCCGTGTTGCACTTGGCTGCGTGGATCGACAGCACCGGTCGGTGCGTGGAGCTGCTGGTGCGCGCGGGCGCCGACGTCGACGCGAGGAATAAAGACGGAGAGACTCCTCTGCACTGCGCGGCGCAGAGTAACAATGAGGAAGCGGTGCGCGCGCTGCTCGCGGCCGGCGCCAGGACGGACCTCAAGCCTTGGGGAGCAGTGTTGCCAGTTTAGCGGATTGGCCGCTAGATCTATCGGAATTTCAACCGTTCTGGCGGCGAGAAATAATGATTTTGCAGCTAGCGGAAAATCTAGCGGAATGAAAGCAAATTGGCGGAATTTCTAGCGACAAGGTTGAAACATGTTTCCACTTATAAACTTTTGTTTCGATGACCAAAAACTAATGGGGACATGTAAAGTATTCCGTCCCTTATTATCCAAAGTAAACAAATACCGCTGGAACCATAAATCTGATATGAGTCATATTACCTTAACCCTCAACTAGGCGCGTGGTGCCTTTCTCATTGGCTAGCGGCCGGAGATTCTCCACCAAATATCCAATCAAACGTGGAGAAAATATTATCCGCGTTCTCTTTAAATATACAATATCTCTTTGTACAGTTTTTGAAATGCTAAGCGTAATAGTTTGTGAATAAATAAATAAATATTCAGCCTGCAAATTCAAGTCTCTATAAGAACAATATTTTAATAATATTGCAGTAATATACTTTAATATTTTTTCTACATCCGCGTTAATATTCTATCATATTAAATTATGAAACTAATATTTAAAAAGTATTATTTTAGTAGACATAAGAATATCGTGAAAAGTAAGCTAATAAATCGTATGGAAACCGAAATGGTGAATGCTGTTTTAAACATTAGATTTAGTTTAAAACGGCATGGAAAATGTAATAATTTTCGACTTCCAGATGAAGTTCTTAGGCTTATAGGTTCAAATGCGAAATATAATAAGCAAATAAATGAGGACAATAATGAAGTCCAAATAATAGACGAGCTTGTTTGAGAACTTAATAGTAGTGAATAGTAATGTAAAATTATAGTAATAATAAATCAATATTATTATTCAATTATTACTGTGATTCGTCTGTGTAAACTATTATATAGTTAGATTTAAGTTATAAATTATAAATATAATTACACAAACATGTGCAATATTTAATCATTGCTTATATTTGTATATTTTATATATATTTAAAATAAGTTGTAAGTATCGAATTTGTATTTTTATTATCATGTAATAAAATAAAAAATTATAAATTATTTATTCTACACGCGTAATTAATATTATTTCTTACATGGCATATTTATCACCCTAGTTCTGATTCATAAATTTCAAATATTTTCATTTTTAATACTTTTGTATCACATATTCATTTAATATTTATAAATTATTTATATAAACAATTACTCGATATTATAAATATTATTTATCAAAAACAACTGTGATTATATGTAAAATTAAATATCTTGATTTAGCGGAAGTTAGCGGCAAGAAGTTTTAAATTTAGCGGAATTACGCGTGCCATCTAGCGGCCAAATGTCCGTCGGACCTGGCAACACTGTTAGGGAGGAGTACATAAAGACAAGACCCCTTTTGAAACTACTCAGTCTTCTAATTAATGCGATTTTGAAGGAGAACGTAGACGTGGTGTCGCTCCTTCTGCAACATGGCGTCGATGCGAACGCTGTCAACATAGTTGGGTCTTCCGAATTGCACTGGGCTGTGGAAAAGGACCGCAGCGGTCGGTGCGTGGAGCTGCTGGTGCGCGCGGGCGCCGACGTCGACGCGAGGGATGAAGATGGAGAGACTCCTCTGCACTGCGCGGCGCAGAGTAACAAAAAGGAAGCGGTGCATACGCTCCTCGCGGCCGGCGCCAGGAGGGACCTGAGGGAATGGAGAAGCGTTTTTTAAAAGCAGAACCCCGTTTGATTTTGCAATTTCGTCTCGTATACGAAATCTTCTGCGACTGTAGCCCCAGGAATAAAGATGTGGGACTACTCAGCATTGAGCTGTGCACGGTGACTAATATTGCGGTGCATGCGCTCAGTGGCGGATTTATGTAATTTGGCCCTCTCGCCAAAAAAAATTTGCAATGTAATAAAAGGCAGAAAATTGATAATTGTAATTAGAAATAAATTATATTTTGCATGGTTCATTTTAAAACTGGTTTTATCATAATGTAACACCATAATTGCTGTAGTCGAACTTTTTGATTTGCGAAGATGTTTATGATATAATCTATGTGATGTAAAATATCTCTTTTCATGCTAAAATACAAAGTCAATTTAATTTACTTTCGCCCAATTTCTGATCTTAAGTAGGTTTTTTTATACGCTTCAAAACTGAGAAACAATCTTTTAACTAACAATTTGAAATACATATACACATATACTTGTGAAAGTTGATATTAACATTTGGAAATAGTGTGTCGAGGTCAGTTTTGCGTAGAAACTGGTGCAAATCCTGCCCCGAATTCTTTTTCAAAGCTGGAACAACTTAATTTAACATTCACTAAACATTAACAAAAAAGTCTTACCGAAAATTTGCCCCCCAGACACGTGCCTTGATTTGCCTCTTCATAAATCCGCCTCTTGGGTGGGTAGGTGGCGGCCGGCGCCAGCAGAGACCTCAGCCAATGCCGTCTTGAATTAACAAAGCCTGTGTAGCCCCGGCAAGCAAACTAGTACTTCCGTATTCGTGATTATACACAAACATCAGAAGCGTTTGCTAAAATATGTTAAAAATAGAAATTGAATAAAACACTCCTCGTTTTGTGGATATTTAACGAAATGTGCATTTGAAGACAGGCGTAAATGACACAATCATATCGAATGCATTAATCTACATTCAATCATGTACAGGATGCGCCAGAGAAACTTACGTATTTGAAAAGTCAATAAAAACAAAAGTACTTCAATTATTGTTTTAAATTTTTTTTATTTGAGAATACTATATCCCAATTTTTTTTTCATGCAGTCTTGAAAATGACATCGGACAAATGGCAACCCCCATTGCGCATACACTGATGAAGTCGATTTTTGTTTTTTTTATCCACTCTTTGCAGCATATCAATCGGTATGTTGGCAATGGCGTCGCGAATGTTGTTCTTGAGGTGTGCTATGGTCCGTGGTCGATCGACATAAACCACAGATTTCAAATAACCCCATAAAAAGAAATCGCATGGAGTCAAATCTGGAGAGCGTGCCGGCCATTGGAGATCGCCTCTGAGAGAGATGAGGCGGTCGGGGAAATGTCGCAACAAATTCATTGAGTCTCGTGCTGTGTGTGCTGTGGCTCCATCTTGCTGAAACCACACGTTCCTAACGTTCATTTCTTCCAGTCTTGGAAGAAAAAATTCCTCGATCATGTTCCTGTAACGAGCTCCATTCACGGTAACTGCGCGTTCGTTTTCTTCAAAAAAATAAGGACCAATTATTCCCATTACCGATATCGTACACCAGACAGTAACTCGCTCACAGTAAAGTGGCTTCTGGTGAAGCTCACGTGGATTTACTCCACACCAATAACGCATGTTTTGCTTGTTGACGCAGCCGGAAATGTGGAAGTGAGCCTCGTCACTGAAAAAAACGACCGCGTCTTCAGGCAGGTTGTCAACCAGCATTTCACATGCATTTTGACGGGCCACAAAATCGCGTTCAGTTAATTCTTGCACAACAGCCAATTTATAGGGATGATAGTGAAGGTCTTCATGGAGAATTCGTCGAACAGTGGTTTCAGAAATTCCCATAGCAGCTGCGTGTCTCCGAGCCGAACGCCGGGGAGAACGCACAACTGACTGCCTCACTCTTTCGACATTTTCCGGAGTTCTGATGGTCCGTTGAAGTCCATTTCTGGGTTTAGCGACACTTCCACACTCCCGAAATGAGTTAACCCACGACAGAATCGAATTACGGCCAGGAACGAGTCTGTGAGGAGGAATTTCAAAGCGAGCGCGGAAGGCACGTTGCGTAGCCACAATTGAACGACCGTTAGAAAAGAAGCTCTCGACTGCGAAGGCCCGCTGCTCTCTAGACCAGAGCATGATGGCAACTGACTGGAGGGTAAAACAAACTTGGGAACTTCCCCCTCCAGATGCGCTCCCTCTCGCCCTTCTACCCACCCAACTCACCGCGCGGGAATTTTTTAAATAAGTAAGTTTCTCTGGCGCATCCTGTACATTACATTTCCTGACAAAATTTCCTTTTGACAGTTCAGGGCAAAATTGACTATACTTTGCGTCTTTACTCATCATGGTAAGAGAGTGGGATTAATAATGCTGACCATACAAAATTCTCAAATCAAAATTTTATAAACAAATTATTTAGCCAATAAACGTTATAACTAAGAGGAGTTTTATGCCCTAAAAATTTTGAAATATACTTTTAAAATTAACAATATTTCATTTCCTGTATGAATCTTTCTTGGTAAAATTAAAAAGAAACATTCTTGGAATGAAAATATATAATTTGATCAAACGTAACTTAATCTACCTCTCTTTTCAGGAAAAATAATGAATGTAAATATTCACCTTAGTATGTCTTGTTTCATTTCTTCTGCTTTCTTCATGTCTTCTTTCATTTCTTCTTTAAAAAATATGTCAAGAAATAGCAAAAGTCAAAATGTCAAAAGCAGGCAAAGAAAACACAGTAGTGATTCTTAATAAACATGAATACAACCAAAAAATGTATGACTTTCTTGACATCAACCAGACTGAAAAACTTTCCAACGGCCCCACCAAGAAGTACCTTTGCCATCTTTAGCAAGAACTTAATAATTCACAAGCCCTTTTTCCGTATTCCAAACAATACATACCAACTAACGCTTATCCCCCTAGTCTCTATGGCCTTCCAAAATTACATAAAGAAAATACTCCCATCAGACCTGTAGTCTCTTACACTAACACATTAACACACAAGCTTGCTCACAAATTAAATATCCTCTTCCATAAACACGTTCAGTTCAAACCTACATATACTGTAAAAAACAGCCATGATCTAATAGAAAAAATTGAACACATTCCTGTCCCACCACATGCAAAACTAGTTACATTTGATGTAAAGAATCTATTCCTTAGTACTCCAACTGCTGATTGTTAATTACTTGTACGTAATTTACTAGACAAATCGTCATGCCCCATACCCGTTCGAGATGAACTCCAAAATCTCTTCAACTTGTGCATGGACCAAAATTACTTCACTTTTGACAACAAATTTTATAGACAAACTTGAGGAATTCCTATGGGCTCACCTCTCCTCTCCTTGCAGATATATTTATGGACGCTTTCGAAAAGACCATCTTCCTTTCAAACCATCCACTTCTCAAGAACATTACATATTGGCACCGTTACGTAGACGACATCTTGTTCTCTGGACCGGTACGACTAGACAAATTGACCTGTTTACTGACTTTCTCAACCACACACATCCTAACATTCAATTCACCACAGAACTACAGAAAGAAGACAAATCTATCAATTTCCTAGACCTGAATATAAGCATATCTGGAAACAAACATACTTTCAACATTTTCAGAAAATCGACATACACAGACACTGTCATCCACAACTCTTCACAACATCCTATTTAACATAAACATTCTGCCATCCACTACATGATACACAGATTACTAAGCCTCCCCCTGACAAAATCTCATTTTCTGGAAGAACTGCACAGCATACAACACATTGCTATGTCTAACGGTTACAGCACTGAGCTCATTAACAACATACTACGCCGCAAAATAGTCTAACAAAAACAAAAAATGTACACTACACTTTCTCCTATAACAAAAACACCGGACAAGTACACTTGCTTACCATATTTCGGACCCCTTTCAGAACAAGTCGCGCACAATATTCACAAAGCAGGTATCAAAGTTTCATTCAAATCACAGAATTCCCTCAAAAAAATGCTGCCTCCCAAATAACACACAGATCTAGAAAAAAGCGGCGCACACAGCTCTTCGGGGTCATCTGACAAGGTACCTTGCTGCTGTGACCTGTAACTGCTCTTCAACGTGTATAGCCTTGAGGAGGGCACCAGGTCCTTTTATGAAGCAACATCACCTTTTCAGCAATTACAGGCCGGTTAGTCCAGCAAGGTTGACTTTTATCTTAAATGCTGTCGCATTCTGGAAAATAAATAACGCAACAATGTTTCCGTTTAGCGCAGCTAGGTTTTGTACAACTATTAAAACCTTATTGCGATTTATGGGTTCTTTTGTTTTCAGTGAATGAACCATCAAATCAATTTTTGTCTTTCGAAGCTTATTACTATTATAGTAGTGCCAATTCTTTGTATAACCCAGGTGGCCGAAGTGGTTAAATGTCGGGTTCGGACTCAGCGATTCGGAGGGATTTGGTTCAAGCTTGGCTCGGGGGTAATTATTTCTTACAACTCTCTGTTGCCGCAGAAAACTATTGAGAATTTCAGAAAATTTATTGAAAACAATTGGAAACAATTCTACTCACATATACAATCTATTGAGATTCTAAATAAACTGGAAATATCTGTATGTCATTTTCGTATTTTGAAATTTCAAAGAAGTTTACAACTCTGTTCAAGTCCCTCTGTATAGAGAGCGATTTTCATAAGAATGGGATGTTTTGACAGCTAGTGCTGGAAACACAACTGAATGTTCTGTGGTCGTTGTTTCCTTGAACCTATTAGACTATCCTTCCTCCAATCGATCGTTTGCAGTTGGCTAACTTGTAAATGGCTTCGGCTCTTCTTTTTGTGATGTCCTCGTCCGACGAAAGTATAGTGCGCCACGAAAAATAATTGAAATTAGGAAGTGCAGAGCTATGTACTCTTTTGTAAAAATTCTTTTTTTATAAACATTACATTGAATTTAGTTTACCTAGAGGGACTTTCTTTGTCCTATTTGTAAAACGTATGTCACCTCAAATCAATTGTTCAATATAATATTGCGGAGCGTTTAGAAACACTGCGAGAAAGCATGTGCTTTGATAGAATCGCTAGTTTTATTAAATATTAGTTTTCAGAATAAACAAATGTGAAAAATAGCTTCTTTTTAATTTGTCTGCATTGTGTAACATCTTGAGTTTCAAAATATTAATATATACAGACATTAATGTGTTCACACTACCGATTTTCCACCTATTTAAAAATCTCCGATCAATCTGTCTGAACTCAAGGCCCTGCGAATTTGAAACTGGCGTTTCAAATTTCGGATGTCTACGTCAATTGAAACAATAAAATTCGCAAATTATTGCTCTGTCATTGAAACAATGCCGTTGCCGTTAGTGTACTACCGCTGGACACCAAGCTCCTCCTATGCGCATGGCTGTAGCAATCCGAAGCAGCGGCAAATATTAGGCCACCTTCATCCGCCATTTTGTTGGCAAATAAAGTCGGGAATTCGAATAGTAGTATGAATTCGAATGAAATTGTTTCGTCTAAATTTTCTCCCTTTTCAATTCTTTAATATTCAACATACAACCATATGTGGCTTGGTGCAAGAAAGGCCGATGTAAATATTCTTGTTGGTTGTCAGAATGGGTGGTTTTCTCTTTTGGCAGAACATTACATCAGTTACAACTTTTGTGTATTCCACTTTTTCTGGCAAGGTAATAGCTTTTAAAACCTTATATTGTTCCTCGTAATTTGGCCAATACAGTTGTATCAAATTTGAATTATTTAAACCTTTTTTTAATGACATTGGTCCTTTTTGACATATCGAAATATAGGCCTTGGACCTCACAGTTCCAGAGCTGACCTGATAAGTCCCACTTCGTTGTATGAAGGGGTGGAATAGAGTATTATATTGCCCTTTTATTTAATGTATTAAAAATCAATATATGTCTGAAGTTTATCAATTATTTATTTTCATTCAATAAATAAACAGTAACATAAGCAATGGCATTGGTTTTGAAAAGAAAGAATAGAAATGTTTGTGCAAGAATAGTAGAAAACTCCTATTGGGCTATGTAAAACAGTCAAGTGAACACTTGTCAAATATTTTTCAGATTATAAAAACAAAACATGAATTTAGAATACAATATTTCTTAATAGAAAAGACAATAAGGATGACACTTAGGGGCAAAAATATATAAATCGCAAACAAAGTAATGACTGAACTGAATAATGTTCAACATCTGACATAATATCACTTTAATTTGTATTTTGTCCCTTCTTTAATTCGGTTTAGAAATGCTTCATAGTATGTTATGTTGGTCGGATGTATGAATGGTAGATCAGTCATTGACAAGAAACTGCTATCCAAGGACCTATGTCAACATTGGCTGATATACAGGGGCCCACATTTTAATACTATTTCTATGAAGTCTTTTCATATCAGGAGATAAAATCGACTTAACTATGACTTTTCTCACACTGAAAAAAGGAACTTTAAAGTACATATTGGACATACAAACCGTCAATCACTGAAAACTGTGATTGGCCCTTTTTGCAACAAGCCGCAGATAGTACAACTTTGTTATAGTAAGGAATATTAATATCTTTATAGAAATATCTTGAGGTTTTTTAAGGAAATGTGTAAGTGCTATCCCATTCAGTTTTAGCGTTTACTGACAATTTAATATTCAGCACTATTATTACAAGTAATTTCAAATAATACAAGTACTTCAAAATTCAACACTTTCACTACATATAACTACACACCTAGGCATCAACGAAAATGGTGGTGGATATGCTAATTTCAATTTGGCTGATTCGTTTTCCAATTATTCTATTTCCTTTTTTGTAGTATACATTTCTTCTCTTACAATTATTTGTAAAAAACAAAAATACTGAACATAAACACTGCAATACAAAACATTAAAATAACAAGTTATTGATTTTTAAATGAAATACTTTTTGTTAAATGTTGTCGCACAATCTTTTTATGTAATTCATTGGTATGAACTCTGACAGATAGACGGACGTTCGGACAAAGAGACAGACGCATATTGCTGTCAATCGATTTTTCTGTATGAAGGACTCACAAAACATGAATTCTTGTTACACCTAAATTTAGCAACTTATTTATCCACTTTTTTTTACCAAGGCCCGTCAAATAGTTTTTGTGTCGAAAACTCGCCGTTTTCGGCGCACGATTATATTCGCATAATTAACGCGCGATTTTCGGCGTTCCGGTGTTTTGTCCAAAATTGATATTCTTTAATCGTTCTGGCTAATGTGACGGACCCTGGAATTTGAAACCGATGTTTTAATTTCGGGGGAGGGATACTTTACATGAAGCCCCTAGGACATTCTCAAGAAAAAAGAAAAAAAAAGGGCTCAAAATTGTTTAATTGAATTTTGTTGTTGAATAGAGCGTAGGACCTTTAATAGAATGGTGCAGGTCTCATTTCCGATGGAATCCCTAATTTTTTTTTTAAAAGTTGCATAAGTTAATTTTTTTCGGCCTTTTTCTACAACTTCAATTATGAAAAAAGAGTTTTTTTTCTTTATGAAATGTGTTCCTTAAAGATAGATTTTGAAATAGGTAATGTACAAGTTTTCGAAAATTTGAATAAGTTACTTTTCGCGTAATTTTGCATGAGAATATGAGCGAGAAACTACGTGTTTTAGCACCACTAGTTTATGGAATAAAGCATTGTGTTATAAATGAGCTGAATTTCCCGAATTTCAGAAGCTGCTAATAAGTGATGGAGAGTCGCAGAAGTTCCGGTGCGAATGGCTCGCGAGATGGCGCGGACGCCGTCGGCGACGCCTTCCAGCTGGTGGCGCAGGGGCTGGCGCAACTACAGGAGGCCTTGCGCCAGCAGACGCAGGAGGCGGATCGCGAGATCCAAGAGGCCCTGCGCCTGCAGGAGGAGAGGGCGTCGGCGGCGCTGCGGGAGATGGAGCGGAAGCTACAAGAGAAAAACGCCGCCATCCGCGCTCTGCAGCAGCGACTCGAAGAGAGATTGACGGCCGTGGAGGAGAGAACGACGGTTCCTGAGGGTTCCGGAGGGAAAGATTTGAAGCGTCTGGAGGGCAGTGTGAATGGCGTAGAGGCCTCTCTGCAAAGAGCGTTGCACAACTTTTTGCCCCGCGTTGAAACTTTGTTGCGCCAACTGGAGAAGCCCAAATCTACACGTGCGTCCCTTACCACCGCTGCCAGCGCCCGCGAAGCACCGGCGACGGGAGGGGAAGCAGCGGTCGGTGGGGAGGAGCCCCCCTCCTCCACCTCCTCCCCCTGTCCCTCAGGCGCCGGCCGCCAGGGCGCAACAGCAGACGAGGAAGAACGCGCGAGGCGGCGGGTGGAGCTCCGGATTCGGGAGGTGCAGTTGAGGGTGGAGGAGGCTCAAACCTCTCCCTCCCCTCTGGGAGAGCAGTTGCACGACGCGGCAGACTACGGAAGACTACGTGACGTACGGCTCCTCACAGACTCTGGTGCGGACGTCAACTACACTGATAGTATCGGGTATACTCCTCTAATGCGGCTATGAAAGAAAGCGCAGAGGTGGTGTCGCTGCTTCTGCAACGAGGCGCCGATCCCAACGCTGTCAACTGCAGTTGCGATTCCGCGTTGCACTTCGCTGCGATGAGGAACCGCAGCGGTCGGTGTGTGGAGCTGCTGGTGCGCGCGGACGCCGACGTCAACGCCAGGGATAAACTTGGAAATTCTCCTCTGCACAGGGCGGCGCACCAGAACAATAAGGAAGCGTTGCGAGCGCTCCTCGCGGCCGGCGCCTGGAGGGACCTCAAGCCGTGGGACGGCCGTTTCAAACACAAGTCTCCGCTTGAGATTGCGAGGTTTTCTCGTATAAAGGACCTCCTGCGACTGTAGCGCCAGGACTAATGATGTAGAATTTCTCAGCATTCGGCTGTGCACGGTGACACCGATAAAGCGGGGCGTGCGCTCCTCGCGGCCGGCGCCCGAAAGAACCTCAAGCCTTGAGATGGATGTTTGAAGTTGGGACGGACGTTGGTCACTGCCCTGAGGAAGACTGCGACATGTCAGGCCAGACGTCGGCCTCCCAGCCAACGACGCGGCGTCTCCCGGATAGCCGAGAATTTATGAATTCGAGCCGTGGAAGCTTGCGAGTGCGTTGGAAGAATATGACCAGTTTGACAATGCGATTTCTTCTAGTTCAAAGAATCTCCAGTGCACCCAGCCCCAGGAATGAGGATGCGGGACTCCTCAGCACTGTGGTGTGCCGTGTGACAGTGACAAAGCGGTGCGTGCGCTCCTCGCGGCCGGCGCCTGAAACAACCTCAAGCCCTGGGATGGACGTTGGAAGAATATGACCCGTTTGACATTGCGTAGTCTTCTAGTTCAAGGGATCTCCTGCGTCATAGCCCCAGGAATAAAGATGCGGGACTCCTCAGCACTGAGGTGTGCCCTGTGACAGTGACAAAGCGGGGCGTGCGCTCCTCGCGGCCGGCGCCTGAAACAACCTCAAGCCCTGGGATGGACGTTGGAAGAACCGAACATCATTAAACCTCGCGTGGGATCCTGACGTAATTTGCAATCTTAACATGGCATTAACGTGGAGCGAAGAGAGCGTGAGCGTGAGCGTGAGAGCGTGTTAATACATGGTTGAGTCAAGGGTATAGCCAAATAATGTGTCGTGGTTTTTCTTTTATGGTGAAATAAATTCCGTTGACACCCAGCTAGTATTATGGTTGATTACCAATTGGTAGGGAAATATTTCATTCAAACAGATGGATTTTCTGAAAATTTCAATTCATGTCTCCAATTTAGTCGTTTTTGCCTTTCTTTCGTACAGAAAAATAATGTTGTGTGTGAATTACATTTATTTACATGGAAACATTGACAAATAAATTTTTCAAAAAAAATTCATGCGAATATAATTTTAAATTTTTCATAAATTTGTTTATTTATTCATAAACATAGTTTTTATATTAAAAGTTGATAAAATGTCTGTCTAGTCATTTTCCGCATCCCAATTTCCATGCCTCTTTATTCTACATGTCTTTTCGCTCCATTTCTCTTTTTTCCACAGCTTTAGTTATTTCCAATGCCCTTCCCGGTCTTTCCCTATCCATTTTCACACTTTTTGTGGGCGTCTATCTGATTTCAACCTTCTCAAGTGTCCATGCAATTTCAGTTGTGTCATTTTGATTGTCACATTCATGGTTTTCTGCACTTTAATTTTTTTTCAATATTTCTGAATTTGACTAACAGAGAAAGTTTGCAACTTTTTATTTTTAGATGTAGGTATAGATCGTCATTTTATTAGGTATTACTTCTAAACTTAGAGGTAATGTCAAAAAAAGTATTTTGGACAATCACGTTTATATTGATTTTATTTCATTAATTATTAAACATGATGTATCAAAAAAAATTTTGTCTCCATTACATAATGTAAAATACATATATCGAAAATTAACATTAATTTTTACAAAAGCATTTTTCTACAGGTTATTGACAGAAGTATTTATGATAATAAAATACATACAATAAACAATTTTAGCCTTAAGGAAGAATATAAATTATCGGTGCGGTCTGCTAGTGGTGTTGTAGTGCAGATATCTTTAGATTCAAATCTCGATCCCAAGTAGGTTGTCATAAATGAAAAATGAAATAATTTCTATCAATGTTAAAATCTATTAAAATTCTGTTATCTTAACATTATTAAAAACCTCTTTAATAAATACCTTTAGTGCGGTAAGACTTTCTAGGAGTAAGGGTCTTTTCATAGTTCCCTGTACAGGGAGGGAAGTGTTTGCACTCTTGTTGAGAACTTTTCGCACAATGTGTATGAAGACAATGTGTATAAATTCTCGGTTATCGGGGAGACACCGCGTCGTAGGCTGCGAGGCCGACGTTTCGCCTGACATGTCGCAGGCTTCCTCAGGGCAGTGGGCAGGAATGTTTAAGAGAATTTCTCACGTCTCGTGTTGGTTAAAAACGGATTTCTTTAAAAATTTAAAAAATTAAATTATTTTCGGGACTTTACTGCAACTATAATATTAAAAACAAAGCATTTGTTTTGAAAACTAAAGATAGAATTATCATTCTATTAACTTCATTTCCTAAAATAACTTAATAAGCAACACTATTTATTCAAAACAAAAAACAGCAAAAAAAGGAAATAATTTAAAGAAATAGGCAAATAAGTCCTTCAAGCCAAATATGTTAACTTACCATAACGAACACGTGGTACGATTTGTTATTAGTTGTTACTGTTTATATACTCTCATTATAATAATAAAAATAATAATAATATTATTAATAATAATACTAATACGACCATTGAAATAACTTTTTATTTCAAATTATCAGATGGGCGAGTTTTGTCACCCAGTTACGCCTACGATTATAACTGTTTCGGAAACGATAATTCCAATAACTGTGTACAAATCTGAAGATATATGATTAAATGTAACATTACAGAGCTGAGGAAAACGCGTTTAAATTTCACATATAAGGGTTTCTAGATTTTTTAGCATTTATCCTCTGAATAGTGGATTTAGTAACGCTTGTTTAAGCAGACGCCCGTGTCAATGATTGGGGAATGTTATGAATGTAATGAATGTGTCTCTTTTTCAATTTCGTACATCTTCGCAGCTGTGGCTATTATTTTTATTTTTCCTCTATGAAATGTCCTACGCACTTGTTTGGGAAGAGTTCGAGGTAGCTCCTGTGAGGGATCTTGTCGAAACTCTGCCATTTTCACTATTAATTATTTTAAATTCTAAACTCCACGAACTAAAACAATCCACTGTCTAATGCGGTGTGAAGCGCACTGCAAATGGTTCTAATATTCCCGCTCCGTATATTTGTAATGTCGACAGTGGTTACTGCGATTCACGCTATTTGACAGTTTCTAGTAGCAGAGAGGGGGAAGTTAGCTCAGGGGTCGTGAAAACTGCAGAAAAGGTGGGGATATAATATTACTAACGGATATAATAATACTAACGATGGTATTTAGTCCATATCCCACAAAGATTTTCTCATTTGAAAATCTGTGGAAAATGCAATATAAAAGTAATATTGTTCGTAGTGTTCTCCAGATCTTTTTTTTTTTTTTCAATTATCATTTTGAGTGACGGAAAATCAAAGTAATATAATTTGGCCTTCAAGCATACATTTACGAATGTGACGTTAGTATGTTAGTGCTTGAACCGCTATCCGCGGAATTCCCGCAGTTTTCAGCGGATTTTGAACTCGTACGGAGGAAAAAAAAAATAGTTTCGCGGACAGCGGAATAAACGGCGGAAATCAATAAAGTTAGTTAAGCAGTAAAACTAATAAAGCATCAGTTTCCGTTAACCTTTATTAATAAGTTGTTTTGCACAGATGTATATTTTTAAAATTTCTAAATCCATGTTATACTAGCAAGAATAAATAATATAATACTTATATAATAAATTATATAATACCTGAAATCAATTGTAATTATTGTGCAAATATACAACCAAGTAATGAATTCTATATTATCTAATAATTGAATTGCAGGTTCAATAAACCCACTATATTTCACAATCATATTTTTGTTTTAATAGAATAAATTAATACTACATTTAAATGTGGAAAAAGAGTTCATTTTACGTTTAGCGGATTTAGGCGGAAAATTTTAAACCAGTTCAGCGGCGGAAACAAAAGAATATGGCGGAATCCCTCTAAACACATCAAGCAACACTGACCGCATTGTGATGTAGTGAGGGATGCGCAAACCAAAGAGAGAACAAAAGGGAGACACAGGAGCGAACTCATTATTCCAGTCCTCTTGGTTGTAATCCTATGCAGGCGTAGAATTCTTCTATTACTCCGGAGCTAAACGCTGAGCTATTTGGTTTTGTAGGTAAGTAATTGCAACACAAATTCCTAACTCCAGTTAGGATTCTTTATTTCACTTTCTATCCGCGAGAATTTAACACCGTCAAGAAACAAGTGTTGAAAAAGTATTGAAAGAAAGTGCATTTATAATATAGGCAGCCTGTCTCATTTCATTAATTAATTTATTTACTCTTAAGCTTTTCACAGTCAGATGCATTTCGTCTTATGAATCTTATCACTTCTAGTGTACAATTTAGTTAATTAATTTTCTCACATTTAAGCTTTTAGCTCAGTCAGCTGCCGATTGCTTGTGTTATTCTTTGTATTTCGTCTCTTGAAATTTATGACTTGAAGTTTTACTCTTGTGTATGGTAGAATTAAAGTTACCAGAAATAATTCCATTCCTATTACTTTAACATATGGTAGAAGGTAATCATGTCCCGATAAAGTCATAATATTTTATTCCTTTTAAAGGTTTATTTTATACTAGATACTTTTTCAAGGTGAAATGATAACTAAGTGATACTGAGTGAAATGTTTTTGTAAGTGCGACTTCACTTTAATCTGGCAACCTGTACAATGTTTTTTGTTCCTTTTGTAATCTATTGAACTCCTCCAATTATATTTTGTTTGCTTTAGGCGTATTCTTTTCATATATTCTTTTACCTTTGCAAATGAGTGGAACATTGAACTTTGTTATGTGTTGATATATGATTTTTTGTAGTAAAGAACCTTCACTGGTTTTTGTATTAGATAACTAGAGAATCTTGTTAATTTGATAGATTTAATTAATAATCGTTTGTTTAAACTTGAACATAAATCAAACACTGACAAAGACCTACAATGATATGTCAAAACAGTAGCAAAGTAAAAATGTATATATCAAATTTTAATTTAATAGTAATTGAGATTATACGGGTGATGAAATATAAAATATATTCAATATTGTTCCTTCCTTCTTTAGGTTGAAAAACACAATTTCATATGAAGTAAATTTAAGAAAATATATATTTTGTAATAAATGAATGTGAGACATGGAGAGCTATTTTTAATTTGTCTATTATGTATAGCCTCTAAGATAGAAAATATTAATACTCACATACAATAATATGGTAAAGTATTGACTTATTGAGGCCTCTTAGTCTTATAATTATATTGTAAATAATTGTTATTTTTTAAGATATCCTTTTATAATCATATTGTTAATAGATATGGAAAGTATGCCACTATTAATTAGAAGCTATGGATGACAAACACTAGAATCTATGCGTCGGTGAAAATTTCAATAATCCCTTTTAATTAAACGTCGGATACTTGTGGTTTTCCCTGAACATCTGGATTTATTACATTAAAAACTTGAAGTTTATTACTTTTTCAGTTTGAGGGTTTTGTGGAAAGTTGAATAATTGCTTATACGATTTAAAATTCAATTACTTAATCTGAAAATTTAGGATTTTTTTCCAAACTAAATAAAAAAATACATAGAATACAGGTGGAATATATTTAGATAAATACTACAAAACTCTTTACTACAAGAAATGCAATAAGTTCTCTTAGATTATGTAAATCATTATGGTTAATTCCTTTTTAGCATGATGTCGAAATCAGCTGGTTTGTGAATTTGACTAATAACTCTATTGCAAATATTGTTATCTCTTTGGTGTCATTAGGGTAAAACGTTAATATGGTTCCCACTATTAAAATTAAATACTATTTAGAATTTGTTAAGAAATTAGAATATTGCCTCTTGAAAATACACCATCCACAAAAAACAATATTAGGAATAATTTAGTACACATTGTCAGTTGCAAAAGATTATTAAAAATACCTTCTGGGATGGATGTCCTTTGTCTATCAGATGTTATGTGCCCAAACATTTTGTCTGCTACTGTGGCAGACATTTGCAATGGCTAATAGGTACACGCAGTGGCCTTTCAGACAGCTCGCTGATGACTGAAATACACATGTACCCATTAAGCCACTAAAGATGTCTGCTACAATAGATGATACGTTTGGCAAAGCCAGCCCGGAAAGTATATTTAATAGTGTATCCAAACTTGAGAGTCTACATTGCTTTATTGATCACAAAAGATTCCATTCATAACTTCTGATGGCCAACAATTTAAAAAGAATGCTTGAAAGAAACTAAGGAATTTTTACATAATAATCAGGATAAATGTTTTACAAAGGTGGAAAAACCGCAGCTTTAAATAGAGATTACTATTACAATCCTACTAATGACCATACTATGGGAAAGCAACAATGTTAGACTGAAAAAAAACTGTACCAGGTGTAGCTATAAATTTAAAAGATATTTTACTCAGATGGGGCACACATATTACAAAAAGAATACAGGAATGGTTGTTTTCTACTCCCACACTATATCTAGAGCATGTGAACTTCCTAAAATACCAAAAACCAACTATGATTCTTTTTGGATCATTATATCCAGCATGGATTCATCTATTAGAATAAACTGATATATTAAGAAGAGCAGGCTTACATTTCTTTAAGAATTATAGAAGATATTTCATCATTCCCAGATGAGCAACGATTTTTGAAGGAATGTATCAGTCGATTAACTTCAGTTGCATTTGTGTGATGGAGAAACATGAATTTTGAAGTTCCAGAAGATAAGGAATTAATAGTATTATTGGTTACAATGTCCTGCTTTGAATTTAAGAAATGACAGTTAAAGGTCCTTGAATATCAGAAGGATTATCAAGAAACATGCCTTCAAGTAGTCGGTGTATGTTTTTGTGAGACTGAGTTTTCCCACTTTTGATTATATTCCATAATGTTTTCGATTTATTTGTTGAGTTGTTAAAATTATTATTTAATTGATAAGCTTTCTCATTCATCAGTTTTATCTTATAGTGTTTTTATACTGTTTATACTTTTCATTATGAAACAGGTTCTTAGTATCTCTGAACAGGTCATACATGTTTTTCATTTTATTTTTTAAGAACAAAAATTTCATTCAGAAGGTTAATTTTGGTTTTTTTTGCAACATTAATTTGCCTCTTAATAATGGGACATACAATATTCCAGTGATTATTTAATGTACTCAGGAATAAGTTCCATTTTTTATTGAAATTGCTACTATTGTGTACTTCAGTCAATTCCTCTTTTAGGAGACGTTCATTTAACAAATGTAGTTTAGTATCACTTGTGTCATGGGTGAATGTGTATGTAGGTAGTTTAAGGCTAATGGCGCAATTGATTATTTCAATGATTTGTGCAATGTGATCAGATAGATGAAATCAATATTATGAGAGGAGTATACATTTCAATGTTAATAATGATGTGGTCTTTCGTAGAGGTGGAATGGGTTGTAATACGTGTTGGCCCTAATTCTACATCATGAAGATTGAAGCTATTTAATAAATCATGTAGTTCATTATGTTCAATATTAATGTTCAGATCTCTCAAAATAATTAACTTACAATTGTTGTTTCCTATAAGTTTAGTTAAAAGTTCTTCCAACTTGAGTAGAAAGTCATTAACGCACGAAATTGGGGATCTATAAATGCCTCTGATTTTTGTTTCCTTTCATTGGGTTTACAGCTAACCTGCTACTTCAATAGTCATTTTGATGCTCATATCTCTAATCCAGTCTAATGATTTGCAAATTAAATTATTCTGGACTATTATTGCAATGACACCACTTTTGTTAAATTCTCTTCAGAAACATGCAGGAAGTTTATAGATACAGAAGTTAGTTGAATTAATTTCATTATATTTTAGACCATGTTCGGTAATGACTCAGTGTACTGTCCGTATTTTCAGACAATAATAGTATGATAACAATAAAGGTAATAACAATAATAGCATTACCTCTACATTTTATGGCTGTTCTGCACAGATATTTAAACTAATAAATACTCGACTCTTTTAAATACACTTGTCTCCACTCCACTTGTACATTTATGGAATACTTATCTATACTTGCCTAATTCTGTATAACTTGTATTTTCGCATGGAAATAATCACTTAGCTTTCTCAAGAGAAAAAACATTTTCTAATATTTTTGCGACTATCAAGGAAAACGAAAAGGTAACTGTCAAGGAAGATTGAATAATTACTTTAAATGTTTTTAAGGAAGTGTGAATTGTTCGTAGAACGTATCTCTATAAAACTGAATAAATCTTTATCGAAAATTTCCAACGTCAATTGCATTATTTTTGTTTGATATTTTATAAGTTCGAAGCGAAATTGATACATTTTTTAACAAATAAATACGTTTCATTTACAAATTTCCATCTTGATGGAAAGGAGAAGGAAAGGGCGGGGATTAACATGCGAGAGTTGTCGCACAGGTACGCTAGTGATTATATATTTAACAAAGCAATGCACTGAAACCGTCACAACAATGAGACGTAATTCATAGAAATTTGCGTGTCGCATTGAGTAATGCAATGCTGCATTCCAATCTGATATTCCCTGAAGGCTAGCAGTTTTTATATGAAATAGGTTTTAAATATTTCCTAAAAGATAAATTTGTAAACGTATAACAAGAGCTCTAATGTAAGAAACGAACAAAGAAATATGGAGTAGTAGTAGCGCCATCCGACTGCCTCAAAACACTTGTCAAACTACGTGCACGGAGCGGACGACGAAGTTGAAGTCAAATTACTCAAATATTTTCATGATCATATTTTCCGAAACGTCAACCTGACCTTATTCGAAGATGATGATAAATCGTAGGTGTATAGACGCCAAAAATGTTTGATTTTTTTTGAACTTTCAAAAAATCAGGCATTTAAACGAATTTAAGACCTACGCCGTTCTCTTAAGCGTCCTCTAAGGAATCAAAGGTCCAAATTTTTTAAAACATCGCAATCTACGGCCAATGTTGGAGCATTTTTTTATTTGTGAAAATTTTCAAGGGGTTTTATGTAAAGTGCCCTCCAAAAAAAAAATTGGGGGGTTTTAAATTCAGTGGGCCGAGACATCAGCCAGATCGATTAGGGAATATCAATTTTGGAGAAAATCGGCTAAACGTTTGAGCAGCTAGCGTTGTTCACAGACGGACAGACGTTTTGTCGTCAATCGATTTTGCGGTATCAAGGACCCACAAAAGAGATCCTGGCTACATCACATGTTAGAGGATTTTTTTCTAAAGTTTGCGTCTGCAGTTTTCCACTTTATCGTTACTAGGACCCTGTAATAAGAGGTTTTTTTGACGAAAATTTGCATTTTTTGTCGTGTGTCTGGTAAGTAAAGCGAATGATTTCCGGAAGTCCACATACTTAGAGCCAAGAATGCTTTGATGATACAGTGTCAAGACACGAAAGCTATAAACTTTTGATATAATGCAATGTCCTGAATGTAGTTCCCCCACTTTCACTTCTCTTTGACGTATTTAGTAATTTAATTGATTTGGTTGTTTATCTGTGAGGTGGTTCAGTACACATGTTCATAGTCTTCCAGAGCTTCAAAACGTTTTATTATTGACTAGCGGACCCGACAGACTTCGTCCTGTCAAAAATATTGTAACGTGACAGTTTTTTGTTCCTAAATATATTATAGTCTGGGAAAAAAATTCCCCTGAACACACCCGTTACCCTGGTGACAGGGCGTTGTGAATAAGAAATATAATTAGATAAAACATATATAAGCATTAAAAGTAAGTAATCGCGTTATAGTTAATCATGTGAATCATAATTATTAACAAAAATCAGTTTTATTTTCATTGTAATGCTTTGTGATATCCGATGTTTTTTTGTTTGATACCTGGCGCATAGACAAACAAATCTGATGGTTTTCCAACACGGGAAAGGGCAACATACAATTGACCATGTGAGAAACATGGGTTTTCTAGATTAATACCTCAAACACTTAATGATTGCCCCTGGGACTGTTTATGGTCATAGCAAAAGCAAGCCGAACTGGAAACTATTGTCGTTTAAAGTCAAACGGGCACATCAGTCGGAATCATTTGGATGCGCGGTATGAGAACGTCTCCTTTATACTTTCCTTTCAGTATAGTTGCTTCTATCACGTTGTTTTGTAATTTTTTTATCGCTAACCGTGTGCCGTTGCAATGACGTGGTTGATTGAACCTTTAATTGTATCACCAATATGTTATCAAATAAATGAGTGTGCTTTAATGGGGGATATAATTTCATGAATTGCAGAAGCTACTAGAAAGTGATGGCGACTTCCATAAGAGCTGGCGGGAATGGCTCGCGAGATGGCGCGGATGCCGTCGGCGACGCCTTCCAGCTGGTGGCGCAAGGGCTGGTGCAGGGGATGGTGCAGCTACAGGAGGCCTTTCGCCTGCAGAGGCAGGAGGCAGAGCGGAAGATCCAGGAGGCCCTGCGCCTGCAGGAGGAGAGGGCGTCGGCGGCGTTGCGGGAGATGGAGCGGAAGCTGCAAGAGAAGGACGCCGCCATCCGCGCTCTGCAGCAGCGACTCGAAGAGAGATTGACGGCCGTGGAGCAGAGAACGACGGCTTCGGAGGGATCCGGAGGGGAGGGAGGTGTGCAGCGTCTGGAGGGCCGCGTGGAGAAGGCGGAGGCCTCTCTGCAAAGAGCGGTGGAGAAGTTCATGCCCCGCGTTGATGCTCTGTTGCGCCATCTGGAGAAGCCTCAATTTACAAGTGCGTTCCTTGCCACCGCCAACGCCGCCTCCGCCGCCAGCGCTAGCGAAGCACTGGCGACGGGAGGGGCAGCAGCGGGCGGAGGGGAGGAATCCCCCACCTCCAACTCCTCCCCCAGTCCCTCAGGCGCCGGCCACCAGGGCGCAGCAGCAGGCGAGGAAGAACGCGCGAGGCGGTGTGTGGTGCTCCGGGTGCGGGAGGTGGAGTTGAGGAGGCAGAGGGCTCGAACCTCTCCCTCCTCTCTCGGGGAGCACTTGTGTAAGGCGGCAATGGAAGGAAGACTAAGTGTCGTACGACGTCTCATAGACTCCGGTGCCGACGTCAACTACACTGATGAATTTGGTGTCCCTCCTCTACTTAGAGCAGTCGCGAAAGCCAAGGCGAATGTGGTGTCACTCCTTCTGCAACGAGGCGCCGATGTGAAAACTGTCAACCGGTTTGGATGTTCCGCGTTGCACTGGGCCGCGTGGAGCGACCGTAACGGTCAGTGCGTGGAACTGCTGGTGCGCGCGGGCGCCGACGTCGACGCGAGGAATATGGATGGAGTGACTCCTTTGCACTGGGCGGTGCGGACTGACAATGAGGAAGCGGTGCGCGCGCTGCTCGCGGCCGGCGCCAGGACGGACCTCAAGCCTTGGGGAGGAGATTATAAAGACAGGACCTTTTTTGAAACTACTCAGTCTTCTAATTAAAGCGTTTTTGAAGGAGAACGTAGACGTGGTGTCGCTCCTTCTGCAACATGGCGTCGATGCGAACGCTGTCAACATAGTTGGGTCTTCCGAATTGCACTGGGCTGTGAAAAGGGACCGCAGCGGTCGGTGCGTGGAGCTGCTGGTGCGCGCGGGCGCCGACGTCAACGCGAGGGATGAAGATGGAGAGACTCCTCTGCACTGCGCGGCGCAGAGTAACAAAAAGGAAGCGGTGCATACGCTCCTCGCGGCCGGTGCCAGGAGGGACCTGAAGGAATGGAGAAGCGTTTTTTAAAGCAGAACCCCGTTTGATTTTGCAATTTCGTCTGGTATACGAATGCGACTGTAGCCCCAGGAATAAAGATGTGGGATTACTCAGCATTGAGCTGTGCACGGTGACAGTTATATTGCGGTGCATGCGCTCAGTGGCGGATTTATGTAATTTGGCCCTCTCGCCAAAAAAATGTTGCGATGTAATAAAAGGCAGAAAATTGATAATTGTAATTAGAAATAAATTATATTTTGCATGGTTCATTTTAAAACTAGTTTTATCATTATGTAACACCATAATTGCTTTAGTCGAACTTTTTGATTTGCGAAGATGTTTATGATATAATCTATGTGATGTAAAATATCTCTTTTCATGCTAAGTTAGAAAGTCAATTCAATTTACTTTCGCCCAATTTCTGATCTTAAGTAGTTTTTTTTATACGGTTCAAAACTGAGAAACAATATTTTAACCAACAATTTGAAATGCATATACACATATACTTCAGAAAGTTGATATCAACATTTGGAAATAGTGTGTCGAGGTCAGTTTTGCGTAGAAACTGGTGTAAATCCTGCCCCGAATTCTTTTTCAAAGCTGGAACAACTTAATTTAACATTCACTAAACATTAACAAAAAAGTCTTACCGAAAATTTGCCCCCCAGACACGTGCCTTGATGTGCCTCTTCCTAAATCCGCCTCTTGGGTGGCTAGGTGGCGGCCGGCGCCAGCAGAGACCTCAGCCAATGTCGACTTGAATTAACAAAGCCTGTGTAGCCCCGGCAAGCAAACAAGTACTTCCGTATTCGTGGTTACACACAAACATCAGAAGCGTTTGCTAAACTATGTTAAAAATAGTTATTGAATAAAACACTCCTCGTTTAGTGGATATTTAACGAAATGTGCATTTGAAGACAGGCGTAAATGACACAATCATATCGAATGCGTTAATCTACACGCAATCATGTACATTACTTTTCCTGACAAAATTTCCTTTTGACAGTTCAGTGCAAAATTGACTATACTTTGCGTCTTTACTTATCATGGTAAGAGAGTGGGATTAATAATGCTGTCCATACAAAATTCTCAAATCAAAATTTTATAAACAAATTATTTAGCCAATAAACGTTATAACTAAGAGGAGTTTTATGCCCTAAAAATCTTGAAATATACTTTTAAAATTAACAATATTTCATTTCCTGTATGAATCTTTCTTGGTAAAATTAAGAAGAAACATTCTTGGAATGAAAATATATAATTTGATCAAACGTAACTTAATCTACCTCTCTTTTCAGGAAAAATAATGGATGTAAATATTCACCTTAGTATGTCTTGTTTCATTTCTTCTGCCTGGTTTAAAAAATTATGTCAAGAAATAACAAAAGTCAAAATGTCAAAAGCAGACAAAGGCAACACAGTAGTGATTCTTCATAAACATGAATACAACCAAAAAATGTATGACTTTCTTGACATCAACCAGACTGAAAAACTTTCCAACGACCCCACCAAGAAGTATCTTTTCCATCTTTAGCAAGCACTTAATAATTCACAAGCCCTTTTTCCGTATCCCAAACAATACATACCAACTAACCCTTTTCCCCCTAGACTCTATGGCCTTCCAAAATTACATAAAGAAAATACTCCCATCAGACCTGTAGTCTCTCACTCTAACACATTAACACACAAACTTGCTCACAAATTAAATATCCTCTTCCATAAACGCGTTGAGTTCAAACCTACATATACTGTAAAAACAGCCTTGATCTAATAGAAAAAATTGAATACATTCTTGTCCCACCACATGCAAAACTAGTTTCATTTGATGAAAAGAATCTATTCCCTAGTACTCCAACTACTGATTGTTAATTACTTTTACGTAATTTACTAGACAAATCGTCATGCCCCATACCCGTTCGAGATGAACTCCAAAATCTCTTCAACTTGTGCATGGACCAAAATTACTTCACTTTTGCCAACAAATTCTATAGGCAAACTTGAGGAATTCCTATGGGCTCACCTCTCCTCGCCTTGCAGATATATTTATGGACGCTTTCGAACAGACCATCTTCCTTTCAAACCATCCACTTCAAACCAACTTCAAACCACTTCAAACCATGTAATTCATTGGTATGAACTCTGACAGATAGACGGACGTTCGGACAAAGAGACAGACGCATATTGCTGTCGATCGATTTTTCTGTATGAAGGACTCACAAAACATGAATTCTTGTTACACCTAAATTTAGCAACTTATTTATCCACTTTTTTATTACCAAGGCCCGTCAAATAGTTTTTGTGTCGAAAATTCGCCGTTTTCGGCGCACGATTACAATACGTTCTCTTACGTCAGTTAGTGCGAGAAAGTAAAATAGGTTGGTGGCAAAACGTCTGTCTGTCCGTGAAGCCCCTAGGACCCCATGAAGCCCCTAGGACATTTTCAAAAAAAAAAAAAAAAAAAAGCTCAAATTTGTTTGATGCTGCAAATTTGTTTGTGCACTGCTGATTACCGCGATGCCCACTTCACAGCTCAGCTTCCACTGCAGACTTCAGACTGCTGACTGCTGTTCAACCACTGCACCACTCTTCATCGCAATGCACACTTCACAGCACAGCTTTCACTTCGGACACACTGACGGACTGACTGCTTCTCGGCTACTCACTGACGTCTTACTGCTCACTACTGACTTCTACTCACTTCTGACTCGCGGCCGCCGGCAGCGGCGCATTTATACCTGCCCGACGCTTGTTTCCAGGCACCCGGCACATTCTCGGCGTTTCCCCGCGGCTCGCGGATAGTCCGGAACCGTCTAGTTCGGGGGAAGGGAAGGGGCGTCGGCAGATGACGCAATCCACGCGCAGCGAATTCGGCAGGTGATGCAATATTCGTAACAGTATGAAGGGCGCCACGCGCACAGTGTTGCCGACTTGCGCGTTTCCGCCTCCATCCTCTAAAAAGCGCGCGAACGTCTGCCTTCGGGCCAACTATGGCTTGTTATTTTGCAGAGGAGTTTTTACAATTACAATTTTTCAACATTTAAGAATTAATTCCAGGAAGTACCTTGTACTCAAAATACTGTAAATATATAATAATTTTGTATTATATATTTTTATTTCAATATTTTATCAATTGTACTAAATTAGTAACTGAAAGTTATACAAATTTCTTAACTAACTATTGTAATGAATTGTAACAATATGTATAAACATTTTCAAATATAAATTGATATCAAAAATATGTCTAACACAAACAAATGGAAAAATGGAATTACATTTTAAACCACTGATTTTTTCAAACAAATAATCAGACAATAAACCCTTAGTTGCTGAATGTATAAAATTGCAAGAGAAAACAATCATTCAACTGGCGTGGATGAACATGTGAATGTGTTTAAAATACGTATTTCAAATATAAGTATATAAATACTTCCCATCCCTGCTAATAACAAATCGTACCACGTTTTTGTTGTGATAAGTTAATATATTCGACTTGAAGGACTTATTTGCCCATTTCTTTAAATTATTTTCTTCTTTTTTTTGTTGCTGTTTTTCGTTTTGAATAAATAGTGTTGTTTATTGAGATATTTTAGGAAATGAAGTTAATAGAATGATAATTCTATCTGTTGTTTTCAAAACAAATGCTTTGCTTTTAATATTTTAATTGCAGTAACGTCCCGAAAATAATATAATTGTTTTCAATTTTTAAAGAAATCAGTTTTTAACCAACATGAGACGTGAGAAATTCTCTTAAACATTCTTCAGACTATCCAACAACAAATTTTAATCAAAATCGATAGCGCCATTTTTTTAAATTTTGAAAATGTCTCATGGGTTTCATGTAAAGTACGCCCCGAAATTGAAATATCGGTTTCAAATTTCAAAGGCCGCGACATCTGCCAGATCGATTGGCTAATATCAATTTTGAAGAAAATCGGTTGACCGGTCTAACCGCGAGTGTTATTCTCAGACGGACGGACGGACAGACAGACTTTTTGACGACATTCTATTTTTCGGTATCATATACCCATAAAACATGTATTCTGGCTACACTACCTGCAGAGTGTTTTTTTTTCTTCTTCTTTTTTTCTTTCTAAATTTAGCAACTGGCTTTATCCACTTTTTCGTTACCAGGGCCCCAGGGCTGTTTTTTCGTGCAGCTGTACATAACTTTTTTCTACTCTGTAGCGAAAAAGTAAAAATATACGCCCTGTGTTGGCTACGAATGGATGGATAATCACACATACGCGAATAGCAGCAGTAGTTAAAGCGTAGCAATACTCCGAAGGTTTAAAAATCGCGCGGAATTGTTGCCATCATTGCACACGAAGGAAGGAGGTTGGTACGGTGTGGACAAAAGACGTGGTTTCGCGTAGGAGTGTCGGTCGGATTCATGTCATATGTTGATGTGTTGGCATGTGCTTTTATTTAATGTCGCGTCGTTTTCAGTGAATCATTTTGTTGTTATCTCATTCTTTTGTGTAAATTAAATGGCGTGGTTTGGTGAAAGTTTGTCGTCATTAACTGGACATTTACAAAACTTGACAAAAGAGGTGCTGTCAGAAGCAAGTGATGAATCCAAAGGTAAGTGAACTTAGTAATGTCACTTACTCTCTTTGACAGTCCAAAACATCCCATTCCCAACTCCAGAATTTTTGCCTTAACTGTCACGTCCCTGATTGATAACACTTTTATTCATTTAAGGTATGAATAAATACGTTAGCACTGTGACATTGCATATCTGTATGTAAGTCAGTGTGGTCTCAGATGATGTACTTGACGTTATAGGTTATGACAATAAGTAATCACGTTAGCTTTTAATCTGTAACTTTAATGTATTGTAATAACGCCTGTATTTATAGGTGCTACTGGAGATTTGAAAGCTGCAAATGAAAAATTGGAGGAGTTAGAAGCATTATGTACAACTCAAGATTTGGAGGTATGGACAAAAATTCGTTAATTATTTTAATTTCAGGTACCTCAAATTTTTAAATAATTGCATTTTTTCAGTGAATTTTTTTCAGTGAATCTATTTATTGTCTTTTTGTTTGTCAAGGATACTGTGACACAATGTATTTATTTACGAGCATGTTAGGAATATTTGTGTTTACCTAAAGTATCTCTGTTTTTTATTTCCAGCATTTAGAACTTAATTTCATGTTCCTTAAATGTTTGTCTTTTTATAACACAATGTATATAAACAATGTTGGTGATCAAATTAGAAATATTTATAAAAGTATTTACAAAGAGGATGGATGTACCTTTGCATGTAATTGTATTATGTAAAATTATTTTATGGTAAAAGCTGCATTTCTTGCATACATTTGATTACACTGATAGCAGGTTATGTTTAGCTACTAATAGAGTTTATGAAGGGCTCAAAGAATATGTAATTTATGCAATCTTCAAATTTATATATACTATAAGTTCAGTCAGCATGTTTATGACAATTGGTGAAGAGTATGTAAGTGCGAATTAATGAACAGTAATTTACTGACATTTTATAAAATTTATTTTCAACTTGAGGATTTATGTGTATATCATTGTACATTATTATATTATTATCATCCCATGTATATCATACATTTTTAAATAGAAGAGCAACATTGTTGTAAGTGATGCTTTTCCTTTTAAACAAAGTTTATTTTTCTTTCATTCTGATAAGTCTATCTCTATTTATATATTAATATTATAAAATTTTCATACCTGTGATAATACTGACATGTAAGAAACACTGACAATTCTATGTATATATGAGTGTTAGTTTCATATATTGCCTACATTGAAGAAAAAAAATGTTTCATTGTTGTTTTAGTTTTATCCTCATCTCAGTGATAACTGAATTGTTTTTATTTAAGTGAGCTCAAGGTGTTTAACATGATATTGAGAATGGGTCAATAAGATTAGATTAGATATAATTTTCACCAGAAAATGTATTTCAAGTATGGTAAAGCATGTTCTGTAGGTAAATAACAAAATTTTATATTTAAAATAAATTAAATTGTAGAAAAAATAATGTAAATGACAATTGATAATTAATATCATGTGTATCAAAGTTAATAGATGTAAAAACAAAATTACCGGAAGCCATAATGGATTGTGTTAGTACAAAGAGAGCAGTATTTAAATACCAAAAATTTGTGTTCTCATGTTAGAAAACGTCTTCAAATACATTCATTTGTTCATAGTGTTGTTACGTTAGGGCTGGCCTATTTTAAAGGTAATGGGAATTTGAACTCATTGCTGGATGTTGACACTTTTTGTTATGTAGTGGTAGGAAGTCTGCAGGACTTGAAGGTCCAGAGCATTTAGCTGATAACCTGTTAACTCAATCTGCAGTTACATTACATCCATAGTAGGGATATCCTGCTGCATTTAGCAAATTTTAGACTTGTCATCAATGTAATTATGTATGAATTTAATATCTTCTGATGTAAAAAACGCAGACCCTACCCAGGTCGCCTTGTCTTGCTTGGGGCTAAGTGTTTTCATAAAAGATGCTTAGAAGGATTTTCAGCATTTACATGACATCTCAAACAGTAGGGGATACAACATTTGTTCACCGTGAATTTGTGTTTACTTAAGATGCCACGTGCTTTATTTCAGAACCGACTTGGTACTGTTTCCTTTTCAGATTTCTTTCTCCTCATCCACCTAAAAATTAATTCATTGTTTCACTTCTTTGGCTTGTGACCTGTCTGTTAGCAGGGCTCTTTTGTATTGTTTCAAACTGCTAATTCCTTCTTACAGAAGCATTCCTGTGAGGTTAAAGAGCTGACATTGGCTACTATTTTCTTTGCACGATTGTGAGCTTTTTTATTACTTTCTATGCTGAGTGTGTAAATATCCAGATAATGTTAAGTTTCTCCCTTCTAACTCGATATTATGTTTACTCTTGTTTCTCTTATGTTTCAAATCTCCTGTTTCTGTTATATCCGTAAATAAAATGAAAAATATTTATTTATTATATGGACAAATATTTGAGGGGCAAATGTTGTTTTTACTATTTGGTCTTTTTGTGTCAATTTAATTATATTTAGTCTTTATGATCTTGTTAGAAGAAAGCAAAAGAAAGTTAAGAAATTATTTTCATATTTTTGTGCGACTAACGTTTAGAATACTGTTTGTTGAATTATCCATTGAAGCAGGTGGTGGGGGTCATGAAAAATAAAGTGGCTTTTTTCTTGGGCTTGTGTAAACTGAGATATTTGAGCCTTGGGTCATGCCAATTTATATTATATGAGATCTGCTTCATTCTCTAGGATAATAACCTCTTCTGTACTCCTTCCATCTCTTTCTTAGATCAGGTTTTTGTCCAGTTTCCCTGATCCATTGAGCAAATGCTGAGATGACCCCTTGTTTTGTTTCTGGACGTATATGTAGCTTCACTATGCGCACGTTTTGTTGATCTCTCCTTTTGCTTGTAATAGTATGAGTAGAGGTAAGGGCGAGTTGCTATTTTGTTAGCAATGCAGAAAAAACGTCCTTGCAATTCGTGTACTGATGCAAATAAGTCTTCTATAACTCAGAAACGAAAATGACTATTTTTGAAATATTGCTAATCTTGCGATTTTTAATTTTTTTAAAATTTATCTATGTTAAACTTTTACACATCTTTCAACTATTTATAGTTAAAATGACGGGAAGGGATTCTGGAACTCAAGAATACGTGCGCAGATAATATTCCCCCCCTATGTCACATAGAGTTTTTACTGTTTTTTCGACTGAATAAATCTCAATCGTAGGTGACCTGGGCCACATCCTCCTCAAGAAACACTATCTTGTCATGCTGTGACAATTCTGTCTGGAGCCATACTCAGTGGTTCTATTTTTAGTTTGCTCTTTTGCCTTTGACCACTGGTTTGGATGTAACACAGTTTTCTAATTTCCAAAAACTTTATATTATTCTTTATATTTTTGTAATAAATTTTTGGGGAGTGACCAATTTATTTATTTTAAAATTTTATTTTGTTCTAGACATGTTTGCTCTAGTTTCTGTTGTATGAGTACTATAGAACAGATTACTGCTTCATATAGAGATATAGAGAGAGCGAATTGGAAGTTTTTTCAGAGCGGGTCATTCAAACCGTCAGGCGGGGATGAATTGAAAGGTAGATGAGTGAAATGACCATTTTCGCTTCCGCAACACCATCTGAATGACTCCTCAGAATACACTCAGGATTGTTTTGTTGTCGAATTTCATTTATTTGAATTTTTTCATTTGAACATTTCACAGTGAGGAAATTATAATTGCTGCACCTAATAACTTCACATGTATTATTATCATCATGTCAAGTTCATATTCCCATCAAGGGAAAATTAATACTTATCTGCTGGGTACATCAAACTTTGTAGAGGGGGACAATCCCCACGTCAGTTTGAACCCTTTATATATATATTAAATTTTGTATCTATATCTAGAAACTTTATTTCTCCAAATAATTTCATTTTGGTATTCTGATAGTCATGCTGCTTTTTATGCTTGCTGTGCTTCAGAGTATAAATAGTCAAAGCTGGCTGGCTATCCATAAATTCTGTAACCCAAATTTTGAGTATTTTGAATATCCTCTCGTAACACTCCGAAAAGACGTGCTTGAACCCCCATAATTAACTGGGGACTTTATGTAAAATGTAATGCTAGTGATAACACTCCTCCCCCATTTACAAAAAGCAAAAGTAAATTATATGACAGCAAAAGCAATTTGTATTAATATAATTGTCACCACCCTGACACCCTTTTTGAATGCAATTATGCTTGGAGATATGTTCTACAACAGTAAAGAAATCCAAGTTGTGACCATGTTCCTGAGTAACGTGTAAGAAATTTAATTATTAATGTATGTTTGCAAATGTATTTTAATAATTAAATTTGTTCAGAGATTCGGTGACCCTGACAAGGATTGGAATCTGGGTCTCCTGGTTTACACCCAGTTTATATGTCACCATCCTGTCACTTTTTTGGACATAATTACGCTTGGATATGTGTTCTGCAACAGCAATAACTCCAAGTTGAGACTATGTTGCTCAGTAACAAATGTATTTTAATAACAAAATTTGTTCAAAGAATTGGTCACCTCGACCGCGATTCGAACCCGGGTCTCCTGGTTTCCATTACTTTTATTTGCATTGTTTTATTGTATCGTGTGAAGGAAGGGCATTCAGACTTGAAACTTTCTGGCAACAAGCCATGCACACTTCATTGTGGATGACATGTGGGCACTAATTTAATTGGAATCTAGAGTATATAGATCAGTTTTGAATATTTTCTTAGTAATCTTACAGATTCCAAGATTACAAAATGATGAAAAAATACTTCCATTTTTTGTAACAATTTGCGCATAGTCACTTTAATTTTGTAAATATTTTTTTAAAAGTAATTAGTTGATATTTTAGTGTTTTGGTATAAGACAAAAAAAGTAATTGTTTCAGTGTTTCAGCAAAAGTTAAAAATTAAATATATATCAATATCAATGTTACGTAACACTTCACTAACACTCACTACTCCAAGTAACGCATGATAACACTGCCTCACATCCATTTACCTCCTTTTGATGTAATATCTAGATTACCCTTCATAAATTTTATTCCAATGTAAATTGCACTTTGGAATACGTGAATCCAATTAATTATTTGTTCTACCACTCTTCTTTTTTCTTGTTTTGTCATTCCAATTACATTGCTTTAGTTTCTAGCTCTTTGGCATATATTTTGTCCTTTATACTTGTTATCTTCCTGTGGAACAAATCAACAACATAACATATCATTTATTTCATTATTCTTCACCCTATATCCTGGAATTATTTTTTACATGGTTAATATCATGTGGCACAACATTACAAAGAAACAGGTATAGATAGTTTCCTTGTGAAATTACTTTGGTTATTTCCTTACTCATTTTATAATATTCAGTTCATCCACTAATTCTACACTGCCAAAGATCTTTTCTATAACAATGAAACAAAAAAGCAATATATTAAGCCTTTTTAACCACTGTCTTAATATAAAGATAGCATATATGCATGATCTTCCTTTCCTAAAGCCTAGTTGCTCATTGCATAGGGGTTTACTTAATTTAATTTTTGTAGTACGTGTGGTTGTGTCGTTATTTTAAGGGCAGACTTCAGGAGGTTAATTCCTCTGTAGTTTTCAGTTATTTGTTTGTCCACTTCTTTTCAGACCAAGGATATTGTTTTTTCTTTTCTCTGATATTTAACTTTTCTGGAAAATAATAGTCTTCTTTCCTACTAACTTGTCTTTCAAGTCGTCACCTCCACACTTAGGCTCTTAGGCCTGGAGATTTTGATTTTTTGTTTCTTTGAAGACAACGTCAACTTCATCTCTTTGAATTTCTACAATAATTTTGATATTTACTGATTCTACCCGTATTTGGTGTTCATTATTTCTTTATTTCTATACTCAGTTGTTCATTATGTCTTTCCATGGTCCTAAATATTATAGAGAAATAGCTAACCCATTCATTTCCTCTAATGAATTTTGTTGTTATAAGTTTGTTTTTGTCTTGGTGTTGTCAAAGGAGAAGTTTCTATAATTATTTTCATGACCTGTGGAAATATCTCTCTTGCCTTCTATAAAATAATTCCCAGAAATCCTTTATTTGTTTGTCTTATCTTACTGTTAACCATATTCGTCTAATTTTTGTATCTTGAACATGTCTCATTCATTCTTTTCTTAATAAAATATTTTCTTTTTCTTTCAGCAAGTTCTTTCACGTCTTCTCATAATCAAAGAGTTTTATTCTTCCAAAATAATTTTGCTATAACTATTTACAGTACTCTCAGTGATTCTTGAGTACTCTGAACCTTGCTTGATTTCTTCCCCTTCCATTTATTTTCCGTGTGTGTGTGTGAGGGTGTGTGTGTGTGTGTGAGGGTGTGTGTGTGCCAGGGATGCAGTATATGTACCTTATTTGTGATTTCTACTCATTGAAATGTTCAAAAGAAGCAAATTGTATAAGAAAACATTTCTGAAAGTCTTTACTTAGGATTCTTTCTGATTGTTGTGAAAGCAAAGACGGCTTTCACTCTTTTCATTTCTCCACTCTTCGAGTTTTGAATGTCTCGATCTGGAGAAAATTGCCAATTTACACACTGTGTTATGTTATCTGCTTTGTGAGTTTTTCTTCAAAATGGTTGTGGACCTTTTGCATATTAGGGCCATATGCCTTGCACATTGACTTACCTATCCTTGTTGGTAATATATTTAGCCTATTCTGATATAATTTCCCAAATATTTTAATATTTTTTGTAAATGATGTTACTGATGGATTTGTGATCAGATCAGACTGAATATGCTTTAATATGGATCATCCCCATTTGTGAAGAGTGCAAATTGCTTTCAGTGTGAATTACATCTGCATTTACTGTATTGGGCAGAAATTAAACTTTGAATAAATATTTAGAATTTGATAAACTTCCAAAGAGCAAGTAGTTCATTTGTTTTAAGCAAAACATCTATGTTATTGCTTTGATAAACATGAACCATTGGACATTGAAACAAAAAAAAAAGTTCATTTTCTTATGAAATGGAGACTAGTGAAGTGTAGCCTTTATAGGTCCCTAATTCAAGCAGTTTAACAAAGATAATTTTGCAAGAGATTTTTTTTTTTCTTCGAAGAAAATCCTGTATCAAAGATGAGCAATGCGGCGGCGGCGACTGTGTGACGGTTAGCGTACCGGACTGTTATACCCAAGCTCGCGGGTTCAAGCCCGATCGAAGCCGTGGATTTTTAGGGCGACAAAATCCTTCGTACGCCTTCCTTCGGAGGGGAAGTAAAGCCGGCTGTCCCATGTTCGTAGATTTACTTGCATGTAAAAGATCCTCAGGCCTAAATGACGCCTCTGAGCTAAATTCAAATCGCCTGTTTCTCGCCCAAGAAATACCTCCTTTCTCTGCTAGTTGATGAAAGGAGCGTAGCGAAATTTGCGTGGTCAGACGGAAGAGCGGGCCTGATGGCCCGAGTCTCGCCACGTAAAACAAGGCAAATTCAATTCAATTCAATTCAGCAATCATCGTCATCCTAGGATAACATTCATCCTAGGATAACATTCAAACGTCAAATAGATCATTAAGAAAGCACTAATTGAATTAAATTTGAATTTGAATTAATGCCTTATTTTACGTGGCGAGACTCGGGCCATCAGGCCCGCTCTTCCGTCTGACCACACTAATTTCGCTACGCTCCTTTCACTAACTAGCAGAGAAAGGAGGTACTTCTTGGGCGAGAAACAGGCGATTTGAATTTAGCTCAGAGGCGTCATTTAGGCTTGAGGATCTTTTACATGCAAGTAAATCTACTAACATGACACAGCCGGCTTTACTTCTCCTCCGAAGGAAGGTGTACGATGGATTTTTTTGCCCTTAAAAATCCACGGGTTTGAACCCGCCAACTGGGGTATAACAGTCCGATACGCGAACCGTTACACCATCGCTGCGCGCAAATTATCATCAATACAATAATTCTCAGCAATACGTCAGATTTTCTTAATCAGCAGTCACAGACACACGAGCAAACTAACTTCATTTCCTTCATTCCAGATGTTAGTGTTAATTCTACATAGACTGCATTATTATATTTCAAGTAACCTATGCAGAACTATGAACAAATATGTGCCATAATGAAGGATGATGTTAAATGATGGATGATGTCATACGCTTCCACGGCCAGGGACTTGATCTGGGCTGTCCGGGTGACGCCGCGTCGCAGGCTGAGATGCCGACGTTTCGACCGACATATCGCGGTCTTCTTCAGGGCTGTAGCCCGCAGCCCGAAAGAAGGCCGCGATATATTTGTAGAAACGTCTGCACCTCAGCCTGCGACCCACCGTCTCCCGAACAGCCCAGAACATTAAATGATGGACATTTGTCTACACACTAAGCAACCAATAATGATCATTAACCATTTAAAATAAGAAAATTGTCTTGAGTGGTTTTTACATTATACACTAAATACCATTGACTTTCTTGCAAATATTCGATATAATATTTATAGCATACATTTACTGGGCGCAGCAATTGCTCATTGTATTAAAAATAATCTGAAATGTGTAAGAAAATTAAGAAAATCCTACTTCAGTAATCATCAAATTATGTGTTCAATGGAAATTATTAGTTTTCCAAAAATTTGAGTTTAATATTAGTAAAAAAAGTGAATAGAAGAAATAAGAAGAGCATCTAAATTCTGAACTGTCAGTAACTAGGACGACGATGCATTATAGGGCCTTCAAGATGACCAATTAGTGGTGTGAAAATTGAGATATTGAATGCATGCTATTAATATCTGCTGATTACATTTACAGCATAATTGTTAAAATATTAGTAAATTGCGTGGATATTCCACAATTATTTGGCGCTCTTACATTGAGGTTAGTTCAACAGAGGAGGCCCTTGGACTGACATAATTTGGGGGCCCCCTATTTAAAGACAAGTCATTAATTTAATTTTGTGATTATAAAGTGAATTTTAGGAGTGAAAACATTTATTACAATAAACGATCAGAGAAAATAAATTTTCATTTTTGCAATTTCATGTTGGTTCAATGTTGGTCTCTTCTTTGCATTTACAAGTTTATCAATAACAGCAGAAATATTACTTTTCAACGAGATTGTTTTTTCGTGTTCAATTGATAAAATACTGAAATTATTCAGACAGTCTTTTGCCATTGTACTTCGTAAATAATTTTTAATCAGTTTTAATTTCGAAAACGTTCCTTTCGGCTCTGACGAGCGTGGCAGAAAGTGTAAAAAACAATGACAATACTGTACATACATCGGGAAAACCTGTTAATAATGAGCAGTTGTTGTTTGCAAGAACTTCAACAAATCTTAGTTTTAAAATTTGATTTTTTAAACAAATGCGCAAAAACAATAACTGAGACACGTGTTCAATAACATCTGCAGGGTGTTTTGATAGACGTTTTGTGTTTTATCGTAAATTTCATCGTTCGAAAGAGCTATCAAAACTTGTGGCTGAATCACTTTTAAAATTGCCACTGTTTTTTTTCATTCCAATACATCGTCGCTCCAACTGGTTAATGACAATATCTAGGTCTCCACAGTAAATATTAATTTTGTATTTTTGGTGGCCATAAATGTGTCGTGTCTCCAGGCACAGTTCGCCAAAAATATTTTTTCTTCTCTCGTTTATCGTTAAATTTCATTTCAACTTTCCAAACTGTATAATTCTATTGCACCATTTTTCAAATCATCGTAGTGATTTCAAATCCTTCAATACTTCTGAACCTCTTTAGAGTATTCTGTGCCTTTGCAAATACAAATAAGGACTTTGAAGCTATTTCGTAACAGTTTTGGTTGGTGTTGGTATTTTTGGAATGCAGTCCTATATGAAAAACGAATTCAAAATTTTCCATTTCTTTTTCAAGTTACGGGCTTCATTCGTTTCAGGCATATTGTTAGAAAATGTAATTTTTTTAAAGCTTGCAAAATATTCAAGTATCTTATAGCTATTAAGGAATCGTTCCGTGATAACCATCTTTTAAGTCGAAGTTGTTAGTAGTACTTTATTTCGCTTCTTATCTGAATCCATCACGTTTTATTATTATTATTATTATTATTATTATTATTATTATTATTATTATTATTATTATTATTATTATTATTATTAAGGGTTTATGTGCGTTTCAACTTCTCAGGTCATTGGCGCCTATGTCAATTTATTTTATGAGCAGTATGCACAGTAACAGTATCGATCTAAAATATTTAAAACACAAAGTATGATGTTATAAAAGGGGCCATGAATGCGTTCGATGGTAATAAAAAGAGTATTTGGCATAACAGGAGTCAGAAGAACACTTTAGAATCCCCACATTAAGTGGCTCTAATTCTCCTCTCTCAGATAAGATTGTATAATCTATTTTCTCGTAAAAAAAGAAAAATAATAAAATAAATTTAAAAAATAAAATAAAAATAAAAAATAAAATAAAAAAAGTGCCTGCTGAGAGGTCATTACCAAGCATCTCTGTCGGAGAGACAGGAAGGTGATCCGCCGTCGGCGGCTATCTCTTACAGGTACCTTCGAACATTGCACGAGAGCGTCCTCCGTCCATCCGGCTGTGACCAACGCCAGCGCCTTAACCGTTCAGCCGAGTTTCTCCAAAATGGATACTCTCCGATCGACCTCACCAAACCTGAGGGCTTTGGGGTTTCAACTGGATATTTTGATTTTTGAGGCTATTGACACTACTGAAAAATGAAGCCTCAAAAACTTTTTTTTTTCCCCTTTCAAAAATGGCTTTTTCTTATTTAACTGTCATCAAATAGCATAAAGGACGCTTAGGAGCAGTTTATATGAAAGGAAGTTTAAGTGCAGGTCTCATGTTTGTTGAAATCCCTAAACGTGTTTTTTTAAATTGAAAAATTGCAATTTTAGGGGTGTCTTCCTACAACTATAATATTGAGGATATACATACTTTTTCTCTAATTTAAATCTGTTCTTTAAAGACAGGTCTTAAAATAAGGTCTGGTATAATTGTTCGGAAATATAAGTAGTTTCCGTGTAATTTTGCGCATTGAAGACATGCAGACAAGTTGCATGAAGACGAAGGCCTTAAAATCTGTTCCAAAAAATTAGTTGTTTGAAAAGGATCGTATACAATTTTTCAAAAGTAGTTTTCAAGTGAAGTGCTTAAAATTTATGCAGTTTCTAAAAAAAAATCTCAAAACTCCGTCTCGAAGATCCGTCTCGGAATGATCACGGAAAACTCCGGGCCCTGGTAACAAAAAAGTGAATAAATCCAGTTGCTAAATTTATAAAAAAAAATCTCCCAACCCGTAGCCAGAATCCATGTTTTATGGTTCCTTGACAACATTGAAAAATCCGTTGACGGCAAAATGTCATTCCGTCTGTGAACAACGCTCGTGGCTAATCCATCTGGGCTATACTCTCTGGCTAAACCGATCAGCCGATTTTCTCCGACATTGATATTCCCCAATCGTTCTGGCTGATGTCGCGGTCCCTTGAATTTTAAACGGATATTTTAATTTTGGGGGGTAAAGAGAAATTGCTAACCTTCAGGAAATATAAGATTAGAATGAGACAATGGAGATTCCCCCCGCGAGACGTCAGTTGTAATTTTGTGAATTACATCTCATTGTTGGGACATGATTTAGCTGTATGAAACGCAATTATAATTGTCGAATTTGTGTTGAAATTAGCTTGAAAATATTTCCTTTTCACACCCAATGTTCTACGATTTGAAATTAGTTTCACAAAAAATGATGACTGAGATGTGTTTATTCGGAAAGAAATTGCGGTATAAGTAGTATTACGTAACCATTACGAAGGGCGAGAAAATGTGTGCCGTTTGAGCACCACTACTTTAAGAAGAGTTCGGAAATGTGGTCGGGACTTCACGTAAAGTAGTACCCTGCTAAAATTAAAATATAAAATCGAAGGGCCACAATATACTCGGGAAGAGTCAATGTTGGTGATAATCCTATCTACAGATTAGGCGGGTTTGTTGACGATTGGACAGACGTTTTGGGAAAAAAAGAAGGAAAAAAAAACGTATTTCGGTATCAAGAACCCTCAAAATGCGCAATATGACTGCATCAAACATTCGAAAAACAATTTACTACATATATGAGCAAAACAAAAAAAAGGCCTTTATGGGTAGAATGAGGATTCCACAAAACGTGTTTTTCTGTCGGAAAACCGTATTTTTTCCTGCAGCAATTACATAACTTTCTCTTTCTACTAAGTAAATGCGAGGAAGTTCAAAGGAAGGGCGACGGGTCAGTGTCCCGGGGACCCGCAACGTGGGAGGCAACCGAGGCGTCAGGAAGAGCGGGTCGCCGTTAGGGTCGCTGGGCGAAACTGCCCTGAAACGAAAGATGTGTATACGCAAATTGAATCGTTAATTTCAGAAAACCGTCAAACGCCAAATTCCTCATTTCGAGAAAACTGAGAATATGTCTACCAATTTGATTTCAAAATATTTTTTTTAATATTAACACTTTAAGCTGTTGATAAATTAATATTTTTCATGTAAAAATGCACTTAACGATGTTTATCCTCTTGGAACAATATTTCGCCGCTAACGCGTTTTTTAGATTTTGGCGTTTGACGGGTTTCTGCAATAAACAATTCAATTAAAATATCTTACAATAACAACGAGAAAACCTAATTTAATTCACCCTCCAAACGTACCATTAACGTTTGAGAGATCGCACTGGCATAAATGCTGACTTTGAAAATAAAATTCCGCTGCGCGTTGATGTTTCAAGTCAGCATGGCGGGAAGCCAGGTATTCTCTAGTTATCTATTGAGACACCAGATAGCGGTAACGTCTTTTCCAAGACCCAATCGCATTTGCGCTATATCCGCGCGAAAGTGGTCAACGTCATCAGTCTTCGCTCTACGCGGCATAAACACCGCCACGCTATCGCGCCTGTTCCAGTTTTTATTTATTTATTTGTTTATTTATTTTTCCCACGAATGTTATGAATACGTAAGAATATTTTTCACTTATTTTAGTTATAAATTGTCATAATAATCCTCTTCTGCTAATTATCGTGTAAATTAAATGAAGTTTTGTAATCTAGATTCCTAATACTATTTGCTATTCTAGTTTTACTATAACATTTTTGGCTCGCTGCATATTATTTCTCCCCCTCTTTGTCATTTTTCATCGTATTAGATTTTTACCTTCCTACGTCATTAGATTTTTGTTTAGAGTTTTGTTACGCCATTATTATATTGTATGTATTTATTATCAGTGTTTTGAGAAGCTAAAGTAGAAGACTGATTTTGCAGACTACCTCCAGAAATTTCTTTTCTGGACGGTAATTAAAATTGTTTCAATATATGTTTGATACACTACAATGCTCAGTTGATGTTATGTAACCAATTCCCCTTGATTGACGACCAAGAGAAGCTGAAATATTGAGAAAAGGGAAGGGTGTTCGTCGGCGTCAAAATACCGCGACGAGATCGCGCTTGCGGCACTAAATCGCGCGAGCGCCCAAAGGTTAAAGGCGATGACAAATCGAAATTTTAGGGTTAAAACAGCTAATCTGACAACACTGGCTGCGTACCCCGCCCAATTCCCCCCCTCCCCCTTCTTCCGTCGTATTACTGTAGATACTGTGCCTCACCTGCCAATGACGGGCGACCGCGAAATCAGCCGATGCGATGGCGGGAGCGAGCGAACAGGGAAACCATGTCGACGGGCGATAAGACGGGGAGGACTTTGTACTGGCAGTTGCAGGCGGTGTTTACTGGACTCTTTCGCTTTCCGGGGGAATTGCACCGAGAGATACGGGAAGAACAGATCTGCTGGTCAGTGGCATGACCGAGTTGTAGGTTGTCTCTTACAAAGACAACGATGGCCGTTGGAGAAAGACAACGGTGGCCGTTGGACAAGGACAACGGTGGCCGTTGGACAAAGACAACGATGGCCGTTGGACAAAGACAACGATGGCCGTTGGAGTTAGCTTCACAGCCAACAAATGCGGCTATCTCTGCTGCGATTCTGAACCGGAGGGTCTCAGGGTTGCAGTTCCGACGGTGAGGGATTTTCGACGTAGCCAGATAGCTGGTCGAATTCAGCCGCTGTCCGGAGGATAATTCTAGCAGCCGGCTGTTCTGATGGGTAGTTTTCCGTGGTTTCTCCGGTCAACACCAAGCGAATGCCGGAGCAGTACCCTAACAAACGGGCCACGGACCGCGTGCGATCGTTCCTTTGTCTTGCTCTAAATCTCCCCCCCCCCCTCGCATATAGCCTTTCACGCGCCACGCTGCCACACACGGTCGAGAGCTCGGGGCTTGTCCTGGTTGGGGGAATACCTGGAAGGGGATATCCCTGCAAACCGGCGTGTTGCTCGGAGCCGGATCTCATTGTCTAGCGGGGTAGGAACACTGCCATCTCCAGTCGTTAAATGCATTCACTGCTCCGTGACCATAGCAGTTGACGTGCCTGATGTTTTGATTGATGTTTCAATGAAAACAATGAAGTGAATGGCACTTCTTTTTTTATCTTATTTTTATGTCTTTATTTTATTCTTCACAGTCTGTCTTGAAAGTTTATATCGTTAATGGCAAGGGAAATTTACGAAAAGATAACATATCCCAGGAACGAACATATGCGTAGTTCTTTTCGAACACTGTTCTGGCCCTCATATGCACAGGCACGCAGCAGGAAACTTTCTACATATGTGGTAATCAGAATAGTCCCCAGCGCAGCGCCGCGGCCGCCGTCGTGGTTCTGGTTCGAGAGATGCTTTGAAGCAAGGCGGCAAAAAATAAACAAAAACAACAACAACATTGAATACTTATTTAAAACTTTGAATGAAACAAAACAAAATTTGTAATATGTGTCAAACACTTTTATCCCTGCCAGTTAATAAACTACGTAGGAGTATAACCATAGATACAAAACCTTTCATATTTCACCGATCACATGAAATAAACAGAACAGTTTATAAGGCGGCGTTGTTCTGTCAGTCGTGTCCGTCTGTAGTCTACTGGAGGAACTAGATGCTCTGCGTGTTTGAAACGGATGTGTCGATATTTTTGCAGTACATATACATGTAGACTCAATAAAATTTTCGAAATTTTCTCAAGAATGGTTTCAATGCTTTTTTGAAACATTGGCCTTGGATACCTTGAAACATTAAAAAGAACAGCGCGGATCTCATTTTCGGGGAAGTTCCTGTTTTTTCGAGAATTGCCAAATTTTTTTGGCAACTTTCTACCACTCCAATACTGAAAATAAAGTTTTTTCGTAATAAATTCTTGTTGAATGACATCTTGAAATATGGTGAAGTATAATTTTCAGAAAATATGAGTAACATTCACTTAATTTTGCGTGAAATATAAGCAATTTTCAAACAATTATATAATCAAAAACGACTCCATTTTTTCCTTGTACGTAGCAAAGGGTGGTAAAAAATGGTGCTTGTCTCGTTTCCGCAACCGGTGCACATCGTAAAATCATACTCTGTATTTTGGAAAATTGCAAAAAATAACACTGCAAAAGTACAACGTTGATGGTAGAAATTTTAAGTCTTAAATTAAATCAGTTCTAAAAACTAGATCTATAATTATGGTTATACACATTTTTTTGAAAAAACTAGTCGTTTTCTTGTAATTTCTGATTAAAGTTATTGCAATTTTTAAAAAATTATCAGAAAAACGGCCTCAATTTTTTCTTTATTTCTTCTAATAGAGAGTAAAGAACTCTTAAAAAATAGTGCGTCTAATGTTTGTTAAACTTTCTGAATTTTCGACTAAAAAAATGGGTCTTTGTCGACGCTTCTCTGAATCCTTGTTGGGCGTTGAGCGCCTGGCATAGAGTAATCCTCCGTTATTATTTTTGTCAAGTCTCGTCACATCGCAGTCAGTATGTGCATTCTATCCCTTCGATCAGGGTCTCTGAGGCGTTAGATCCCGGAGTTCCTAGACGTTACCCAACCAGGAACCCGCGAAGTCTCGAATTCGCTTAACCTCCGTGAGTTTTCAGAGCAAAGTGATGGAATTCGGGTAGCCACGCTGGCAATTGCTAATGTTCGAAAATTGCGAGAGAATATGAGCTGTTTTAGTACCACAAATTTTACCGAAGTTAAGTTTTATTACTTAGAGCAATGTCGGTCGTAGTGGCGCACGAGTACGCAAAAACTTGCGGACGCGCTTTCACTATTGATTCTTAATTATGACAGCATATGTTAAAATGTAGGGTGACACCAAATGCGACCCGGCGTAGCTTGAAAGGCCATAAAAGATGGCAGAAAATATTAAATTTTGGCACACATGCTCTCACACACTTTTTGATATTTCGTACCGTTTCTGTTAGGGTGCACTGTTTGAATATGTAAAGTAAAAGTTGCTCTTGAAATATAAAAGTTGTTATTTGAAGCAAATTTTAGAAAAGTATCCCACGATTGCATATCACATTTTGATGAAATGTTCTATACCGAGTCCCACATATCTTTAAGAAACGTCTTTGGAGTTGTGCTTTATTCGTGAAATGGGTTTTGAGATATAGCGGTTTGTGGGACTCATTTTTTAAAGTATGACAATTCGATTTTCGAAACTTTGTGAAACAATACTTCATTGTACATTGACACTAAACAAATGATGTGAAATGTATTGTACTGTACAAATGAATTGTACAATTATTTTGGCTCTATTCATTTGGACTAATATTAACTTTCATTTATTAATACACAATGGGTTCCAGCAAAACCTCTACCTTTCTTGGTTCAGATCTTCAGTTCTTTATTTATTAGTAGTATTCCAGATACAATTTATATATATATATAATTGAATAAAGTATATATATATATATATATATATATATATATATATATATATGTGTGTGTGTACGTGTGTGTATGGATGGGCCACATTTCTCGAATCCGCCAGGAGTCTCAGAGGACAATTTCCGTATTCGTACCGTATGAATCGCATTTCTATTTAGACGACTGTTAGTGACAGTACCGTTTGATCTATAGAGGAATGATTTCAATTGCTTGAAGAGAAAAGTGATGTGTTTAATTTTGTCTACGACTTTTACAAATTTCTGCTAGTTTGTTAATCAGTCATATTAAAAAAATGTATGCATCTATAATTTAAACTAACTGATGGAACTGATGTATATAGTCCAAAAGATATAAAAACAAAATCATCTTGCAGGTCAACTAAACAAAATCACGAAATTTCTCAAATAAAAATCATCACTAATTGAAATATTAGAATTCATATATTAAAACTAACGAGGCCATTTCCTAATATTACCGTGATACAAATTTTATTAACTTTGCCAGTTACAATAGTCACCGGAGAAAGATAATTTTCAAAATTAAAATGTATTAGTGTAAAAACTTCGTACGATCAACCATGTCACAAGAAATATTAACAGTCCTGGCGGTGATATTAATTGAAAGTGAAATCTGCAACAATATTTATTTAGAGAGTCTCATAAAAACATTGCGAGTTCGGAAGGTCGAAAAGGGCCTTATTTTGTATTGCACGTAAATTTTATAGTAAATTGACAATGACACTCCATCAAAGACTATTTTAAACAACCGAACGTTTCTGCTATTAAGAGTATGCAATTAAAGCATTGCTTTTGAATACGGCAAAATGTACTTGCACCAGGGTGGCAAACGAGTGCGCGATTGCCCTGCCCAGCGTAGAAATGATGTGATGAAAAGAACCCATTATAAACACTACCAAGGTTTTATCGCTCATCGTAAAATGGTGGGCAATTAAAATTCCACCTACGCCTACGCGAATATATAGCCTAAAACATGAGGGGAGCAACCACATTTCTGGGGCGCCTTCCCATTTATTTTACAAATGACATATTGTAGTAGTAAATGGATGAAAAATTCTTCAAATCACAATTTTGTAAAAGCTAAAATTGAAATCATAACTGATGGTACCATAGCCTCTTTATGTGTTCGCACCCCACGAACGCTGTGTGCGCTACCTTCGTCGAAGAGAGTATCCTTCGCAGGAGATGATTTGCTCGTATTTCGCACACGGAGAGGCGGGTTTCCACTTGGTAATCAGATAAAGGTTAATTGTACATAAATACGTACTGCCGGAGTCAAATTAAATGTTGCGTGCGTATGTGATGTTAGAGGTAACTAAACCGTCTTTAAAACATTGATGTTTAAAAACATCGATGTCTTACTAAGATTGAATTGAATTAAATTAATGCCTTATTTTACGTGGCGAGACTCGGGCCATCAGGCCCACTCTTCCGTCTGACCACGCAAATTTCGCGACTCTCCTTTCACCAACTAGCAGAGGAAGGAGGTATTTCTTGGGCGAGAAACAGGCGATTTTGAATTTAGCTCAGAGGCGTCATTTAGGCTTGAGGATCTTTTACGTGCAAGTAAATCTACTAACATGGGACAGCCGGCTTTACTTCCCCTCCGAAGGAAGGCGCAACCGCCCTTGAATATCCACGGCTTCGATCGGGTTTGAACCCGCCAACTTGGGTATACCCAAGATAGATGTATTAATTTTGCACATTGATGTTTTGTTGTCTGTGTCTTTCCTCGCCCGAAGGGCTCAGAGAGGGGGTCATTTCCCGTACATCGTGTCGGCAATGCCCACTCTCAGGCTCATCCTGGGGGGAGGGGGGCATGCTGCCCCCCAAAAGGCTTGGAGTTTTCGATTACTTTCCTTTGTATGTATGTACTTGGCGCGACAGCCCGTGAACGGGCTCAGGCCTACCGGCGACTTCCCTGCCTCGCGGTCATGGGTTAAGGGGGTACTTGTGGTTAGCACGTAGATTTCCCCATACCGTATACCGATCTTCTCAACCTGAGATGTGAATTTTCTCATCGTCACACAGCAACATAGACGGGACATTGCGAGGAAAACGCACACTTTAATCTTGCCGGACCGGGAAGCGAACCCGCGGCCGCGCAGTGGAAGGCGAACACGCTGACCAACAGCTATCTACGAGGCTTTACTTTCCTTTATTTGGCTAATTAATTTAAATGTTTATTTATTTATCGAACTATGTAATTATTTAAACAATAATATTGTACACTATCGTATCTGCAGTACGTAAATAATATACAAAATAGTAACAAAGTACAATATAGTACAACATACAACACACAAATATATATATATATATATATATATATATATATATATATATATCTATATCTATATATATATATATATATATATATATATGTATTGAATATATATATATAGTATATATATACAATATAGTATATTTATTGTTTAACAAAAATCTACAACCCCCCCTCTCAAATGATGGGCTGGTTCCGCCCCCTCTCAGGGTGCTTGTTATTAGACACGGAAGACGGCGTGCGGCGCCTGCCGGAATCGAATTCGTGGCCCGACTTCTCTGGTCGAGGGTTTCCCCGTTCGTTTGCAGACGAACGGCGGAGTACCTCCCAAGATAACGGGTCACGGACGGAGCGCGCTGTTCTTCCTTCCCTCCCCGAGCGCGTTCCAATCCTTAGGGCCGAGCGATAGGCTGATGAACCTTTTTCGTGTGCCTCCCGCCCTATTAATTCAAAGAAATTGGTTTAGTTGCCGTAGGGCATCAACTGATGTCAGTCACTGCGTTGCCTCTGACCGGGATGTGCCAGGTTCGACTTCCGACGGTGGTAGGATTTTCGACATTAACTACATAGTTAGATGGAGTTCAGTGGCTGTGTGAAGGAGAATTCTAGCGGCCGACTGCTCTGATCGGTAGGTTTCCGTGGCTTCTCCAATTAACACCAGGCGAATGTGTTGCGGCGATGGTGTAACGGTTAGCGTTTTGCGGCGATGGTGTAACGGTTAGCGTTTCAGACTGTTGTATCCAAGTTGTCGGGTTCAAACCCGATCGAAGCCGTGGATTTTTCAGGTCGAAAAAATCCTTCGGAGGGGAAGTAAAGCCGGTTGTCCCATGTTAGTAGATTTACTTGCATGTAAAAGATCCTCAAGCCTAAATGACGCCTCTGAGCTAAACTCAAATCGCCTGTTTCTCGCCCAAGAAATACCTCCTTTCTCTGCTAGTTGGTGAAAGGAGCGTAGCGAAATTTACGTGGTCAGACGGAAGAGCAGGCCTGATGGCCCGAGTCTCGCCACGTAAAATAAGGCATTAATTCAATTCAATGTGGGAACAGTTCCCTAACACATGGACCGCGCGCGATCTTTCCTTCCTCTTCCTTGTCCTATTCTCACCCCTTACACACACACACTTACATGCACTACTACCTTACATGCCGACAGACCGGTCGGGAGCTTAGTGCTTGTCCCGACCGGGGCGGTGCCTCGCTGGTGGGAGATACCTGGTGGGGGGAAAACCTCGCTAGCCGACGGTAGGTCGGTGCGGGATCTGGCCATTCAGAGGGGCGAGATGTCCGCAACGTCGTGAGGAAAACGTGTGCACTACACTTTCGGGATTGATGTCATAAGCCGTTCACGCGCCCGGAATCCCTAATGAATTCAGAAAATCCGCTAACGAACCGAAAACTGTGCGAACCTCGAAGCATGGCATGTCTTTCGTTGTGGGGGGGGGTAAAAATCGATAAAATATTAATAAATTAGCCTTTCAAGAGGACTTTTTGCAAGCAGATAGATCCCCCGACGCGGCCACACCGGTTAATCTCCGGGGAGTGGCCTGTAATCTAAACCCCCTCTCCCCCTACCGCCCCCCCAAAAAATCGATTTTCTGGTGTCTTTTAAAACTGCAAACACTGGCGTTATCAGCAGCGGTGCGTGTACACCTGCTGTTTGGCCGAATGCGTGGCGTGTGGCGACTTTCCGAAGCTCTTCTGGAGGGGTGGTGTCCGGGGGCGTGCGTCACTGCGTCGTCCATTTGCGTGGGCGGCGCAGCTGGCGCCGCGGGGCGATTGCTGTGTGCACTGCACTCGAGCGCTGGCACCTGGCCGTCGCTCGCCGCGCGCTGCCTTCGCGAGGCGTCGTAGGCGAGCGGGGGCGATAGCGCCTCGTATGGCCCGGTAGATAAGCTCTCCCCCCCCCCACACACACACACACAGCGGTGGTGATAGCGCCCCGCGCCGAGCTGTGCCGCCCGGCAGGGTGCGAATCGGACTTCTTCTTCTTCTTCTTCTTCTTCTTCTTCGTCGTCGTCGTATTCTTCTTCGTCGTCGTCGTCGTCGTATTCTTCTTCGTCGTCGTCGTCGTATTCTTCTTCTTCGTCTTCTTCTTCTTCTTCGTCGTCGTCGTCAGGAGGTCGTACAAAACGTGAGGAAGAAACTACCGGTTGGTGTGGTCAAAGGGTGGCTCGGGGCATCAGTGCAGTGTCTGTGAGACTGGGAGGTTCTACGGTTCGAGTCCGGCCGGTGGCAGGAAGTTTTTGACAGTAGTTTTCGTAGCCGGCTCCATTTCAGCCGCTTTCCGCAGGAGAATTCTAGCGGCCGGCTGTTCTGATCGGTGGTTTCTCAGATCAACACCAGGCGAATGCTGGAGAAGTACCCTACCAAACGGGCTACGAATCGCGCGCGAATGTTCCTACCACCTCCATGTCCTATTCTCACCCCTTACGTACACTTACACTAACACGCAGTACACTCCCACACATGCCGGGAGACTCGTCAGGAGCTCGGAGCTTGTCCCGGCTGGGGGCGGTGCCCCGCTGGTGGGAAACTCTTGGAGGAGGAAAGCGCTGCTAGTCAACCTATAGGTCGGTGCCTGATCTCTCCATCCAGGGGCAGAACACAGCGATAACGCATGGACCACTCTTACGGGGCTAACCTAAGCCGTTAGCGCGCGCGGAATGACTAATCAATCTATCAATTCAGGAGGCAACTGGATGCGATGGCTGACGGAGGGCAAACAAGCAGGGTGGGAACAGGGAGAATGGAGAAAGCCGGAAATGATGAAGCGCCTGCGAATGCTCGTTGTGCGCTTTCGAGTCCAGACGGCGTCAAATGTTTCGAACTAGTTGCTTACTAGATGGGTCGAATCCAACCAGGGGCTGGCGGGAGATTTCTAGTTGCCGAGTGAATCTGATCGGTAGTTTTTTGTGGTTTCTCCCAACAACAACACCACGCGAATGCCGGAGCAGTACCCTAACAAACGGGCCGCGAACCATCATTTCTTCCTCATCCTCTGCCCATTCCTCACCTTTGGCATCCTCTCCTCTTTCACACACACACAATACACATGGTCAGGAAAGCAGTGGGAAGTGCATTGTCCTGCGTAGGGCGAAGGCGCGCTGGGGGACGTTCTTGGAGGGGGAAAGGTCGGCCCCCGACGTGTAGTTCGGTGCTGGACCTCACGTTTCATCACGGGAGAAGCATCACCACTTCTGGAAGTATAACATGCACTACACGTATTGGCATATTTCGCAGCGCAGTTAAATCCACTGTTCCAGACACTTGAAAAAAAAGCACTATTTCAAACGAGATGTTTTATATCGTTTCGTAAAAGTACTATTCTATAAAGGTGGTTTGAAAACACACTTTCGGTGCCTTATGACAAACCGATCGATTTTATACTCGATTCTTAAAGAAATGCCAAGAGCTGCGATTTGCATTGAAACAATGTTATTTTGAGGTATTTGATAATTTTCAATTATTATTCATGAGTATTGGAGAAACTGTACCAAAATATACCCGGGAATTTTTATTGTACACCAATTTTTTTCGTCAACATTGTTGCCCTTTGGACACTTTTGGACATTGTATGTCTCTCATGGATAATGAAATTGATATATTTAGAAACTTCAAAACCTGGTCTTTCTAGTGAGCAGGGTTTGAAACAATTTTTAGACGCTACTGCAAAACGAGGTTGAAAATACCTTATTTTGGCAGTTTTTGGCAAAATCAATTTTTAAACTTAATGTATGAAGTATGGTAAGAGCTTCGGGCTTGAAATTATATGTTAAGAAACAATTGATGTGTTAGGAGCCAAATTAAATATTTTTACTTGAGTTTTAAAGAAGCAATTCAATGTTAAGCGAGGAATTTTTTGTAACGCTATTTTTTCGGCGTCCTTACTGCAATGCAAAACGTGTGTGTTCATAACGTACTCTGTGCTAAAAAAGCCAAAATTAGTAATAGTTTCGTTGAAAAGACAGAAAAATTTGTTGAAGTAAGATGACTTTCATTTTTTTGCCAGTAACGGAGAAGTTCACCTTGTATCCCAAAGCTGAGAAAATCTTATAGTTGTGCTGTACAACCTCGCCGCGCGGGGTCAAACAAACCGCTGTATCTCAAAAATGATTTCACCTATGAAGATACTAGCGCGCAACATTTGCTTTGAGACTTGTGAGACCCAATTTCATCAACGTCTGAGGTGGTCGCACTGGGAGCCCCAGACCGCCTGTGTAATGTCTCAATCATCAGAGCTTCAATATCCCGCCCCTCCCTCTCCTTCCGCCCCTCTCCGTCCGTCCCTCTCCGTCCGTCCCTCTCCGTCCGTCCCTCTCCGTCCGTCCCTCTCCGTCCGTCCCTCTCCGTTCGCCCATCTCCCTCCGCCCCTCTCCGTCCGTCCCTCTCCGTCCGCCCCTCTCCGTCCGTCCCTCTCCGTTCGCCCCTTTCCCTCCGCCCATCTCCCTCCGCCCCTCTCTGTTCGTCTCTTTCCGTCCGCCCGTCCGTCTGGCGCCTAAACGATTCTTAGGGATTTTGCAAAACTGAATATTCCCCGGTCGATTTGCCCGGAAATTTTGAAAAAAGTCTTTAAATTTTGTGGGAACTTTACTTGAAGCCCGTGGCATATTTTCAAAATTTTCTCAAAAATGGCTCAAAATGTTTCATTAAATTTCTCACTTTAGATTTTCTCAGTTCATCTCAGTTTCATAAGATTTCTTTCTTTAGATTTCTTTAAGAATAGAGTAAAATGCACTAAAAAAGATAACGTTGGTCCGAATTTTAGTATTAACCCCTAATTTTAGTATTATCTCATAACTTTCAAAATTTGCTAAAATTGGATTTTTTCGGCGTTTTGTTGCAACTACGTATTGAAGATCTTCCATAATTGAAAGTCTTGGATAATTGGTTCTTTAATTAATGGTATATTCATTATTTCAAATTTTTAAGTGTTCACTCAATTTTGAGTTGAATATGGTTAGTGTTAAAACAATAGTTTCTCCAACACTGCTCCAATTTTATTCTTTAAACTTTTTGATGGGATATTGCTAAATAAAAAATTGCTAAATTTACTGAATAACACGACATTGATGTTTTTTTCCTACGTCACAAAAATTACATAAATGCCATTTTTAAAAACATATTTCTCACGACGTTAATTAAGGCATTGCTTATATATAATTGCAATTGTGAGTACAATTGCTTTAAACGATTTCTTATGAAGTTTCAGGAAAAAGCAAAACCGAAAAATTGAGATGTGAAAAATGTGTTTTTGGCGCCAAAAGATGGCGTCTGGGAGGAGAGCAGGGGCAGATCCAGTTGATAATTTGTTGTTTTTTTTTTTGGGGGGGGGGAATCGTAGATTTTTGTTAAATAATAAACACATTCGTTATTATATTGTATAATATTTATGTACTGTAGATATACATGTACATAGATATACTGTACTATACAATATTATTACTTAATTACATAATTCGAACATATGTAATTAAATCAAATTTTCCAAATCAAGGAATGTAGACGAAAACTCTAAGCCTTTCGGTGTGGGGCATGGCCCCAATGCCCCCCTAGATCCGACAGAGGAAGAGGGTGGGGCAATAAGAAACCACACTGCAAGAAATACCTTATTACACCACGAGCAAAATCGAAAAGGTATTGTATCCCAGATCAACGAAATTAGTAAACTAATACGAGAAAGTTTGAGCCATTCTGTAACACTATTAGTTTGTTTTCTGACTTGGAATTCTGACCGATAAATATTTCTGAGACTTTTGCGGTAACCCGTATTGATTACTAGTGTATTATTATCGCCCAAAAATATAAAGAACCAAATGTGGGATTAAAACTTATTGTTTCGGATCTTAACCTCACGTTACATCACATCTGGCATTGAACACAAGAAAACGCCTCGAACAATTGTGGGAAATGTGGCCACAAGTAAGTGTACCCATATCGCTAAACGTCTGGTTGTTAACCGCGAGGCTATCTTCAGACCTTTCCGTTGCACGTCAGTTATCTTGAGTGAGGACGGTAGATAGACAGGCGAGTAGTGCGGGCCGCTTGCAGTACGTGGGGTGTGGGGGTTATGGGTTGGGTGTGAAAGAGAACTCTGACTTATCCTTTGGTTAGGGAATGAACTTCGAATGTTTGTTCGGCACGCAATAAAAAAAAAGTCACTTCCCAAAAATCTCCGTTGATAAAACTGATATTTGTTTTAGGATTGATTTTAATTTCTTCTTGATCTAATGCTGAAAGTTTTCATGATTAAAGTGTTCTTGATCTAATGATTAGAATCCAACTAGCTATTTTGGTTATGTTTAAAGTAATTCTTGTTTATAAATTGTGTTGCCTTTGCATCATATCTCGGTTTTTGTACTCGTTATAAGCATACTTAAACAGCACCCGAGCACAAGCACATACATATTCGCGTGCATCTGTTGTATTTGTCAACTTATGTGAAAATGAACAAAATTTATTATAATAATCATTATTCGTTTTTAATGGTAAATTGAGGAGCTGTTGATTTTAATGATCATTCAGTCGATTGATTAGCGTTTCCGGGCGCCTAAACTACTAAGGCCATTAGTTCCGTAAGTGTAGTGCATGTCCCCCCCCCCGGGAAGTGACGGCGATCTTTCCCTGCTGCCGGCTGGCGAGATCCGGCGCCGACCTACCTTCGGCTAGCGGCATTTTCCCCAACCAGGTATCTCCCCCCAGCGGGGGCATGCGCCCCAGCCGGGACAAGCTCCTCTAGGCTCTCGCCCCGTCTCGCGGCATGTGCGGTAGCGTAGTGCGTGTACCTGTGTGTAAGTAAATGTGGGAAGGGGACAAGGAAGTGGAAAGAAAGATCGCGCGCGTCCCGTGGCCCGTTTGTTAGGGTACTGCTCCGGCATTCGTCTGGGTGTTGATCGGAGAAAGCACAGAAACGTGCCGCTAGACTTGCCCTCCAGACTGCTGCTGAAGTCGACCGAATTGTCTGACTAGAGTATTGTGTCATCAAGTGTCATCAAGTGTGAGCGGGGGCGGTCGTGGGGATGCGCCCGATGGCGTGAGCTTAGAATACTTGTGTATGCAATTATTGTAGGAACACTATTTGTATACTTTTTTACAAACAGGCGAATAATGTGATAATTAGACGAGTGTTGGTGATGTAAATAGCCGTATCGCTTGTTTGCTTCGGTAGGTTTAATTTCGTGAGGATGCTCTCCACGGTGTCAGGAATTGAGAGCAAAACTTCTTGCCCCAATGTTGTGTTTTTTTATTTTTTTATTTTATTTTTTTATTATTATTTTTACGACCATTGCTGCTGCACGTTGCTCTCCGGTGCGGTGGCATCGACGTTCAGAGCACGCAGTAAGGCCGTTTTGGACCAGTTGTAGTAAGCTTCAATGTAGCTTCCGACCCTGGACATTTGCAACATACACATTTGCAACACAGTTTGATCGTTAAGTGTGTGTGTGTGTTTATGTATCTACGACGACTTTGTTGTTTTATATTTAGCTTCGAATATTTTCCGGTTTGTTCTTAAAAAGCTGTTTCAGGATAAAATATCATTGCCGGGGAATTGAAGGTGACTGCGACATATATTATCTTAAACTGGGAGCTAGTAAAAACTAGACCATTTTGCAAACCAGGAAAAGACGCTTCTTCGTCGCCCAATTGTAGGCCAAGTAACCTTTTACCATCCCTAAAGTTTGAGGGAAACTCGTACATAGAAGTGGATTCACGAATTTCTTGCACGAATAAATGCAATATCTGAAACACACGTTGGGATTCCTAACAAAGTATTCAGTGACACGCTGGCTCCTACGACTTTCTGAGTACAAAGCTTAGGCGTTCTCGAAAGAGACACATGAAAGCCGTACTTCTAAATATTGAGAAGACCTGCAAATTAGTGTTTTTTTTTTGTTTTTTTTTTTGCATGGCGTAGCCTACAGCAATCTCGATCTTCTGCGCTGTTGAATTACACATCGTAGCTCGAAGCGTGTCTCGACAAAATCGTTCCGAGGCATTCGCAGCGTGTCCTTTTCTTAAGCAGAAATCAATCAAATCTCACGACGCTGTTACGACGTTTCTCAGAGGAACCCTGCGACCCGGGAGGAGGAACGCCTCCTGTGAACTGCTACCTAGGGACGTCTCTTGCCCGTTCACGAGTTATACGTCACATTGCGGCAAAAGCCAGGTCATGTGCAGAGGTTGGTTCACGTTGGACTCTTTCAATTGAAGCTGGCGAAATTCCGGGCGACTGAACCAAACCGGTTTCTCTGTCGCTTCTACTGTGGCTTCGTCTCCAATTTAAACGCATGTAGTGCAATTTTATAATTGCATATTTCATTTAAAGTAAATTGTGCAGTTAAGAAACATGCCAGAGGCGCCACTGTTCTACACCAGTGTCACCTGCGAAGCATTTCTTGAAAGTGTTGGGAAATGTTGAATCGCATTCTTCTCCACGACGCATGTGACAGATGGACGCTCGGGCACACGTATTCCTTCCCTTGTCCTAGAGGGCACGGTCATTTAAGATCTCAGCTGCGGCGGGTAAGCGACTTCATTTGAATGCGTTATGCTGCTCGATAAATGGACGACAAAACACAGAAGAAGCAAATTACTTGTACATCTCATTCCAAACCGGTTTACATTTTTTAAATAAATAATACATTTTATTCATTTTCACAAAAGTCAACAAGTTGCAGTAGATGCGCCAAAAGGTTGTGCTCGGGTGCACTTTTAGTAAGCTTACAACGAAACAAAAACAGATATGGTACTAAGACAATTTATAAATAAGTAACAGTTTTGCACAAAAACGTATCCTATCATACATATAGAAAACTGTACAAAACACACACACAGAAAAAAAGCCGTGCAAACTATGTTATGGACTTACGGTTACACAAACGTAAAGAAAAATATTATCAATGGATGAAAATATTTGTTTTAATTAAATGCTGAAAATAAGAAAATGAATTGTTTTCATGGTTGACAGTTAATCTTTTAATACTTATTGAATTCCTTGTTTAGCTTACTGACTTGAGGTTTATGTGCATTTAGGGAGTATTATAGTCTAGGGCCACAACTCATGAAATGTTGATAACCTGAAGTGGCGTTGCATTTCATTTTATGTAAAATAATGCTGCTATTTTGTCTCGTACAGTGTTCAAGGGTCACTATTTGAAAATTAGTTATATTTTTATGAATGTAGCATAAAATTCGTAAATTTTATAATTCTTGAATTTTAAATACATTAAAATCTCTAAATGTTAGCGTTGTATAGTAATCTTTTGGGGTACGTAAGCAAATTTCAATAATGCGTTTTTGTAGTAATTGTAAAAGTTTTAGATATAATTGAGCAATGCCACCCCAGCCGTATACAATATCAGCCCATTCCGTATTCTAATACCATTGTTAGTAAACCATTAAACCATTGTTTAGTAAAAAAGTTAGTTGATGGATAGCATTGTTAATTTTTTGCATAAATTTATTCTTTCAGATCAGTTTTTATACGATAATTACAGATAACAGTTTTTCTACAATAATTACTAAATGGAATAAAATTCAATTCGCTGTAAAAATGAATCGTAAATACCTACAATAAAACGTGCATTGCATATTTTCATTACAAGTTCATATTCATCGGCGTAATAAATTTAGTTGAGCACTTTCATTTCGTGTCACCCTGGTTGACGCAACCCGCCCGACAACATGGTGCGTTACTCGCTCGATGTTGCAGTGACCTCTGCGATCATAATTCCGCATTAATATTAGCCGGGTCACCGAGTTCTGATGCAACATGGACAACAAAACATCCACGTTAATAATGTAGCCACCAAAAACCATCGATGTTTTAAAGCTTGTTTAGAAATTTCCACGATTAAATTCGTGCGCTACAAAATTTAATTTGGCTCTGGTCGTGTATATTAATTAATCATTAAAATTGAACTCAAAAGAAGATATACAAAGTCTCCTCATGTAAAAAAGATAATGAAAGACGAAGGAATTACTGGGAAATCAAATCTTGTTCGACGAGAGACGCACGAAGTTAGTCCGTTATTATTTCATATTTTGCCTTTTGCAAAGTTGTGAAAATTATTCGGCCATGAACATCGTCGCACATGGATGAAAAGTCGGGAAACATTTGTTCCGGGACACGATTACCCATCCTGATAGAGGTAGGTGACCATGGCGAAACCTTTGCGTTGAGGGATGCCACATCGATGTCCATGCTTTTATAAAATCATCGAAGTGTTTAACATCGATTTTTTGAAGCCGATGTTTTATTAGCATCGATGTTTTGTGTTCGATATTTTTATGTGGTCGATATTTTGAAAATGAAAGAAAAAATCCCTCAAAAAAATCTATACATTGTAATTTTTATATATTGTTAAATTGAATATACCTAAGACCAAAGTGACTAACGGTCATAAACTATATCAAGTATTCCTCATCAAAGAAGCCTCTGTAATTTTTGAATTATCGAATCAGATAATCTACGTTTGGTTAACTCTCCCGATGATTGTCAGATAAAATTTCAATAAAAAGTAATAAACGATACCAATTTCAAATCCCCCCCCCCCCCGCGTGAACTTCAATGGTTACTTTTTTTAATGATATTTACTGACAATCGATGAACTTCATCATTAACATGGACGGTTTCATTTTGAGCGTGGATGGCTGTTTGTTCTGGGCGCCGTCGCGTCGCATCCCTCTGCGAGTGTGAATGTGCGAGTGAATGAAAAAAAAAGACTAAATCAAATAAATCATGAAATAAAACACCAATGAGGTTTAGTGAAAATCTTAGGTTGCCGGCCAAAGTGCCGGCTTCATCCATAGGTTAAGTTAGAAACAAGGTAGTAAGTAAGCACTGCCCCCTTCTTTGCCGCACAAGCCAAAGAGCTGCGGCGCATGTACCCCAACATGACAATAAACTGCCGCCTCGCCAGGGCTACTGGCCGGGGGGAAAGTTGGAAGAAAAAAAAAAGATAGAAAAAAAGAAGAAAAAAACCCTGTGCGCGAGGGCCTGGCTTGCGCCTGGCTGGTTGCCGCGCGTGGGTTGGAAGCACTGGGCCAGCCCCACGCCGTGAGCGTGATAACGCGCTCCCCCCGCCCTGCGGCTCCGATTAGCTATCACCACGCCGTGGGAACGGGCGCGCGCCGCTCCTCACCTCCCAACCGCCGCCCGCCGAGGCACCGGCCGGTGCCACGGGGCGGGGCGGGGCGGGGCGGGGCGGGGCGGGGCGGGGCGGGGCGGGGCGGGGCGGGGCGGGGCGGGGCGGGGCGAGGCGAGGCGAGGCGAGGCGAGGCGAGGCGGGGCGGGGCGGGGCGAGGCGAGGCGAGGCGAGGCGAGGCGAGGCGAGGCGAGGCGGGGCGAGGCGGGGCGAGGCGGGGCGAGGCGGGGCGAGGCGGGGCGAGGCGGGGCGAGGCGGGGCGAGGCGGGGCGAGGGCGAGGGCGAGGGCGAGGTGGCGTCACGTGCAGCCCAGCGGCCACTAGGCACGTTCGGTCCCTGTACAAGAATCGGTTCCCGAATCGAAACGTTGGAGTCGATTCTAGAATCGAATCGAAAGAAAAGAATCGATTCGTTAAGGAGTAGAATCAGATGAGAACGTCGTTTAACGAAAGTATAGATACACGGAAACCGAGCAAATACTATTTACTAAAACAAAACCAGGTGTTAATAAATTAAATAATAATTCACTACCTAACCTAAAAATGTTATTAATGAAATAATACAATTGAAATAAAGTAACACCATGTATCAATGTAACAATATATTAATGGAGCATAAATGAAAAATATAATTTGTTGTAACATCAACAATAGTATGAACGACTCGTAATCAACGAAATTGTGAGGGATTCAAAGAAGCACAACTTCACAAAATGCGATTCAGACAGGACTTTTGTTTTTAATTCAGATGCTAAAAATGCAATTTGAACGAAAGCTGAAGGTGAAGGCACAGATTAACCCATGTATGTATACATCCAAGATGGGAGGTGGAATTCAAACACGGCATGGAATTCTGTACAAATAATAAAGTAATAACTACATTAAGAATAAAGGCAGATGACAGAGAACCTGAAAAATACAACAAAAGCGCAGGAATATGCACGTTAAAAAAATCGAAGTTATTCCTTTGATTCGATTCCGGCCTTTTGGAATCTATTCCATCAAGAATCGGAAGCGAAGAAATCCAATACCGATTCCACAGGAATAGAAAGAAAAGAATCGATTCCGGAATCGAAGCGGAAGAATCGGAACGTCTCTAGCGGCGACCGAGTTGTCTCTGCCACATCGACGACCGGAAGGTCCAGTTTCTAGGTTGCGAGACCAGATGGTGGCTTGCTGATTTTCTTCACTACGCACGAGATACTGTCGACTTCGGCTATAGTGAACTTTCGGTTATAGTGAATCTTAAGTCGGTGGTTGCGTTTCACTTCCATTACCAATAAGTGTAAGAAGATTCGGTTATAGTGAACACTGAACCTCGGCTGTAGGAAATACAAGGTCCTGGAAATTAATTTCCTCCTGGGAAAGAATATATCGCCTCAGTACCACAAATTCCAACACTAGGCAGCTTGGAAAAAATGTCGTCGGCCGAAGGTCGTAATCAGGAAGTCTCGCCTGAGGTGGAGGTAGTGGACACGCAATGTTTCATTCAGCGATCAGTTCCCTTAGTCGCTAGCGCCTCGTCGTATGTTATTATTACAAGGCCTATGGAGAGTGGGACGGGGTGTTCCAACAGCGCAAGAACAATTAAAGGGTGAAGGGGAAACAATTGTCGAGACTGCATTACGATTCTTAGAGACAGTTGACAATGCAGAATCAAGTATAGCGGAAGCACGAACTCTCGTGGAGAAGGATCTAGAGAAAGTACCAATGAAAAATGTACGAAGCAAACTATTGAAAATAATTTATTTTTTAAGCTCAAATTAAGATGTTGAAATTTTCGGTTGGTGCTGTCTATGTATTTTCCTGCATCTTTGTTACTAAAATTGATAATTGTGGAGATATAATATTTCATTTTGACTTCAGATGTAGTGAACCAAAAGTGTTACTCCCCCAGAAGTCCAACCAAACCGGAGTCGACCGTAGCTACGTCGAATTCAGATGCGGGCTCTGGGGGAGCAGATTTCTACCGACCGGCTGCTCTGTCGTTTTCCGTTGTACTCCTGTTAGTATAGCGTAGTTAGTAGCGAACTCCTGTTAGTATAGCGTAAAGTTCGGGCACGCAATGCGGGCGGGCCCGAGTGAAAGAGGGCCCGTTTTGGGGGATATTTTTTTATTATTTAAGTTACTAACTCTGCTTGTGTTAGTCCCGAGTAAAAGAGGGCCCAGTTTTAGGGGATATTTTTTTATTATTTAAGTTACTAACACTGCTTGTGTTAGACCCGAGTAAAAGAGGGCCCATTTTTAGGGGATATTTTTTTATTATTTAAGTTACTAACACTGCTTGTGTTAGATCCGAGTGAAAGAGGACCCGTTTTTAGGGGATATTTTTTTTATTATTTGTTACTCACACTGCTTGTGTTAGACATACCCTTTTATAAAGGGGGCACGGATAAATATTTCGCGGGCGGCCAACAGTCATTTCGTTACGCTTCTGGTGCTAGTAGAAGGCTATTGCCGCGGACCGCACGCGATCTCCCTTTCCTCTCATCCTTATCCCTTCCCCTCCTATCAAACACATTCATATTTACAAGCATTACACCATGGATATGAGTGAGCTATCGCACATCGTGCCCGTCTTTAGCTTCAGGCACCAATTTGCGTCATAATACTAAGCAGCAAGACACAACAATTATCACCTTGTTACAAGTAATTGAAACATATATGAAGCATTTGTTTTAAATATTGCATCTTGCTCACCTTCATCGTGTAATTTTTGGTTGGTAACCATTGAAAATTGTTAATTTATGGTACTTTCAAAATGTTTCTCAAGACTTCTTGCTTTCCATGCAACGTGGCGGCCAGTGTCTGACGTGGCTTTTCAAACGCAGTGCCCGTCCTGTGGTCACGTAGTTCGCGACGCAAACTGGTGCTGTGCAGAACGAGCAAAAATCGGTGCTCTGGAGTAACTCACTTAATGTGTTTCGATCATGCACTACACTACAGCATATGTCAGGGGCTGTAGTCTTTCTCTTGCTCCGGTTCACCTGGAGGTGTAGCAGCAGCAGCAGCAAGCAAGGATGTGTAGGACGGCCTCGGATCTCACGTTCCAGCGAGGGAGAAACACCGCCAACTCCAGGGGGATAACATGCACCACACTTACGGGATAAAGACCTACTTCCTTGACTGATTCAAATCTCACTCTATTGCTGTGGCGGATCCAGGAGGAGGAGCACGGGAGCCATGACCCCTCCCTCCAAAAGGGCTAGAGCAGGGGTGTCCAGCTTGCAAGGCCTCGAGGCCCACAACCAAAAACATGCGTGGCGGGTCATATTTTCATTTCTCGGGCGATCGAGACGTGACGTCGCCGATTTGCTGATCTCGGCACTTAAGCCTGGCTGCTTTGAAACGGGACGAAGGGGCCGGAACAATGCGTGATAACAGGCCGTACAACGCATAACGCAGTGAAACACGTGTGGATGATTTTGAATTTTTGAATTTACTAACAGAAATTCCTTACATCTAAACTTGGCCTGTTTGTATGTAAAAGGGGTGTTGACCCCGGCAGAGCGCCTGCAGCAGGCACACAATGTTCTCGTCCGACTTGGACGAAAGGGACTTTGATTTTTGGCTGGTAACCTTCCGTGGCGAACAAAAAGGATTCATCGCGGGCCGCCGTTTGGATAACCCTGGCAAAGAGTTTTCGTTCTATTGGCATTTTTGCTGAGCGTAGCGTGAAACGTGAATAACAATCACATGACTAGTATGTGAAGTGTAATACATTGCTATAACGAAGCATTGCCGTGTCCACTAGTCCATATAAAAAAAGTTCAGTGGGAAAGGGGGCCCAGACGTTCAGTTGCTCCCTCCCTCTTGTTATCGGCTGTTTTGCTCGCCCGTGGCTGACGTAGTGCTCGTGTGTTGCAGATCTGCGCGCTCAAGAAGCAGAACGCGGAGCTGCGGAGGCGCTTGGAGGAGGCCGGGTGCGCGGAGGTAAGTGCTCTCATCGCTTCTCGTCTCTATACGCACGGTCGGATTGGACGGGTCTCTAACATGACCCAATTCTAGAGTGACTGAACCTCCCCTAACTCCGCCGTGATTCGTAAGTGCATTGCAGCGCAGCACTTACGCCTGTCGTTTGTGTCTCGTAAGCTCGTGGAGGTACTTGAACTCTTTTAGGGAGGTTTGGTGGCGCTGTAGAGGCCCCTAACTCTTTCCCTCTTCCTCTTCCTCTCCCTCTTCCTCTCCCTCTTCCTCTGCCTTTTCCTCTTCCTCTCCATCTCCCTTTTCTTCTTCCTCTCCCTCTCCCTTTTCTTCTTCCTCTCCCTCTTCCTCTCCCTCTTCCTCTCCCTCTTCGTCTTCCTCTCCCTCTTCCTCTCCCTCTTCCTCTTCCTCTCCCTCTTCCTCTCCCTCTTCCTCTCCCTCTTCCTCTCCCTCTTCCTCTTCCTCTCCCTCTTCCTCTCCCTTTTCCTCTTCCTCTCCCTCTTCCTCTCCCTCTTTCTCTCCCTCTCCCTCTTCCTCTCCCTTTTCCTCTCCCTCTTTCTCTCCCTCTTCCTCTCCCTTTTCCTCTCCCTCTTTCTCTCCCTCTTCCTCTCCCTTTTCCTCTCCCTCTTTCTCTCCCTCTTCCTCTCCCTCTTCCTCTCCCTTTTCCTCTCCCTCTCCCTCTCCGTCTCCCTTTTCCTCTTCGTCTCCCTTTTCCTCTTCGTCTCCCTTTTCCTCTTCGTCTCCCTTTTCATCTTCGTCTCCCTTTTCATCTTCCTCTCCCTCTTCCTCTCCCTCTTCGTCTCCCTCTCCCTTTTCCTCTCCCTCTCGCTCCTCCTCTCCCTCTTCCTTTTCCTCTCCCTCTTCCTCTCCCTTTTCCTCTTCCTCTCCCTTTTCCTCTTCCTCTCCCTTTTCCTCTCCCTCTTCCTCTTCCTCCTCCTCCTCCTCCTCATCATCATCATCTGGCGTCGTACGTCAACCCAATCATTCGTTTATCATCTGAAGTTCCCTGCCCTCTGTTAAAACTATCACCTTTGGACTAGTCTCCACTCCACTATTCCTCTGTGACTCGTAAGCTTATAGTGGCCGAGCACTGCCATCCTGCCGTTCGTGGGTCCCTCGCGGCACTTGAACCCTTTTTTCAGGTATGGAAGTTTGGTTATTCGGGGCCCGGCTGGAAATGGCCATACAACATTTTTATATAAAATATCATATTAATTCTTAAATATGTAAAAATATTTTTTACGACTTGATTAGCGTTAAAAAATGATTATTAATTTAAAACCGAAATCGTAAATAGAGCTTTTTTTTAATATTCAGTATAAAAATTAGACAAAAGTTATTTTATACGCACATAGTGTATTGGTTTTTGGAATAAATTTTAGTTGATAAGTAAGTTTAAGTTCATTATTTAAGTTTGATTCCGTATGTTGACTATTTCAGAATTATTAGGTGACGGATTGTTTCATCGTGCTTTTCCGATCTTGCGGTCTTAAGATCGGAAATACTCTCGTCGTTTTAAGGAACGATTTCGTCGTGTTCAGGGAGCATGTAAATCGTGTCTCACTAACAAATGTAGTGGAAATCCGAGAAAACAGTGGGAGACGCATTGCCAAAAACTGAACTTTGAACCACACACTAGTAAAGATGTATCATCTGCCTTCTAATGAGCCATTAATTTCACTATTTGAAATTGTTTGAATTACTACTTTCTGTACATTACGAGTATTTGATGGGTCCGCTCCCGCTGCTTGCAGCGCAACGCAATGTACGAAATTGTTTGTACGAATGGATGATGACATGACAGTCATTGACGAAGACGCCGGGTGGTTGGAATCGGCATGAACCTTTTGCGGTGGTTCTTTTCGCCTTTTATTGACATAGGTGTGCAAAAGCGGCAGCGATGGTGTAACGGTTAGCGTACCGGACTGTTGTACCCAAGTTGGCGGGTACCGATCGAAGCCGTGGATTTTTAAGGGCGAAAAAATCCATTGTACACCTTCCTTCGGGGGAGAAGTAAAGCCGGCTGTCCCATGTTAGTAGATTTACTTGCATGTAAAAGATCTTCAAGCCTAAATGACGTAGCCTCTGAGCTAAATTCAAATCGCCTGTTTCTCGCCCAAGAAATACTCGTACCTCCTTTCTCTGCTAGTTGATGAAGGAGCGTAGCGAAATTTGCGTGGTCAGACGGAAGAGCGGGCCTGATAGCCTGAGTCTCGCCACGTAAAATAAGGCAAATTCAATTCAAATTTTTAAACCGTAGCCTCGCATGATGAAACATTTTATTTTGGCGTTAATTATCTGATACAAATAACCTACGTAGTGTGTGGATGAGTTTTAAAATTTAGTGTTGAGGGCCGGATGGACACTTAGGTCTATTCCTCTATTGTTAACAGAATTATGTTTATTATTGCCTTATTGTCTAGAGAACCTTAATTTCGTCTAAACGTCGACGCTTGTGCCGTAGTCATTATCTCGTTGACTCGCAATTTTTTAATAATTAAAATTAATTTTTGTTTTGGAAAAAAAATGCAAAATAATTGCAAATTTTGAATGTACGTTATATTGTCGATTATCTAAATTTTACCTTTTTTAACGGTATTAAATAAAATTTTATCTGGGGATTTGTAATTTGCGTGCACATTTTGTGAATAATTCTTTTACTTTCCAAAAACTACTAAAAGGGGCAAAAACTTGAAGAAACATTCTTGGAATCTGCCCTTGACAGGTGACCTTGACGTGACCAATTACTCCATCCCCTGCGTAAACTTTGCAAATTGCGCCCAAAATTCCAAAATTGCTGCAAACAACAGTTGCGGATAGTACAGTCTTGAGTTGATCCCTTCTGCAACGGGGCGAAAATACATTACAAAAATTGACAGAAAATTGAATTAGGAGGCCCAGAAATGTAGTTGCTCCTTGTTTTATGCTGCGCAGTATGTATTGTTCTTCCAGTCCACTGCCACCTTACACAACTCAAGTTTCAAGAGTCGGGTGATTGACTTTCTCTTTGCTTTGGAACCCTTTGGCACGATTTTCTTAAACATTTTGAACTTTCACTACGAAGCTTATAGACTGTCGCTGGTGCGTCTGATTCAGAATACAGGATGCCGGCACCAACGATCAGGCGGGCGAAAAATTTCACACAGTATTCATAAACTGACTTTACTTTAAAAAAAAAAAAAAGCTTTCGAAGTTCCATTATCAAATAATTGCCTGACAGCGATGAAAGTAAGAGGTGTAAAAAAGGCATATGTTTTTAACCGTGGACGTGATTTCGTCCTTAGGCGCTGCTCCGACCGATCTTGCTGTGGTATTGACGGTGGTTGGCGTGGAACAGGTACGGCGTTGCCAAACGCGCGCCTAGCTGAGTTTCCTGTCCGATAAGATACCTTCAACGGAATTCGTAATCATCGCTTTCGGTGCGCCAGACGCTCGTGTTTTCTGTCATTCGAGTCGAGTCATACCGCTTACGCAGGCAGAAAGTTATGTTAATTGGATCGCTGGTGAGGTAGATACCTTTTTATTATGATAAATAAATAAAGATATTGTCTGGTATCAATACTTTTTATTCAGCTTAAGATCGTTTCGATCGCGTAGCGATCATCCTCAGAGCTTGCAGCTTCTGGGCCGAAAACAAAGTTCTGAACGCAGAACGAAACGAAACTAACGAACGAACGAAACGAACGAACGAACGAACGAATCGAACGAACGAAAGCGCAGAACTTTGTTTTCGGCCCAGAAGCTGCAAGCTCTGAGGATGATCGCTACGCCATCGAAACGATCTTAAGCTGAATAAAAAGTATTGATATCAGACAATATCTTTATTTATTTATCAGAAAGTTATGTATTTCTGCGGGGGAGGGAAAACGGCGAATTTTTGGCAAAAAACTCTTGTTACAGGACCCTGGTAACAAAATACTAGGTAAATCCAGTTGCCAAATTTAGGAGCGGGGGGGTCCTCTAACTCGTGATATAGCCAGAACGTTTTGTGGGTCCTTGTTACTGGAAAATCGATTGATGGCGAAACGTCTGTTCGCCTATCTGTGAACAACGCTAGCGGCTAAACCGTTTCGCCGATTATCTCCCAAATTGTGATTCCCCAATCGATCTGGCTAATGACGCGCTGCTTGAATTTGAAATCGATATTTTAGTTGGAGAGAGCGGGGGTTCTGGACCTAAAACTTCTGCGATTGACAACATTTTCAAAAATAAATAAAAAAATAAAAGTGATTCCATCGTTTATGATTAAAATTTGTTGTTGTGTAAAGGACGTTGAAGGAAATGGTTCGTTAAAAACCCGATTGTTCTAAAGTCGCAAAAATTCAAACTTTTTTCGGCGTCTTCCAACTACAATGATTATCATCAATATAGATATTGTTTCCCGAAATGAAATGTGTTCCTTAAAGATAGATTTTGATATAGGTCCAGTACAGTTTCTCGAAACTTTGAATCCTTTTTTTTCGCGTAATTTTGCGTGCAAGTACGTGTGAGAAAGTCCGTACAGTTTTAGCACTAGACTAGTTCGGTACGATGTCGCATCCCTAAATGACTCATCGTGCCCTGCGATTAGGGTTGCCAAGTCTGCTTCCAATAGTGGACGAGCGGGAGGGGGGGGGAAGTAAGTAGTTTTTAATATTACAATTAAATTATATAGTTTATTTCAAATATTTTAGCACGTATTAACATAATCACTTGAAAACTTAAAATTCAAACCATCAAATACATTATTTGCAAAATATTCAATCACATATTTCTTTGCTGACGTATTTGTTATTTAACGGCCCAGCTGTGATCAATTCTTTTGTGTTTAAGGAATAATATTTTCATTTCAGTACAACGTTGGAAAATATATATATATATTTTTAATATATACAAAATAATGTCCACTATTTTGTGGGGAGGGGTGTGAATGAAAGCGGCCTGTCCGCTGGGCTGGTGGCCACGTGGCAGCCGTGCGTGGGGCGCGCGTCGGTGTGTGTGCCAGCGCTGAGGGCTGCGGCCGGCGGGGGGCGGTGCGCTGCGCAGCGACCGGAGCCGGCGCCGGCGTCGCCGCCGCGGGAGGGCGAGTGGGCGTGGGCGTGGGTGTGGGCGCCGGGCGTGCGCCAGCGCCGCCCGCCCGCGCGCGCCCTCGCCTCCTTCGTCGCCCACCACTCCTCTTCGTCCTCCTTCTCCACCTGGTCGTCCTACGACTCCGCCTGGGACGTCCCGGCCACCACGGTTAGTGCGGCGTCCAAGTCGAGAATACGGAGTGGGTGTGCCACCTCGCACGAAAAGCACTACCGATCTTCTGCGCGTGCGCAGATGTACGAAAGTGATGCGAAACTCGAACTGCGCATGCGCAGGAGGTACATAGTATGGAGTTTATGCACCCTCGAACGTTAAAGCAATCTAAAGAGCTAGCCTATCGATCTTCTGCGCGTGCGCAGTTTTATGTTTCGCACTTTTTTTTTTTTTTTTTTTTTTTTTTTTTTTTTTTTTTTTTTTTTTTTTTGCGTTGGCGCCTGCGCAGAAGATCGCTCGTGCTTTTCGTTGGAGGCGACACATCAATAATAACAAAACACGCGTGTTCTAAGTGGGAGGGACGTCCGGCACGGCATAGCGTGCACAGAATCTTGTGCGCATGCGCAGATGCACGAAAGTGATGCGTAACTCGAACTGCGCATGCGCTGAAGGTACATAGTACGGAGTGTTTGCACCCTCGAACGTTAAAGCAATCTAAAGAGCTAGCCTATCGATCTTCTGCGCGTGCGCAGTTTTACGTTTCGCACCACTCTAATGCATCTGCGCATGCGCAGAAGATCGATAGTGCTTGACGCTATGGCGTGCCCATACTTCCTAATAGGGAGTTTGTGCAAGCCATAGCGTCAGCACCACCGATCTTTTGGGGATGCGCAGATGCGCTAAATTAGGGAGTTTGGGCACTCGTACGTTAAAGCAATCAATGTTGTGCGCACGCACAGTTTAAGTTGCACATCACCTAAGGAGCCGTCCATATATTACGTAACGCTAAAGAGGGAGTTCGGGGCGGCGTTACGCTGCATTTCTTAGGGGTAGTTGGGTCATAGTTTAGTGTTACGAAATGCTGATATTTATTTTTAAAATATTTTAATGAAATAATTTCCTGAAATAATTCCTTTTATCGAGTCTTGTGCTAAAATATTAACAAATTAAATTAAACAAGTTAGCCTAGTTAGGTAAAGTTGTATAAATCGTTTAAAGAAATGGAACTATTTTTCAATGATTGAATCTTTTATATTACGAAAAAAATATTCAAAACTTATTATATAATATAATATAGAATTCAGTTTAGTTGACTCAGTAAACTCGGAGCCTGTGCGTTATCCATGACGGCGTGTGCATGTCTTGCTAGAAATTTTCTTGCATACGCGACCTTTCGTTCAAGAATTGTCCCCGATCGTTTTATTTTGTGCAGTCCGCACCGCCAACTAATTATCACTTTAATAATAATCATTTTTAATCTATAACACAAATACAGTTAATACAACTCGTTTCTGCTTTATAACTGATTTTTACGAATTGTAATAGGAGGAGGGGGTCTTGTCGCAATCCTTACGTAATTATTCGTGGGGGTTCAAGTGCGCGTTACAGGGGAAGATGAGGTATTCAAAATGCACCAAATTAGCGTTACGTAATTTATGAACCGTCATTAAGAGCTTCTGTGCATTCGCGGAAGATCGATAGTGCTTTAACATTGGAGGGTGCGCGAACTCCCTATTGCTTTACCTTATGCCGTGTAAACAGACGCTATTCTCCTTCTGCGACAAGTGCATTTATGGCGTACACTTTCACATCGTTTCCGCCGTCACCACTAAACACAAATTCGACACTAACACACATTAAGCATGGAAATGGCGAAAAATACAGTACGCATAGGACCATAGCAGGAACTGTAATGGTTTCTTTTTTACTCGATATTCTGCGCATGCAGATGATCGATAATGTCGATTCCTTGAACATTTCGCTATGACGTGCACAACCTCCCTAATGAAGGCACGCAACAATCAAAATCCTGCCAACTGGATGCCGTCGCTCGCACAATAGAATTCTCTAGAGAATGGTAGCGTTTCAAACTGAAGACTTGCGGAAACACTCTAGTAATAGTTTCTCTACTCCGATTGTATAATTCTCTCATTTGATGATTGCAACCCTGCGTAATAATACTCATTACGATACAGTTTTCATTATGATACAGGTTCTTGAGCAATCACAGGGAAGTTTGCAAACCAAGTGTTGACAATTAATCATTGAGAATCGTTCTAGTAAATCGTTCGTTCGATTGTGTACATTAAAATCGCATTTAATACTATACTACGCTTGTCAGTTTGAATGTCTTGTATTATTAGTAATTTTTACGATGAATATTATTCAAAATAAATTGGATCGTAATTTCACTTTGATCCTATTTGATTAGCGCATTGGTAATGGTAGAGGGAACATTCAACAGATATTAAGATCAGAACGCAAGTGATTTTGTGTATATGTTGCTTCCGTGTGGATGCCCTTAAAAACCTTCTAATTTTTTACTTTAAAATGTCTAATGAATCGGGGCTTGAGAGTTGGCACATCCAGAAATAAGAGAAAAGGCAAAAATGGTGACGTCGTAAGTATTGCTGCAACTTTTTTTATTTTTTTATTTTTTTATTTTTTTTACAATCTGTTGCGTCTGCACTATCGCAACGCGTCTCCAAGCCCCTTGGGGGGTGTTAAACGCTTTGGTGTAATCTTCCATTAACGTTATTTGTCTTTGTCTCGTCTCATCGCAGTCAATTGTCAGGAGGACCGCCAGGTAGCATCTCCGCGAACGCCCTTCCTACTACGCGCTCCTGCGTCACTGCCCAGCGGCCAGAATGGGGAAGGAATTAGGATAGAAATAGGGTTTAGGAGACTTCACGGGGGGTTGGAGTAGCCCTTCTGAAGCAGCCGAACTCGTTTTGTTCGAACAAGTTTCACATGAGATTGTCCGGGTTTCGAACCCGGGCCTCCTTGGTGAAAGGAGAGTGGGTTCGATTCCCCGACAATCTCGTGTGAAATTTGTTCTAACAAAGCGAGTTCGGCTGCTTCATAAGTCAGATATATGATATCAGATAAACCATTTTTTTTTCTCTTTTGTGCTTGATGTCCTGTTGTCTACTCCAACTTTAGACTCGCTCGTTTCTCGCTCGTATCATAATGTCACACTAGTGTACTGATACCTATCACAACATCGTTTCATAATGTGCTATTGTGTGTTGATAATCACACGTCTGCTGTGAGTAGAGACGTTCCGGTTCTAACAATTCCATTCCGGAATCGATTATTTTCTTTCGATTCCTGTGGAATCAGTATTCGATACCTTGATTTCCGATTCTTAATAGACTCAATTCCAAAAGGCTGGAATCGAATCAAATTAACAGCATCGATTTTTTTAAATTGCATATTCTTGTGCTTTTATTGTATTTTTCAGGTTTTTTGTCGTTTCACTTTATTATTAGTGTAGTAATTACTTTATTATTAATTTTATAGAATTCCGCGTTGTGTTTGAATTCCCTAACAGACGTCCACCTACCTCTTCGTTCAAACCAAACCACTTGGTTCCAATTACATTTTTAGCATTTGTATTTGAAAAAATATTTTTCTGTCTGGATCGTGTTGTGTGAAGTTGTATTTCTTTGAATCTGTTACAATTTCGTTAATTAGTTCAGACTATTGTTGATGTTACAATAAATTATATTTTTCATTTATGTTCTATTAATATATTTCATTGATACATTCTATTACTTTATTTCAGTTGTATAATTTCATCCATAATATTTTAATAGTAGTCACGTAGTTAATTATTATTGTTACTAAAATTTAATTAATAGACCTGGTTGTGTTTTTATTACATAGTAATTGCTTGATTCCCATATCGATACCTTCGTTGCACGGTGTTCTCATTTGATTCGATTCCTAAGGGAATCGATTCTTGTCTTTCGATTCGATTTTAGGATCTATTCTTTTCCAGGAATGGAACGTCCCTAGCTGTAAATAGATGGGCCGTGGAGGGGAGGGGGTCGTAGGTGGCGAGCGGACGCACGTGCAGCGGGCGGGTGTCTACTGCCCCGCGCCCTTCGCCCCGCGCGCGCGGCTGGGGCGGAACTCGCGCCCTTCGCCCTTCGCCCTTCGCCCACCCCGCTGCGCCGGCGGCCTCCGCTACTCCACCTCCCGGCGCCCCCACCAAGCTTCGCTCTGCTCCGTTCCGCTCCGCTCAGTCCCGTCCCGTCCCGCCCCACCCCGTTCTGACACGCCATGCCATGCTCCGCTCTGCCCCGCTCCGCACCGCCCCGCCCCGCCCCACCTCATCCCTCCCCGCCCCGCCCCACCCCGTTTTGACACGCCATGCCAAGCTCCGCTCCACTCTACCCCGCCACGCCCCGCCTCGCCCCGCCCAGCCCCGCCCAGCTCCACCTCACCCCTCTCCGCCCTGCCCTGCCATATTCCTAACCACCCCGTCCCGCTCGCCACGCTCCGCTCTGCCCCACTCCTCCTCGTCCCACCTCACCCCTCTCCGTCCCGCCCCGCTCTGACATGCCATGCCATGCCATGCTCCGCTCCGCTCTGCCCTGCCCGCCCCGCCCCGCCCCGCCCCGCCCCGCTTTGCCATACTCCTAACCGCCCCGCTCGCCACGCTCCGCTCCGCCCTGCTCCTCCGCGCCCCGCACCGCCCCTTGCCGTCGTTGCAGCCCCGCCACCTCTAGTTCCGCCCTCGCCCTTCTGCACAACTCTCATCTCCGCCCCGCTCTTCCCCGTCCGTCCCACCCACTCCCCACCCGCCCCGCCATGCACCCTCTCGCTCTGCCCTTCCTCGCCGGACCCAGCCCCGGGCCATCCCCCTCCGCCACGCTGCACCCTTCCCTCTCGCGCCCCGCCCCGCCCCACCCCACCCCACTGCACCCCGCCCCCAGTGCACTCTCCCGCGCCATTGTATCTCCTCTCCATCCTGCCCCGCCCGGCCCCGCCCTCCTCTGCGGTCGCCTCTTGTTTCTGGCCACGTCGTGTCGTCCCGTTGCGTCTTCCCCGGCGCGGGCACGTTCCGTCTAGCTTCTCCCCGCCCCGTCCCGCCCCGCCCCGCCCCGCCCCGCTACGCCTCCATCCGCTCGCGCCGGGCCTCCTCTCGCCCCCACGGCGGCCCTCGCTGCACGGCGACGATCTGCTCGCTCCAGGGCACCAGGTCGGCGCTGGCCTTTCGTGGGAGGTCCCACACGTGCACGCACAGCGCTCGTGTTTCTGTGAATCGGCAGGGTTTGCAAGGAGGGGATGGTTGAAAAAAAAAAACAACAACAAATTAAAGTGAAGAATATTCGAAGATAACACAGCGTTTTCTTTACTGTGAATGCGATTAATAATCTAGTACATTCATGTGGCCTCTGACTATTTCTGGTAAATTGGTTCGATGCCCAAAGCAACTAGGAGGCAATCAATTTTTGCAAATGTACGAACCCACGTTTATTTGCGGCGTTTACTACCAAATCCAGCTCTTTCCGTTATTTACGAATTTTTCTGCTGTTTTGCGAAGTTCAGTGGTTACTTCATAACCTCATTAAGAGGTTTTGTTTTAATCTACCTTCTTGCCATCTAGTAAATTTGGGCGATATCATATCCCGTTCAGGTCAATCTGCGTGTGGGCGTTAGAAGACTTTGCTGTCCTGTAAAATTGCCGAAAATGAATTGGTCTGGTTTTCATAGCAAACATTTTTAACGAATTGGTGCGGAACTCATAAATGAGGAACCGAGAAACGGATAACTGATTGCAAATCTGTGCTTTCCCAACGGGGCATGAAATGCAGAATTCACCATGTATTGTCGTTTAATAACTTATTGGTAGTTTCTGTGATTTTTGTGAGACCCTGTTGTAGAGCCCGCGTAATATTTGGTCTAAAGGCGGTCTAAAACAAAAGGAAGATAACCTGCTTTTTCTTTTTTTATTTTATTTTAATTTTTATTTTTATTTTTTTTAATTTTTACATTTGACGTATTTTACTAGAAGATAAAACGTAGTGCAAGGAGAATGAATTGTAATTTAAACGTTACAATTAATAGTTTTCATATTGAACCACCGAGCGAAATGGTTCAGTGCGGTAGCGCGTTGACTTCGCAGCCGGGAGGTCCGGGCTCGAACCCCGTGCAGGCCATGACTAGGATTTTTTGGTGTTTCCCTCGGACGTAAGGCGAATGCGTTCAAAAAGGCCACGATTACAGGCTACCACCCCATTTGCCACCTCCCACCATCATCCTATCACTGTTTTGTTTTCTTCTTTTGTCCCCTCCACAGTAACCCTGTGGAGAAGGGGGATTTATTCTCTTTAAATTGTGTACATTATACTGCTGTCTTGCGGCTTAAGCAGCTAGAGCAGGGGCTTTTTCCTATCACTGCATTCAGCATTCCCTGCAGACGGCAGGAGGCCCTTGCCCGTAATGGGATCTTGGTTAATAATAATAATAATAATAATAATAATAATAATAATAATAATAATAATAGTAATATTGAACCAGAAAACGTACAGCTTGGAGAGTCTCTTCCCAAATGTAAAACAATTCATTGTCAGGTTAAAAAAGAGGAAAATCATGGATTGCTTATATATTTAGGAAAAGAAAATGTTTCATTACGAAAGTTAATTAAAATTGTTTACAAACAATATTGTTGCTACGCATGTTGATTTTAAAAAGAAAAGCACGATGCATTTTAAAGAGCATAGCAAAAATTTAAAACATCCGCCCATTAGACCGCGACGGCGGATTCGCGTAGCAGGTAAAAATGCACGAAGGTTCCGACAGGATGCCACCATACTTTTCCTCTAAACATTTATTTCATATTTGAATGTATCCTCTCCAACGAGGGCGGAAGATCAGTGGGTGCGGAACTTGCTAGGCCTCCAGGACCACAACTGAAACCTTCAGTTTTGTTGAGGGCCATATTTGCATTACTTAGGAGATCTACATCTGACTTCCCCGTATTATTTATCTTCGCACTTAGCCCGGCTGCTACGATAATATAAACTTAACCAATTTTTACGTTTTACGGCAGGGCGTGTGCACTAGGCTCAGTACGTTGTCGTCCGGCTTAGATGAAAGAGACTTTCACTACTGACTAATAACCTTTCGCGGGCCACAATAAATGGCACCGCCAGCTGGACAACCCTGCTATAAATAATAGGGCTGTGGGAAGCTTGTATAATAAAACACGAGCAACAACCAGAAGGCTTTGAAAACGGTTGAGGGTGTTCCAAGCAAGGCCCAACACACCAATGTCTAGGAGGTCCAACGCGCAACAAAAATTGAACATTTTCCTAAAAGCACATCAACTGGATTATACACAAGATTTAGAAGGAAAATTGGACACTAATAAGTTTCAATTAACCTATTAGTATAACACTTCAGGGCAAAATTGAAGAAATGAAGTCTTGAATATGGAAAATAAATTATTACAAACATTCTAACCAATAATATTTAATAATTATAGTGAAGTTTTTCTTTTGAAAGGATTTAGGGAAATTTGACAGGGTTGCAATAAAACTGACTTTTTTTGAGAAATATAATTTTATTTATTGGTTTATCAGGGTGATTGACTTTTTGCAATGTTGTCTTATTAATTTTTTATGTAATAAACTCTTGTGACATTCTGCTAAGTGGTAAAGCTTGATTTCAACATACAAACTTCCGAATTGCGATTCGTACAACCGAATGCTGCACAGCAACCGACCATAATGTTTCATTAAAAACTTCATATTATAAAATAAACGCTCGTAAACGCACATGGGCTTCGGCTATTCACATCACACACTTGCCATCAACATGGCGGACCGCGCAGTGTTCAATTTGCAGCGCTCCGAAAGGCAGGAGGGTAAGTCTAGTACTATATTCCAAAGTCTTAGGTTCGGCGGCGATGGTGTAACGGTTAGCGTACCGGACTGTTGTACCTCAGTTCGCGGGTTCGAATCCGATCGAAGCCGTGGATTTTTAAGGGCGAGAAAATCCTTCGTACGCCTTCCTTCGGAGGGGAAGTAAAGCCGGCTGTCTCATGTTAGTAGATTTACTTGCATGTAAAAGATCCTCAAGCCTAAATGACGTAACCTCTGAGCTAAATTCAAATCGCCTGTTTCTCGCCCAAGAAGTTCCTCCTTTCTCTGCTAGTTGGTGAAAGGAGCGTAGCGAAATTTACGTGGCAGACGGAGAGCAGTCTCGCCACGTAAAATAAGGCATTAATTCAATTCATTTCAATTGAAGCCCGCGTTACGAACGGCACACGACTCGTGAACCATGGTCACCCCTGGAACCGTTGCAAACGACTGAGCGAGTGCGAGTACTGTGGGTGTGTGCACACGTCCGCGATTGGGTTTTCTTATCCCGTTGCTGTCACTCATCGCGCCCCTATCGCTTGCGCTGGCGTGGAGCTCCCGTCAGGAGTAGGCCTTCCCGGATGGACGTACTACCTAGTTTGTAGTACGTAGTACTACGTGCTACCTAGTACGTAGTGTGAATCTAACCGAATACCCCGGCCTAGGGGAACACGAATTTACGGGGAGGAAGGTTCCTCCAACGGCAGCTGCTCGTATTTCTCTCGGTCACCTCTTGCTGCAGAGGCTTTCTTTGTTTATCCCTCTCCTCTTTCTCTCGTATTCTCCCACCTTGACTCGAGTCTTTATCGTTATTACTCTCAATCATTATGTGCGTCTCTTTTATTGTCTGTCCCTCTCTCTTTTGGAACTCCTCTCCCGTTTTCCCCCCTCACGTTCTGATTGTAACGTTTCGTCTCTCATGCTCCTTTTCCCTCCTTTCTATTCTCCTCTCTCTTGCCACCACTCTTGCTTCAGATTCTCTTCTTCCTCCCTCTCTCTCTCTCTCTCTCTCATGCTTGAGAAAATCATCTTCCTTCCTCTCTTTCCTTCTGCTTCACTATCTCTTTTCTTCTGCTACACTGTCTCTTCTTCCTCCGCCTCCTGCTTCAGAACCTCTTCTTCCTTACTCTGCTTCTGCTTCACAATTTCTTCTTCCTTCCTCTTATTCCCTCTCCGGTTTCAGTACCATTGAGAAATAAGTGTGTCCTTTCTCTGCGTTCGGTATTTCTTCTTCCTGCCTCTCTCTCTCTCCCTCTCCTGCTTCACTGTCTCTTCTTTCTCCTTCTCTCTCCCCTTCCCTTTTGAGTCTCTTCTCCTTTCCTTGTCTGTGAAAGTTGAAACGACAAGCGATGTTGGTTCGATTGTGTGTGGCGATAGCCTGCGTCGCGCCCAAGACCTCCCCCTCCCCTACACCTCGACGAGCGCGATGTAGAAGTTCAGAGAAACGCCGATCGCCCCCCCCACCCCACCACTCCATCACGTGCAGTTGCACCCATCTCGTCTGCTCCCGCTCGTCCGCACTGAAAGTAATAGTCGCCGGCTCGGCTTGCGTTGCAGGGCGGGGAGGGGGTATATTCTCTGCACCGATGGCCAATAACGCCTTTCCTTTTTTCCCCAGTCTTGCTGACTTCCTGCTATCGCGTTGCATGTCGCAATGACTATCGATGCGAAGTATGTACTTGGTTGCTAGTATGGATGCGACGTTGATGTCGATGTTTTCAAAACGTGGATGTTTTTGTAGAAACCGATGTAATATTGCGGATGTTTTTTTTAACATCGATGTTTTGTCAGAGTTTTTTTTTTCTCGATATTTTGTTCCTGAATCAAAAATGCCCGTGATCACATTACTGTAAAAGTTTACATTTGAAATATAACTGATGGTAACACAGTTAAGTCCTGTGTTGGAACCAAAGGAACGCTGTTTGTGGTACCTACATTGACCAAACATGCTCGGCCGAGATGATCACCATGCTCTTGTTTTTTTCTCTTTCTTCAAATCCATTATTCGCATTGAGAAGTAGTCAATAAATATGCTGTGGGCGTAAGGCTAGCTCCGTCTCGTACCCCTATTCTGTGAATTCATACACACTGTCAAATTAAATGTTGTTACACACATTTCTGCTTACATTTCTACTTACATTTCTGCGACTGTTACTTTTGACTAGCTTGAAAATATTGATGTCGAAAAACAGATGGTTTTTAGTCGATGTATCGATGTTTTGTTATCGATGCCGCATCACTAGTTGTTGGTAGAAAAGCGATGAGACGTTTTTGGTTTACCTGATCGCCCTCTTACAGGCGGATCCGAAAATATATTCAGGGGGAGAGGGATTTCAATTCAAAACCCCATAAATATTTTTGAATTAAATAATATTTGGTTTAATTTCTTTGTTGAAACTAAAATGCATTTTAATATTCCTAATAGATATGTTGCTTTGGTTGTAATGAAATCCATATATGTTAATTACTATTTGGAATAAATTGAGGAATATTTTAAACAAGAACGGTTTTGGTCCTCGGAATATTACGAAATATTAGTAATATTACAAAAGGAAATAAAGAAAATGGTACGAAATAAAATGGCATACCCCTCGAAACCGTCTTTCGGATCCACCACTGGTGGACCCCCTTACCCCCATTTCTCTGGGGTAATTTATAATTAGATGCTCAAGATGTGCCGCATTTAAAATAATAAATTTACATACATTCATATCGAGAAACGTCGCACCAGCAAAAATCTATTAGAATGTCCAAGAAGATATCATCTTGTAGATTACGGTGTAAGAAACATTTCTTTGAGGCGTACGGCCTCAAAAGTTTGGTTTTTAATACCCTAAAACACTTTGTTTAGGAGTTATTTAACGATGTAGACTCAAAAATCTTGCCGAGTGTTGCGGATTGTACTTGTCATGAATATTTAGTTTTGTTCTATAGCGCCATCTAGTGATTTGTTTCGATATTTTTGTAGTTATTCTGCTATTCGGGGCGGAGGTGAATCCGGCAAATCAGAGATAATTAAAATTGGTCTAGCCGTTCTCGAGTTATAAATGGTGTAACTAACCCGACTTTGTGTTCTCTCTCTCTCTCTCTCTCTCTCTCTCTCTCTCTCTCTTTCTCTCACTTTCTCTCTCTCTCTTTCTCTCTCTCTCTTTTTCTCTCTTTTTCTCTCTTTCTCTTTCTCTCTTTTCTCTCTCTCTCTCTTTCTCTCTTTCTCTCTCTCTCTCTTTCTCTCTCTCTCTGTCACTCCAAATCCCGAGAGGGTATTTGACTCACTCTGAATTTTTGTGTGGGTATAGCTGCACACCACGCCCACATTAACCGCTGAGCCTGCAAGTACGGTGTAGCGAGCAATAGAGAGCAATGTGGATTTTTGCGCGTGCTTAGAAGTGTGCGCGAAACTGGATCTGCGCATGCGCAGATGCGGATTCGGTATTTTTTGGCGTATCGTGCGTTAGTTTAATGCTTTTTTACGTGACAAGACCCAGGCCATCAGGCACGCTCTTCCTTCTGACCACGCAAATTTAGCTACACTCCTCTGGCCATCTAGCGGAAAAAGAAGGTATTACTCGGGCAACGAAACATGCAATTTTGAATTTATCTGATGGACTTATTTTAGGCTTCAGGTTCTTTTAACATGCAGTAAATCTACAACGCTAACCGTTATACCACCGAACCCGCCGAATGTGCCATACGTCGAGCCGTTATACCACCGAAGGTGCCAAAAGCCGAACCGTCATAAGACCGAACGCGCCGAATGTGCCAAATGTCGAACCGTTATACCACCAAACCCGACGAATGTGCCGAACGCTGAACCATTATACCTCCGAATGTGAAAAACGCACATCCGTTATACCACCGAACCCGCCGAAAGTGCAAAGCGCCTAACCGTTATACCACCGAACCCGCGGAATGTGTCAAACGGCGAACCGTAATCCCACCGAACCGTTATACTGCCAAATGTGCCAAACATCGAACCGTTATACCACCTCCGAACTTGCCGAATGTGCCAAACGTGAACTGTTATACCACCGATTGTGCCAAACGCCGATTCGTTATACCACCGAACCCGCCAAACGCGGTCCGTTATACCACCGAACGTGCCAAACGCCGAACCGTTATTCCACCGAAGATCGATTGGTGAATGCTGCGCCGTCCGTAAACCTACGGGGGAGTTTTTGCGCGGCGAAGCGCAATCTACAGCACTATCCATCAGCGCATGCGCAGTTCGAGCTTTTTGCATCACTTGTGTGCATCTGCGCATGCGCAGAAGATGAGATTGCAGCGCACTATAGACAAAAAACCCTATTGTATGATAGCGCTTGGCGTCACGCTGAAGCCACATCGCCCCGGCGAGCGGTATCTCACGTTCAACGTCCCATCTGCCCTCTATAGGTGGGTTCTCTTTACATGAGCGCACTTCGTAGAATTGCAACGTGTTCCCTCGCACGACGCATTCAAAACGTACGTCTTTGCTTTGTCAACAAGCAGTACAATATTTGCTATCTGGCCGAGATACCATGATATGCGATACGAATGTTGTTTTTTTTTCTTTTAAATTCGTCCCAACTGTCGAATCAATTACGGCTGAGTAAAAATGTTTTTATTGCATTGTATTGCTGTCTACCCATGCGTAAATAAAACGCAACTTCTTCAAGATCCTTCAATATCCGGTTAATGATCGACCGCTTTAGGGGAGATGTTAAGTTACTGGCTTCACTTTGGAAGAACTTTTTATAACAAGGTCCAAATCAGTCTCTTGATTGATTGATTCCGGTTACGTCAACTACTGGCCGGCACGGGAATTGAACACGCGCCTCCCGAATATTGTAGTACATAATTTCGAAGTGTTTCACGCGTATTACGTGAAATTTTAGTTCAAATAAATCCGATCCCGATATGGATGGGCGTACTGATGAACGTACTGTGCGTAAAAATTATGAAAAATTGCTACGTTTAATTTGTGTACTTTATAGGGGATAGTACATATTTTTGAAGTTTTCCTTGCGTTAATGCAAAGATATTACATAGATTTTTAGTGCATACAAATCCGATCCCTGCGTGGCAGATGAACGTATTGTGCGTAAAAAATGAAAAAGAGCGCTACGTTTAATTTAGGTACTTCATAGGAGATCAGTGGCGGATCCACATGGGGTCCATGCCTGTCCCCCCCCCCCTCAAAAAAAGAAGGCGTAGTTTTAGTTTGTTATCTTCTTTTATTTGGCGAAATTCATCTAAAATTTATTTGGATTAGAATTATGTAATTATTCTTTTTAAAAAAATATTGTATGGTATCGTCTACACACTACGAAAATAATATACAATATAATAACAAATGTTTATTATTTAACAACAATCTGTGATGGCCACCACCAAAACGATCGGCTTTATCCGTCCCTGTAGGGGAGAATACATATTTTTAAATGTAGTGCTGAAACATACGTGCAGAAAAATACGTACTACATATTTTTCTGCATGTATATTTCATAGATTTTTAGTGCATGTAAATCCGGTCCCCATACATCACTCATGATGGAACCTGGTAGCGGAGTGCGCCCCCCCCCCCCCCCTGATTTAACGTGCGTCCGTGAACGAAACGTGCATCCGCCACTCTGGCCGACCGGGTGCGGCAGGCAGGTTGCGTTCAGAAAGGAGAGGCCCGCAGGATGAATTGAATTGAATTGAATTGAATTGAATTAACGCCTTATTTTACGTGGCGAGACTGAGGCCATGAGGCCTGCTCTTCCGTCTGACCACGCAAATTTCGCGACGCTCCTTTCACCAATTAGCAGAGGAAGGAGGTATTTCTTAGGCGAGAAACATACTATTTTGAATTTAGCTGAGAGGCTACGTCATTTCGGCTTGAGGATCTTTTACATGCAAGTAAATCTACTAACATGGGACAGCCGGCTTTACTTCCCCTTCGTACGGAGGATTTTTTCGCCCTTCAAATCCACGGCTTCGATCGGGTTTGAACCCGTGCGGTACGCTAACCGTTACATCATCGCCGCACGAGGATGAGAGGTCTTCGCGCAGAAACACCCTTATGCTTTAATAATTTAAAGTAAATAAATTCCCCTTCGCCACAGGGTTACTGTGGAGGGAGAAAAAAAAATGCCCTTGCCTCTGGAGGTCGCGATCGTGCGACCCTCCAAACCTGCGAAGGTGGGTATTTATTTTCATGAATCGGGTATATTGCCTTACGGCTTAAGCAGCTAGAGGGTGGGACTTTTCTTAAAAACAAATAAAAAGTAACTTAATTTTTGCCTAAATCAAATTGAAAAGTTGCCCTTTGGCGCACCAAACTTGAATAATTTTTTTCCTTGAATACCAAGTAATGTTAATTTTTATTTCCACACCTGCGATCCTATGTTCGCATTACCGCCACAGCGACCGCTGTTATTTGGGTAGAGTGCGCTGCGTGTCCGTTGTGTTAGGATTCGCGCGAAACCCGGCGGCTCGTTGTGCTGCTGTTCCAATTGCTGGCGTTGCGTTCCGCCCACGCACCTAGTTACCTCCGTCGTATTGATTGCCATTCTTCGCAGGGCGGTGCGTTCGCTTGGTCATTATTAATTGACGACGCTGCTATCGATCGAAGGAGAAAGCCGCCTTAGGAGGCTCAGGGCATCCATTGATGTCACTACATCGCTTCCGACCGGGAGGTCATAGGGCTCCACTCCACCACGGAGGCAGGAATGGCTACTTAGCTACGACGAATTCCCCGCCGCGTGGAGGATAATTCTACCGACCGTCCACTCCGAGCGGTAGTTTTTCGTGGTGTCTCCGGTCAACCCCGAGTGAAAGCCGAAACAGTACGTAGGGGCCTCGGACCGCGCGCGATCTTTCCCTACTCTTCCTTGCCCTATTCTCATCCTTTACATACACATACACTCTCGTGCTTTGCAGTTCATACCACACTTGTCGCGAGTTACGAGCATGTCCTGGTGGGGCGGTGCCACTGGTGGGAGATACATGGTTAGGGAAAACCCTTGCCGGCCGATGTAGATCGGCGCAGGACTCACCAACCAGCGGGGGCAGATATCCGCCGCCACCCACGGTTAAAACATGCGCTACACTTACGGGACTAATGACCCTGACGGCGGCGGTGGGTGAGTTACATTTAAGTGTTGCAAAAGCAATGGTCGAAAGGGGGGGGTGTCTTCCTCTCCAGTATTTCCCAATGGATTAGTGGACACGAATATTATTGTTCAAGAACATTGTACTATACATTTCAAATATATTTTAAAATATTTGGATTTCTATCGAGTATTATAAACCTTCTAGTTACCAATAAAGAATGACACGAAAATTCCTTTCCATTGCAAGCAACTGATTGGGGGCCGTCCTTAAATTACGTAACGCAATTTCGAGAGTATTTTGAATAACCCCTCTCCCTCCTGTAACAATTACGCTTGAACCCCACCCTCTAACATTTACGTCATGCAACAAGCTTCCTCCCCTAATTCCAATAAGTAACACTCAATTATAAAGCAGAAACGAGTTGTATTAATAGTATTTGGGTTATACAATATTTTTTTTGTATTTAACGTGAGAATTAGTTGGTGGTGCGGACTGCGCATAGCAATAAGGTTGGGGACAATTTTTTAATGAGAGGAAACCCGTGGGCCAGATATTTTTTTAAAATTTTTATTATTATTATTATTATTATTATTATTATTATTATTATTATTATTATTTATTACCTCCTGTTCGGCATTGCTTCCTTTCAGGGGTGTTAACATTTTACAAAATAATTTCTGATAGGTCGTGGATAGGTTCCAAGTCTTATTTCGCCAACTAATTGGTTTCTAGAATATACTGTAGATCAGTTTTCAATATGTTCTTCGTAATCTAAAGGATTCAATCAGTGTATCATTGATGAAATGTATTTTCATTTATTGTAAAAATGTATACAAGATAACTTCTTTAATTTTTTAAATTTTATTTTAATTGAATTTTTTAATATGAAAATGTTTTAGTATACATTTAGATTTAGATTTATGTATTAAGAAACAGTAAAAACTGTGTGTGACGCAGAGGGAGAAGATTATCACGATTTCTTCAGTTCCAGAATCCCTTCCCATCATTTGAACTATGTAGAGTTGAGAGATAAGTAAAAGTATAACATAAATAAATAAAATAAATTAAAAAAAATTAAAATCGCAAGACTAGCAATATTTGAAAAATAGTAATTTTTGTTTCTGAGTTACAGAAAATTTATTTGCATCGGTTCACGAGTTGCAAGTATGTTTTTTCTGCATTGCTAACAAAATAGAAACTCGCCCTTACCTCTATACTCCTACCATTACAAGGAAGACTGAAAGAAATAAATTATTCCGCATAAGTTGAAAAAAATTGTAAAAATAAATATGAGCATCACGTAACACTAAACTATGACCCCCTACGTCTATGTAACGCAGCGTAACTCTGCCGCAAACCCCCTCCCCCCCTCTGAGCGTTCCGTAATTTATGGGCAATTCCTTACGAACGTTTCTCGGAAGCGCCTTCCACTTCCACTTCCATGAGCGCGAGGCGCGCAGTCGCGCCGAAATCGAGCCGAGGTCAGCCGAGGTCAGCCGAGGTCACATCCGTCGCCGGCGACAGGTCGCCCCCAAGCGGCACGTCCGGCGTATCGTGCTCCTGGCAATGGACGCGACGACTGACGGTGGATATTGGCCAAGTCGTTTCGTGCGGTGCAGGGGGACACACTGTTTGCTATGCTACCGGTCTTCTTGCAACCGGGCCTGAGAGTTTGGGAAGAAAATTAATATTTATGATATTAATAACCTGTCTTGAAAATAAGTGCTTTGGTTTCTTATTAATTTATTTTTTATTACTTTTTGAATTTAATTGAAATAATGCCTTATTTTACGTGGCGAGCTCCGACCATCGGGCCGAGATGATCCCTTTGCCCTGGTATTTGCTTCGCCTTCGCTCGTATTTCGCGCACGGAGAGGCGGGTTTTCACTTGGTAACCAGATGAAGGTTAATTATAGGTAAAATACTTCAAATATCTAGGTTGCCACATCTCGTTTGAAAGAGATATAGATTTAGATAAAAAATTAAATAAATTTATAAAATATATGCGGCACAATTCACAGACATCTAAAAAATAAAACAAGGATAGAAACAAGAATAAAATTCTTCAACACAGTAGCTGTGCCAGTGTTAATGTATGGAGATGAAGCAAGAGTAACATCAGAAAAAGATAACTCTAAAATCCAGGCAGCTGAAATGAAATTTCTAAGAAGCACTCCAGGTTATAATATCCTAGATAAAAGAAAAGCACAGAGATAAGAAATGAACTGGGGGTCGAACCACTGCTGGAGAAACTGGAAAGAAATCTGAAAAGATGGTATGAACATCTCATACGAATGCCCGACAGCAGACTACCAGCACTCGCAGTGGCCTACAGATGCAGAGGGAGAAGAGATGTAGGAAGGCCCGGAAGGAAGTGGACACCGGTACAGGTTCTTGAACCTAATCCTTGAAGTGCAGAAGAAGAAGAAGATTATACATAAATGCATACTGCCGCAGTCAAAAAAAATGTCTGTTGACATTTCATTCGGCGACGTTGCTTGACGCCGTCGGAAGAGGTCGTTTGGGATCAATATGCCCATTTCCATTTACTAGCACGTGTTCGAACGAATCGGGCACATCGGTCGCGAACTTCGGACGCCGACCAACCGACTTTTTGGTCTCAATTCAGTTCCACTGTGACCGCCGCCTTACGGGGCGGGAGGTGGTGTAACGGTTAGCGTATATGACTGTTATACCCAAGTTGGCGGGTTCAAACCCGATCGAAGCCGTGGACTTTTAAGGGAGAAAAAATCCTTCGTACGCCTTCCAAGAGGAAGTAAAGCCGGCTGTCCCATGTTCGTAGATTTACTTGCATGTGAAAGATCCTCAAGCCCAAATGACGTCTCTGAGCTAAATTCAAATCGCCTGTTTCGTCGCCCGAGAAATACCTTCTTTCTCTGCTAGATGAAAGGAGCGTAGCGAAATTTGCGTGGTCAGACGGAAGAGCGGGCCTGATGGCCTGAGTCTCGCCACGTTAAATAAGGCAAATTCAATTCAATTCAATTCAATTCAAAAAGCCATTCTGCGGGGCTTTTATGCGAAGGATTCTTTTATCATCGTCGAATTTTGTTTTGTATCAATACTAGAGACTGGTAGCGCTCCTGTTGCATTTCTAAATTCTCTTCTCTGCAATAGTTTTCTGTACTGAATTTGACGTCCGTTTGAAAATGGCTTGCACTTTCTAAATTATTTTCGAACACCGTCGGTGGCACTAACAAAATCCACTAACCCAAATAAAGCAATTTCTTGCACTTCCCAGTCTTATGAACGACCTGGAAGTTAAGCCAAGTTCTTGCACAAATTTTGCGGAACAAATCCCAGAGCTCTGATAACTATCGTGACCACCTGTGCTTTTACGCCCTGGATTTCCAAACTCTTGTATTGAAAACACTTCTCTGCCTCGTTTGTTACGACGTTTTGATCAAATGACACAGCGATATCCAGATGTAGACATATTTTATCTCCAATTCACGGATAACAATAACACGGATTGCCGCTATCGTGCGATCAGTTTGAATTTGTTGGTCGTACAAGTACACAGTCCATTACACCTCACCGGTTTTGTTGAGTGTTCGTACCACGTAGAGCATATGTTTGGACCTTTGAGGGCGTTACAGATCTGCTAGTGGAGGAAGTTCCCTATCGTGTCTTTTCGGGTATTCGGCAACTGCTTGAATTGGACAAGCGGAGACAATACGATCAATGCTTTGTACCTATTCCTGGCAAATGCGGCATGTATCATCTTGGACAATTTTGATAACCTTATCATAATGTCGTGTTCTCAACGCTTGATCCTGAGCAGTTAATATAACTGCTTCCGAATGCATTCTTCCCCTTATAAGCCACTTAAATGATTGATCTACACTTTGTTGATTCTTTTTTAGATATTGACCATGTAATGTTTTGTCTCTCCACGATATCTTTAATGTTTTTTGTATTTCACATTTCATGGTACGTTTTATCAGGTCAGTGTCTGTGTTCTTCTGTGTGTCATGCAGTTTTCTTCGCAATGCTTTTTGTTTTCCATTATTCTGTCAGATTTAATGACTAGCCACATTAATCGTCTGGACTATTGCATTGTGCCAGGAGGCTTCAGTTTGTCTGAGGTTTCTTCCTCCTTCCTTACGTGACGTAAAGCCGTTGTACATTAGCTCGAGGATGGGCGACATTTTATTATTATTATTATTATTATTATTATTATTATTATTATTATTATTATTATTATTATTATTATTATTATATGCGGCCATTTATGACCACACTACGCGTTGTCTTCCGAAACCCAGACTTATTTTATCCCGGAGAGATTAACGTGTGTCATTATGGGTATCAGCTTTTCGGCTTTGTCCCTTGGTAAGACAAGGTTGATGCGCCTTGAAGTATGAATTTAGAGGTGTTAGGACGGTGAAGGGACAATAACAAATACGACCATGTCTACGCAGGACTCGAACCTGCAACCTCCTCGGCGCAGACGGCAAGACGGCGGCCGCTACCGTCTGCGCTACGGAATAGGCATTTATTATTATTATTATTATTATTATTATTATTATTATTATTATTATTATTATTATTATTGTTGTTGTTGTTGTTATTGTTGTTGTTATTATTATTGTTATTATTATTATTGTTATTTTATGTTGGGTATAGTAGAAGGAAATGAAGGGTAAGAGGAACTCGTGTGGGTAAACCAAAGGCACGTTCCTTCTGGCAGGCAGCCGCGTTGCAGGGTTTGTAGAGCCAACGGTGAAGGGAAAGGCGGGGCAAGGGACCACACGGAGGGCCGTTGGCTCGGCCGGGCGCTGCGTGGCGCGGCGCGGCGCGGCGCGGTGCTGCTGCTTCTGCTTCTGCTGGCGAAGCGCGGACTTCCGCTGATTGCGGCACACGACGCGGCGGCGCGACGGCCATCTTGGCTTTCGGGGAGATAGCGCACGGCGCGCCCCGCCTCCGCCTCCGCCTCCGCCACCAGGTCCCGCCAGGTCCCCTCGCACTGGGAGGGGAAAAAAACACACACACAGAAAGAGAAAGACGTTTGCGCGCCCGCTGATACCCGCTCGCTGCCCACCTCGTTCTTGTTTGCCCGCGCGACACGACACGGCGCGGCACGGCACGGCACGGCACGGCACGGCACGGCGGTTGGACGCAGTCGGCGGGCGCACAGTGGGCCGGAACTGCGCCGCGTGCGTTTGTTTACGTGTCCGACTGGGATATTTACGTATTTACATTTTTAAGAAATCTAATTTAGCCAATATCTATGAAGCTTGACCATCAACATATAATATGGAATCATCAACATATAATAGTTGTTTATTATGGTAGAGTTAAAATAATTGTTATAATACTTGATATTAGTGATTGTATGATTGTAGCAGCCTCAGTTTGAAATGTACTCTTTTGTAATACTCTTTTATTATTATTATTATTATTATTATTATTATTATTATTATTATTATTATTATTATTATTATTATTATTATTATTATTATTATTATTATTATTATTATTATTATTACTATTATTATTACTATTATTAATATTATTATTACTATTATTATTACTTTTATTATTACTATTATTATTATTATTGAAATCGTTGTTTCTTCCTGTTTTTCACATAAGGCATGGTTTAAATTGTGTTCGTCCTTTCACCACTCACCATCACCATATCACTTCATACTGTTAATTCTATCGTTAATCTATAGTGGTCGCTAATGGCTTAGCGACATTAAACTTTTAAAAAATGTATGCATATTGTACGAATAATAATGAAACATCATAACCTGTTCTGCCACCCATTCATAGACACACTACTATAAGTCAGTTGATAGTATAGCTACATTAATATATTTTAAGTGATGTCGATGATGGACAACACAAATACCGAATTTAATTTCGTTCTAAACAAAGTGTGAAAGTAGTCTAGCTGTAGTCCGATGTGACAGTCGTGTTCAGTCCTCGTCGAAAATTCCAGAAATGCATGGCCATTTGCGGCACATAGAAATACGATCTGAGAGACTAAATATGTTTATGTGTTGTAGTTAGAGTTCACTGAGACGTCCAAGTGTATCACACACCTAAATTTTCGGAAATTTTTGTAAAATTCCTCCGTAAATCTAAAGCTAGTCGAATACTGCCGCTGCGTGGAGGAGATTTGTGGCGCCCGGCTGCTCTGATAGAGTGTAGTTTTCCTCTGTTTTCTCGGGTCAGTGAACAAACGGGTCACTATATATATATATATACGGGTCACTATATATATATATATATATATATATATATATATATATATATATATATATATATATATATATATATATTTAGCGACCAATTTCTCCCTAGAGCAGAGTGCTGTGGCAGAAACTTTCCGCCTGCCGAAAAACTGCTTCGGAAAGACACGAATGACGTGGTTTCTGAGAAAATGCAAAACACATTTTTTCTACACTTTCTCTTCGAATATTAACAATACTTATAACATTGTATTCCTCTCTTTGTGACCTTTATAATGCTGCTGAAAAAATATATACTTCCATTTAAAAAAATAAAGTTGCGTCAATATCTTCGCAATTAAAAATGGTACATACACGAAAACGATATGTGTTGTTTCCCCCGTCATCTGCTACAAATTGGCGAAACTGGATTCCGATATCTCAAACCGTTTCGGAGATATTTGCTGTGGCCAACTTAGGTGCCTCACCTGTATATATATATATATATATATATATATATATATATATATATATATACATATATATATATATATATGTCACCTGTATATATATATATATACACATTGTTTACTAAGTTATTTATTCTTGTAACTTTAATTTGTGTAACTTTATTTTGTTTGTAAATTAGACAACTACAGCTCATTTTGATGTTACGTTATATTCCTTTGTATATATTTTATTACATATTCTCACTGTTTTCATAACATTTATGTGCATCTTTTGTCGCTTCATCTTACACATTTTTCCGGTGTCTCCCAATGACCACAGCAGTTGAGTTGGAAGCGTGGATCCCCTGACCCTAGCCCCCCGCGGGATTTTGGTCCCCTGGCGAACCACTGCGCGGTGCGGAGCGGAGCGGAGCGGAGCAGGGCGGAGCGAAGCGAAACGTGGGCGAAGGCGGGCGGCTATCGGTGCGGCAGGGGAGCGCGTACGGCGTACGCGTTATCGGAGCCCCCCCCCCCCCCCCCCCCTCCCCAACCCGCACACCTCGCCACGGCGCAGAGAGACGGGTGGGCAGGGCCCGACAACTCTCCATCAAAATTGGGGACAAAGCTAGAGGTTGCTACTATAGGATGCGCGAGCGTCACCGGATACAGCCGGTGATAAGGCTCGCCAACTTTCGCACATAACAATTGGTCAAGGAATACGAATACACTTTGATTATGAGCGATTTCTGAAATAAATCACAAAAGTTAAATACTACGCGTTTATCTTCTAAAATTCTTTTATTCATAATAATACACGCATGAAAGAAAAGGTAGCGCGAACAGCGGCGCGATTTTTTGTATCAAGCGCGTGTGTTTGCGTCCCGAGAACCCACGCGCGTTTTAAACAACGTTGGTAGCAGTTCGTGTAAGAAGGTGATGCTCTAGAGAGCGCCACTGTAATGGTCCCCACCACGTTATTCGGGAGTTACTGGGCCCTGCGGGTGGGCACTTGCGCTTTGCATCCCACTTCGGCCACCAGTGAGCGACACGTCGTTGGCGGGAATTTCAAATGCCGGAATTATCACCTTGTTGGAACTCATTGAAACACTCATATGAAGCACGCTTAAAAAAATCTATTTCACTTACACCATCTTCGTTGTATTGTCATTGAAAATTGTCAGGTTTTCGCCACTTTCAAAACGTTTCTCAACACTACGTTTCGCTCTCCATGCAACATGGCGGCCAGCGTCTGGTCTGGCTATTCAAAGGAAGTGCGCGTGCTGTGGTCACGTGGTTCGTCCTGCGCGGTCACGTGGTGCTGCGTAGAAGGAGCGAAAATCGGTGCGCCGAAGAAGCCCGCCCGCCCGCCCGCCCGCCCGTCACATCTCTCCACCAAACACCTCGCCTCGCGTCGCCTCACTCTGCCGGAAAGTAGCCGTAAAGACATTGCTCAATGTTTAACACAGACGTGTACAAATTAATGTAGTGACATGTTATTACCGTATTTCCATTATGGAAAAAGAGGACACTTCAAATAAAATGTTTTAATATAACAATTAATTTTTCTGAAAGACAAAATACCTTCTACTGACGAAATTAATACTTCAATCATTATCATCAGTTTCACAATCACACAATAGGCTTACTTAATTTCCATTATATCATTACGGTCTTTCCCACTTTTATACCCGAAGTATTTGGTGGGTGATGAAATCTCCCTCATTAGAACTTTGCCCTGCTTTGACCCTCGCCTCAAACGCTTTCAACTTGTCTGTACGTTTGTCATTAAACACGGCTTTTCTTTTTGGCATCATGCTCGAAATACAAGCACCGCAGATATTGACTCCGCGGGCCAACAGAACAGTACTAATATGAAACAGTGCAGAATCAATAAGCAGCACCAACACAATGCGTTGTACCAGCTAATAGCAGCACTGTCGCATTTCACGGTATAAAGGGTATTTCAAGGAGTGTATGTGGAGTATATGTGGTCATCTATGAATTTTGGCCCTTGTTAGACGAGATAGTTGAAGTTAAATCTCAGTAATTTATACAACATTTATTTATACAAGTGTAATGATGTCGGGGAAACGAATGTGTTGAAAAAATCCTCCTCCAATAAAAAATAGGACATTTCGCCGTTTCTTGTAAAATCCATCTTGACAGTTTTTAATCACATCAAAAAGAGGACGTATGGTAACCCTAAATTAATTTCATTTGACCGATGTAGGGTTAACCCGCTGAGTTTACCTCAGAGCCAACTTTGCCGCTGACCCTCAAACAATTCCCACCGGGAGGTCCTATACTTTGATTTTTTTAAAGTGGCCGATGGCAGTAGGTCATTGTTACAACTCCTGCCTTATAAAATGAATATTTTTAATTAATTCGCGAACGTCCTTCACAACTGGGGCTGTGGGCTCAGAAATGTGCTAATCACTGTTAAAAAGATTCATTATACAAGGTAGGAGTTGTCACAATGACCTAATGTCATCGGTCACTATAAAAAAAAAATAGAAGTATAGCACTCAAGGTCTGGCGGAATTTCGGCTCACAGCTGCATCGAATGGCAGTAGGATTCTAGCGGTCAGCTGTTCTGGTCCCTCGATTCACATATTTCCATCGATCCGTAGCAGGCCATGAATGCCAGAGCAGTACAGTAACAAACTGGCCTTGGACCACGCAGTCTCCCTTTATTTGCTTCGTCTGAAGTTTATAACTTGTACTGGAGAGGAGGGAGTGCCCTGTCGATGGTCACGCCGACGTGTTGGTCGGCGCTGAATTTTATGTTCCGGGGAGGGGGAACTCAGCCACCCTTCGGGACCTAAGTTTCACAAAACTTACTGGACTAATGATCTAATTAGAAGTAGTTTATACAGTTGAGTGATATAAGAAGACAACTTGAAAATGCCATGCTATGAGAACGCCATATTAGCTAATTTTATTGATTATTGACTAATATACGCTATTATTATTATTATTATTATTATTATTATTATTATTATTATTATTATTATTATTATTTATTATCATTATTGCTTATAGTGAGTTTAGGGACACACTCTACCATGAAAGAATTCTCCTCCAGACAGCGACTGAAATCGGTCTACCTACGTAGCTAGCATTGCAAATCTTTCCGCTGTCGGAAGTGTAACCCCAAGACCACCCTCTCACCGCTTTGCAGCGCAGTTCCGTGTGGCCGCAGTAGTGCAATGCCGCCACACTTCCCTGCTGTGGAGCCATCCCTATCCTTTCGGTCATCTATGGCTGATCTGTAAAAAGAGAAAAAGAACGAGGTCAGGAAAGACAATAGCCGTTCGGCGCGCTTTTGGCGTTGTTTACCGCAATTTTCATGCAAGTATTGGCGTCTCGCCTATTGTAGCATATCTCTCGGGCGCTTGTACGTGGCCGTGGGATCCGGCTCGTACAAAGATAAATTTATTATAATGTCATTATTTGACGCGTTTATTTTTGAAAAGAAATTTTTGGCTAAGTTTTTAAAGTGCTCTTCGAGGAGCGGTAGTTTTAATGCAGCGTGTAAATCTGCTATTCTAATATACATTGGCGCGCACAGTATTCTACGGAGGCACGCATTTTGAACTACTTGCAACTTATTTAAGTGTGCGTGCGCCGCTATTCCCCAACTTGGGTAGGCGTAGACCATAATGGGCCTAATCATGGCTTTATATATAAGCAGAGCATTCGCTGTGCCAAGACCACCCGGGCACAGTTGATACTCTGGGCCCCCTCAGCCGGTCCAATTTTCCAGGAAACGGTCCGCAAATCAATAGCAACCCCCCTCCTCCAGCCCCCCTCAAGCGATGACCGACCCGCTTGCTCCGCCTCCAGGTTTCGGACTTCAGTTTTCCTTCTGAGCCCTACGCAGTAACCGCCGTCCTCGGCGCGGTCAAGGAACTTCCTGCGCAGGCGCTGGCCGGGGGCACGTGCCCGGGGGCACCTGGGGGGCCGGGCGGGGGGGAGAGAGCTTCGTGCGCAACGGCCCCGCGGAATGCGACCGACGAGCACGTGGCGGGAAGAGGACTACGCGATCAAGTACGATGTATTCCGCCGTGCACTTGACGGAAATCACCTGTTGCCGTTTCATCCAATCGGGGGCGTATATGTCGCTACCGTGACGTCACTACGGGAGACGTTCAAGCTCCCGATTGGGCGAAACTGTGAACAGCTGATTTACGTCAAGTGCTCGGTGAAATAAATCCTAGTTTAGGGTTGCCTACCATCCTCCATTTAGGAGGACAGTTCACCGTTGACGTCAACAGTCCTCTCGTCCTCCTTTGTTTTTAAACGTCTTCCTTTTAGTAACTTTTTAAACATTTGCTGTCATTTATTTTAGAATAGAAATCATGAATATGTTGCTTTTTGCTGAACGCTGGCATTCGCACATAACACGCGCAAGTCTGATGGTGTATATTTCTAGCAAGTCAAATAAAAAAAATACTGTCAGACAATCTTCAACTGCATTTTGTGAATGAATCTTTTCCACTTGAATCGCAAATGGAGAGAACGAAATAGAACTGAAATTAGATATTTATGAAAAGAAACACACAGAGATTCCCACAGGGGGTCAGGAAGGTCTCGAAATGTGACTCACGTAGAATACAAAATACAATACAGAAGTTGACATTATAGGACACTATTTTAAGAAGGCATCTTTCGTTGATAGATTAGTATTTCCGGGATCGTAAAGTGCTAAAGTCATTTATTCCGTAAGTGTAGTGTACGCTTTTAATTGCAGGATCTGGCGGTTAAATTAAAGTTGTATTGTTAAGTAATATTCTTCACTGAAATGTTCGTAAACTGCAGTGTTCTGCCACCAAGTTGCATAAACCTGGTGGTCCTGAGAGGTGGCAGTGATTCGCCGTACACCGCGCGGACCTGCAGGTTCACTTATCCGCCTCCAAGTATCACCTCCGGGGCACATACCCAAGAGTGACAAGCATTCATTCCCGAACGGTCTCCCGGCTAGTGTGAGTGTGGAGCGCGTTGGGTAGGAGTGTGTTAAATAAGGAGCGAAGGAAGGACATAAACGACGAAGGAAAGATCGCGCGCTGGGAAGTTGCCCGTTAGGAGGGTACTGCTCCAGCATTCGCCTGGTGTGGATCGGCGAAACTATGGAAAACTACCTATCAGAGCGGCCGGCATCTAGATTTCCTCTATGCGACCTAGCTACCTTAGTGTGCCGAATGTGCGAGTTCGAAAAATGCGAAGCGTCTATGTAGCGAATGCCAAAGTCCGAGTTCTTGGAGGAATTGACTCGTTGGACCTTCCCGTGCGACGGTGCCGCGGAAGCAATGGATGCTGCCACTGAGCCCTAGCTGCGGCAGAAATTTCATTCGGGTTAGGACAATAGAGCAGGCAGTGCGGTTGAGGTCGAGTGCGTTGGCGCGGTCGGCTACTGTGCGGTGCGCGGCGTAGACACAACACGTCCCACGCGCTCGCGCACGCGGCCTGCGCCCAGCGCCCCGCTCGCGTTCCTCCACCGCCCACGCCCCGCTCCGCCCCCGCGCCGCCCCGCCTCGTCCCGTCCTGTACCGCCCCTCTCCTCGCATCTTCCCGCCCCGCCCCGCCTCGCCCCGCCTCACCCCCGCCCCGTCCCGCCCCCGTCCCCGTCCCCGTCCCGCTCCCCCGTCCCGCCCCCCGTCCCGCCCCCGTCCCGCCCCCCGTCCCGCCCCCCATCCCGCCACCCGTCCCGCCACCCGTCCCGCCACCCGTCCCGCCACCCGTCCCGCCCCCGACCCGCTCCCCGTCTAGCTCCCCGTCCCGTCCCGCTCCCCAGTCCCACCCCCCATCCCGCCCCCGTCCCGCTCCCCGTCCCGCCCCCCGTCCCGCTCCCCGTCTAGCTTCCCGTCCCGGCCCGCTCCCCAGTCCCACCCCCCATCCCGCTCCCGTCTCCTTCCCTGTCCAGCTCCCCCTCCCCTCCCCATCCTGCCCCGTTCTGCCCCCGTCCCATCCCGTACCGTGCCGCGCCGCCCCCGCCCCGCCCCCGCCCCGCCCCCGCCCCGCCCCCGCGCCGCCCCCGCCCCGCCCCGCGCCTCGGAGGCTGTCCGCGTGTTATTGTTATGGCTGCCTGCGACGCCGCCGCTGCCGCTGCATTTCCGCGCTCGCCGCCTCGCCTCGCTTCGCCTCGCCGCGTCTCGCCTGGCGCACGCGACGGCCAGCGCGGAACCTGCAGCGACTGTCCACTGCGTTCCACTCCCGACGGTGGCGACCCGCCCCCACTGCGCTAGGTGAAATTCAGTCCTTGTCGGAGAAGAATAAGTCCAGCGACTTGCTGCTCTGATCGCTAGCTTCCGTGGTTTCTCCGATCAACACCGCGCGAATGCCCCGGGCAGTCCTCCTGAAAAACTGACTACGACCGAGCGCAGTCTTGCTCCGTCTTCCCTCATTCTATCCTCACCCCATACTCACATCCACTAGCGCTCATGCCGGGACACCAAACGGGAGCTAACAGGAGGTGGTTCTCCTCCGGGGCACATACCCAAGAGTGACAAGCATTCATTCCCGAACGGTCTCCCGGCTAGTGTGAGTGTAGAGCACATTGGGTAGGTGTGTAAATAAGGAGCGAAGGAAAGCCATAAACGACGAAGGAAAGATCGCGCGCGATCGGTTGCGGTGCGGTGCCACGCTGAGGGATGATACCTTCATGGGGAAAACGTCTCGCGTAGGCCAACGCGGTAGGTCGGCGCCCTTCGCGTCGAGGAACACCGCGACCCTCCCGCGGTGAAGCGCGCGCTTCGCAGCTCTCGGCGCGCCCACAAGCGTCGGTCCGTCAACGGCGCGAGCAGGTGGGGACGCTTGCCCGCGCCGCAACTTCGCTCCCAGGCACCCGACGGTCAACACGTCAGCACGTCAGCGCTTCGAGGTCTCTGAACGATTAGCTTCAGACGACCTGTCCCACTTACGACTCACCGGGTCAATTAAATGAGGGCTGCGCTCAAGATTTTACCGCCCGTGTTGTTGGGAACAATGTGAACAAATGATTTGTACCTAAAGATAGCTCTTGTTTACCAATTAAAAAAATGTATTCCTTGTTAAATGTTCTCTGATAAGGTGGTGTTATGAAATTTATTGAACGACCTAGGGTCAGTGTCATGAATGAAGTATTCATGAAATTAAAATTGGACATCAATTTAACAATTGTTTATTGAATCTTCCATTGCGAATTCTAAGTGCGTTTTCGACAATACGAGTCGTCTCTTTACAGCTTTCCCCCATGCTCGGGCTGCGCACGGTAGTGTAGAGCGATTTTTATAAGAATGAGACAGCTAGTGCTGGTAACACAAGTGAAGGTTCTGCGGTCGTTGTGTCCTTGAGCCTTTTAGACTCTCCTTGTTCCATTCGTTTGTTTGCAGTTGGCTAACTTGTAAATGGCTTCGACGCCTCTTTTTGTGGTGTTCGCATCCGGCGAAAATGTAGTTCGCCAGGAGAAATAATTGAAATTAGGTAGTACGGTGCTACTGGGCTCTTCTGTAAAAATTATTTTTTTTTGTAAACATTACATTGAATTAACTTTTTGTAGTAAAGATAGTGTAAGTATAGGGATAGTAGATAAGTATTGTGTTTATTTGAAAACTGAGTCTTGAATGTCAGACGCGAAGTGTCACGGGAGTTTCCTGCTCGTGTGCGGTTAAGTGGCGAGCTGTGATCGACAACGAGCGTTTTATCAAGTAATTTTTTTTATGTAATTAATTGTTGCGTACCATGAGAAGCCATTATGTCTTAACGTGAGCCATAAACAGACATAAACTCTTAACGAAGCTATCGCGGCGGAATCTTCTATATCCAGGGCGCACTCGCCCTGGGACGTATCCAGCCAATCATTCGGGCGGAAGAGGGAGGGGACATCGGAAATTTTTGTTATTTATTGTTCGTTATTTATGTACTGTAAATATACTATACAATATTATTGTTTAAATAATTACATAATTCTAACATAAATATTTAAATAAATCCTGCCAAATAAAGGAAGGTAAACATACCTTAAGCGACGTGCGGAATAAGCTCGCCTCACGGCTCTCCCGTCCCTCTGTCGGCCTTCTGCGCTAGAGATGTCAAAACATCGATGTTTTTGTAGAAATATTTTTTTAACTGTACTGTGATTGATGTTTTTTCCTTTTGCACTTTGTTGTTTCTAAAATGAAAATTTCCACAATCACAATACTGTAAATGTTAAAATATAAAATAATAACTGGTGGTAACACTGGTATTGTGTTGGAACCAAATGAACGCATACTGTTTGTACACTACCTTCATCAACCAAACTCTCTCGCCCCATGCGCTTGTACGAGTATTTCCTCTTTCTTCAAATTCGTTTCGCACATTGAGATGTGGTCAACGAATACGCTATGGGCGTAGGGTCTTCTCCTTTTCATTTTTAAGATTATAAACGTACTTCTCGTACGCCTTAAAAGTACGTCTTGCACCTTTATTCGACGAATTGATGAACACGCATACTGCCAAATTGATTTTTAATGCTCCCAAATTTAATGTTAGAAGGTACTGAACCAGCGTAAAAACGTTGTGTAATCAACTTATCTGGAAATGTTTTTTAAAAAGGAGTTGCCGGGTTTCGGCACCAAGCGATTCAATTGGAAACGCGGGACGTGGCCCCCCGAGTCAAGGGCCCCGAATGAGGACGCCCGACGACGCACAATAAAGACGGAATTGGTAACGAGGGGCTCCGTTTGGACATTCTGCACCGGGGCCTCCTGCAGCGTAGTGGTTACGTCTCCGGTTAGACGCGTCAAACATGGAGGGAAATTCCAAACTGTTTTCCTGGGGGGAAATTGGGAGAGGAAAGGTTTACGTAAATCGTCGTGAAGGAATGTAGCACTCTGCCGGCCGTGTGCCATTGACACGGAAGCGGGAAGTGGCAAAAGTGTCTTATTAAGGCCCACTCACAATGCAAACGTAAACATAAGCATAGCGTGTAGGCATAAACATCAACATAAGCGATAGACTCAGTATTCACAATGCCTAACATAATCGTAAGCAAAATAAGTTTCTATTGGCTGTGAGACTTTCTGGTTAGATGTGAGAATCGATTTCAAGATATCGACTGTGTCTAAGTCCCGTATTGCGTCAGTTCTTCTATCGACTTCGCTCCAATTTCGATTCTCGAGTTTGAGATACCGTTCTGTGATTGGTTAATTTCTTATGTCATACTTAGCATAAGCACAGAAGCTTGCAAGCTTTTAAGTTAAAGTCTTACGTGTTATGCTTAAGCGAACGCATTGTGAATGAGTCCGCTTATGGACGTAGTCCTAACTTTTATGTTAACCCCAAGCTTATGTTTATGTTTGCATTGTGAATGGGCCTTTAGGCGACGTATTTCAGTTCGTACTTACGAGCACAACACAACCACACATTACAGCGGCTTATAGTGTGTTCTGGGTGGAGTGGTGACTCCCTCGGTAGATACCTGGAAGGGAAAAGCTTCTTCCACGTTCCTGTTGGGGAAGAAGACCGCCATCTCCCGAGATATAACATGACACTCACGGAACAAATGACGTAAGTAGTGAAAAGTGTCCGGAAACTGTGAATACTTATGAGATTTTTCGACTTTTCTTGTGGACTTGACGGTTGAGATTCACAATAAGTATAACAAGTAAAGTCTTTACCAATGAAATTGTTTCGATACGTAACACTATGAAAGCTGTGTCGTTTGGTCGTCTTAGCGCCAACTTGTAAGTTTGCACGAGTTGTGAAGGCGTGTCTTCCTTCCCGAATTGAGCATCTGAAGGACGTGGTGGTTATGTGTGGAAACATGAAGGGAAAGCGCACCTACTACTTGTTGATAGATCAATATTTGATTCGACACGACATTCGGAATGGGTACCAACCTTGGCTAAGTATTGATTTGTTATTATCGAACCGTAAGTATAGACAACTCGTTTCATGCGGTAATGACAGAGAACAGTTTGGGGATGTGGTCGCCAACCTTGAGTAATAGAGAAGGTACTGAAACAAGAAGTATAGATAACTATTGATGTTGACACTTGGTTAATTTGACATTCGAATGCGTTTTATTCTATATTTGTAATAATTCACGTTTCTAAAAATATGTTACAAATTATGGCCGAAATGTACTGTTAAGAGGGGGAAGGGAGGAGCGGGAGGCGAAGGAGAAGAAAGAGGAAAAGGAGAGAGAAAAGGAGGAGGAGGAGGAAGAGGAGGGTGGAGGGGAGGGGGATAAGGAGGAGGGGGAGAAGAAAGAGAAAGAGGAGACTGAAAAGGAGAACGAGGAGAGAGAAAAGGAGGAGGAGTAAGAGGAGGGGAGGGGGATAAGGAGGTGGAGAAGAAAGAGAAAGAGGAGGAGACGGAAAAGGAGGGGGAAGAGGAAGTGAAGGAGGAGGAGAAGAAGGAAGAGAAAGATGAGACGGAAAAGGAGGAGGAAGATGAGAGGAGGAGGAGTAGGAAATCTCAACAGAACGGAATGAACGCACTTAAAAGCTACTGAAAGCGTGAACCAGGAGCACACTTGAGCAGAACTTGTTTTTTTTCTGTGGACCGTCAAGAACCCTCTGGCCCCGCAGAGCGTTCGTCTAGGGTTAACAGAGAAGAGAAACACCGTATCGATTCAAGTGCGGGGGGTGGGTGGGGGCGTATGGCACCGCGCCTGCTTCCTGCGCCGGTGTTTGCCCCAGGTGGCGCGTGGCGCCCGCATGGCCGGGGCGACGCTAGGGGGCGGTGTGAAGTCCCTCCCCCCTGCTGCGCCCGCCTGTCCGCCGGGTGACTGAACTCGCGTTGCGTCCCCCCGCCCCCCCCCCGTTCGCCCGGTTCTTACGCAACGCACCCTGCCGCATGCACATGGCCCTCTCTGGCTCCTCTTCTTCCTGTTTGCGACGTCCCCGCGTCAGTTGAGGTCCTGCATCTCACGTGGAGGACCGAGGGTTCGAGTCCCGAGCACTATCCACACTAGCTACGCAGCTTAGTAGGATTCGGCGGCGGGGTCTGGAGGAGAATTCTAGAGGCGAGTTGCTCCGATGGGAAGTTTTTCGTGGTTTCTCCGATCAACACTAGACGGATGCAGGAGCAGTACCCTACCAAACGGGCCACGGACTGCGCGTGAGCGTTCCTTCCTCTTGCTTGTCCTATTACTTACACACATTCGCACTAACGTGCCCTAAACCACCACACATGTCGGGAGCTTCGAGCTTGTCCCGGGTGGGAGATAACTGGGTGGGGAAAACCCCGCAAGCCGAGGTCGGGAGGTCGGCGCCGGATCTCACCACCTAGCGGGGGAAGATTACAACAACATCCCGAGGAAGAACACGCACTACACTTAGGCTTGAGGTCCTTTTACATACAAATCAACTAACATGGGACAGCCGGCTTTACTTCCCCTCCGAAGGAAGGCGTACGATGGATTTTTTCAAACATCACCCCAGAGGGGAATGATCTCTGTCGGATGTTCTATGTCAAGATGTTTGTCCACAGCCCGATTCTGCGGATGGGAGAAGGTATTGTCGCGTACTGTCCTGAGCTGTTGTTGGTGTTGCTTCGACTTCCGTCTGGAAATGGAGAAGGCTCTGAAACGATCAGAGAAATCGAGCTCGAGAATTCTGTTTGAGACATTGGGAAGCCTCGTTCCAGCTGCTTTACCGATTGCGAAAAATCTGTCTGTGTCGGCACCATATGCGAATGGAATGAAATCAGTTCATCGTGCGGCCATGAGGATGGGACTGGGGCAGATGTTGAGAGAAAGAAGGCACTCGCTTCGTCCATGGCCCTTTCGTGCAAAGGCTTTGCTCCGACATGCACCTGGTCTTGAGGGCCGGCCGGCTGCTCACAGCGATAGTTTTCCGTGGTTTCTCGGATCAACACCAGGCCAATGCTGGAGCAGTACATTAACAAACGGGCCGCGCGCGATCTTACCTCCTTCTTGCATGTCCTAACCTCTCCCCTTACTTATACGCACTTACATATACATCCGGGAGACCAGTTGGGAGCTTAGAGCTTCTTCCAGCTGGAGCGTGCCCCGCTGGTGAAAGGTACCTGGTTAGGGAAAATTCCCGCCAGCTGCCGTAGGTCGACGCCATATCTCGCCATTCAGCGGTGATCCTACCGCGATAAAAACCTGTACTACACTTAAGGACTAATGATCTTAACACATGGCGTGCCCGGGATCACCATTGAATCAATCAATCAATCAAAAACCTAATCCTCCGGTTCTCCGTCTCCACCGCCACGTTCGTCTCGTCTTTTCGAGGGCGTGTGTACTGCGGTTTTTATATAACAAGTCGCGTCAGGGCAAGTCTTCACGACGGCACATCGCAGACACGTTGACAGAGACATCGCACTGCTTGATACAGTCGCGACCAGGGCCCGGCAACTCTCCATCAAAATTGGGGACAAACCTAGAGGTTGCTACTATAGGATGCGCTAGTGTTGCCGGATACAGCTGGTGGTAAGGCTCGCCAACTTTCGCACTTAAAAATTGGTCAAGAAATACGAATACACTTTGATTATGAGCGATTTCTGAAATTAATTACAAAAGAAGTTAAATACTACGTGTTTATCTTCTAAAATGCTTTTCTTCATAATAATACCCGCATGAAAGAAAAGGTAGCGCGAACAGCGGCGCGATTTTTTGTATCAAGGGCGTGTGTTTGCGTCCCGAGAACACACGGACGTTTTAAATAACGTTGGTAGCAGTTCGTGTAAGAAGGTGATGCTCTAGAGCGCGCCATTGTAATGGTCCCCACCACGTTACATGGCCCTGGTCGCGACCAGACGACATCGAGCGCCGAGACATTTCCGTCGCGCAGGCAGGCAACCCTGGCGCGCCGCGTCGTCAGAGCCGAAGTGTAGGTGAGGTGGCTGAGCGAGGCCGCGGCGTTTCCGCCGGCGGGCGCGACTGTCGCGCGCAAGGGGCGCTATCTCGCTGTTTGAGCAGATAGCCCCGCGAAACGCGGCGCGCCGCCCGGCCCCCAGGCGTGTGGCAAGCGAGGCCTTTTTTTTATATATACTTACACTTACAAAGCGTGTGCCTAAATGGCACACGTGAGGAATATCCTGTTATTAAGTAGGCGTTTGATTAATAGTGGAACTCTGCAGATGAACTGCGTTCTCTCTCTCACTCTCTCACTCTCTCTCACTCTTCCTCTTTCTCTCCTTTTCTCTCCCTCTTCCTCTTTCTCTCCCTTTCTCTCCCTCTCTCTCCCTCTCTCCCCTCTCTCTCCCCTCTCTCTCTCCCTCCCTCTCTCCCTCCCTCTCTCCCTCCCTCTCTCCCTCCCTCTCTCCCTCCCTCTCTCCCTCCCTCTCTCCCTCCCTCTCTCCCTCCCTCTCTCTCCCTCCGTCTCTCTCCCTCCCCCTCTCCCTCCCTCTCTCCCTCTCCCTCCCTCTCTCCCTCTCCCTCCATCTCTCCCTCTCTCTCCCTCTCTCTCCCTCTCTCTCCCTCTCTCCTCTCCCTCCTCTCTCCCTCTCCGTTCGTTTGTCTCTCTCTCCTGGGCGTAATTTCATAATCGCAAGGGCAGAAAATGCAATGAAGGCGCCCGTAATATTCGTACTTCAGGCTGTTGCGGGTAGCGCAAGGGCTCCATTGCGTATAATGCTCTGTTCAGGGACGCTTGAGTCAGCGTAAATTAATTATCAACGCGCGTCTATGGGTGCAGACTTACGCCTATTCCCATCCTACTGTGTCTGTTTTCTTCCCACGAGTGCAAGCAGTAAGTTGAGAACGTTTTATCGCAATCGGATGAACGGTTCGACAGCGCATTAAGTGCGAACCAACAAACAAACATTGTTTTTTATATATTAGACTCACTAAGGTACATACGTCATCTCGGTATTTAAGTTGTCTAAAGGATTGTGGTCATCTCGGTATTTAAGTTGTGTGAAGGATTGTTGTCATCTCGCAATTTTAAGTTTTCACCGGGATTTAACTACCAATTGGGGCAGTTGCCACCAGGATTGTTACTGAGTTTTGGCGTCTTATTCGTTGTCGTCGGTTGTTAGTTATCATCTACAACGCTTCCTGAAGTGTTGAATCCTCTATGAAGCGCTCTCCAGTTTGTTGATTCAGTCATCCCCAGGATTAAGTCAGACGTCAGCAAAGTTTGTAAGTGTTTTTTTTTATCGCTAAGAAGGCGGGGAACGAGTATGCCGTCACGAGGTTAAAGAAGACCGTCACTTGGTGTGGGTGAGTGGTCACCATTAGATCGCCACGCGACGTTGGCGCCTAATGATCATTCTTCCTGGCTAATGCCAGAGCAGGACCCGAACAAGCGGGCCATGGACTGCGCGTGATATTTTGTTCCTCTAGCTTGACCTATACTCATTTTTTTCTTGCAGACACACACACATACACACGCACGCCCTACACTATCACACTTGTCGGGAGGTTAGAGCTTGTCCCGTCTGGGGCGGTTCCCCGCTTGTTGGAGATACCTGGTTGAGGAAACCCCGTAAGTCGACGTGTAGGTCACTGCCAGATCTCACCATCCCGCGGGGTAAAATCACCGCCTCATCACCAATCAGACATGTACTACATTTACGGAACTTATGGCCTTACCAGTTGACGCGCCTGGAATGAACAATCAATCAATCAATCAATCAAGTGGTCATTTGTGGGACAGAGGGAGCATCACTAGGAATGCCTGCCCAAAACGGTGGATCTAGAGCTATCAGTCAGGGTAGGCGTGCCTCACCGTTTGTCTCCGGGGCCACGCGCTATACATCAAGAACAATTCGAGTGGTGATGCAACGTCGATATCGGAACATCGTTGCTACCAATCATCGATGTGAAAAATTAAAACTTAGTTGTTAGTAATACGTCGACCAAAAACCTTCGATAATTTTAAAACATGGATGTTTGGAAGATGAATAATTAATCTGTAGTTTTAAATTCGTGTGCAACATAACTTGACAATGGCAGTGTGTATTAATTTACAATACAGACTCATGAAAAAAAATGTAAAGAGAAAAATAACAATGGACAATGTTCAGCCTGGAAACCAGAGCCCAGCTGTCATCTCAAAAGCGTCAGGTCTCAGTTGGCCCCAGAAGGTGTGAGAAAAAAGGGGATGGCCCTCCTCCCACGGCGCTTCCGCTAACCGTCTCTCCATGTGCGGAATACGAGGGAAGGGGAGGAAGTATTACTCGCGCAACTTTTCTTGAACGATGACCTTGCTTCTCCCTCTCTGACACAATAAACAGTTGAAGACAAAAGCTCGCTGCGTGCACTGATGACAACATTCCAAACACACCTTCACCGGCGCGAAAAAGAAACAATTTTCCGTTGAAGACGAGATTTTCTCCAAAGAATGTAAAGAAATGTTCCAAGCAGATGAAGATCCATCACAGGAGATACCTCGAACTCCTGAGAAAGGTAGAACGCAAATTATTGAGAACGCTGCGAACGCATGACTGGTTCTCCAAAGATTGGCATTGCTTGATAAAATCTAGTGGCCGATTTCGTAACTAATACCCCCATTGTACCCGCATTTCTTCAATCCATCGTTCAAGAAAAGTTGCGCGAGTAATACCAGCGTCAGGATCATCTCGGGCGAGGGATAGTCTCATATCGCGATGAAGGCAGTAGAACATACGATAGTGCTTTAACGTTCGAGGGTGCACAAACCCCCCTATTAAAACATCCGTGTTAATAAAGGAGTTTTTGCTCGGCATAGCGTACCGCAACAGTATTGATGTTCTGCGCATGCGCAGATGCACAAAAGTGATGCGAAACTCGGACTGCGCATGCGCAGGAGATCGACAGTGCTGTCGATTCGCCGTGCTGTAACCCTTCGTTTTCCTAGCATCGATGCCCTGAATCCTGTCTGTCATTTTGGCAGAGCCTGAAGGCCGCTAGGATGTTTGAGTGGGCGGGTGCTTTACGTAATACGGATGTGACATCGATATCCATGTTTTCAAAACATCGTTGTTTTTATGAAATCGTTGACGTATTAGTAACATTCATTTTATTGAAGGCGCTGTTTCTTAATATTGATATTGGTGTTTTGGATATTTTTACGTGATCGATATTTCTAAAATGAAAAAACTCCATCAAAACTAAAGTTCTGTATTAATTTGCAGATATCATTAATTGAACGGTTTTCAGACGACAGTGACCAAGGTTGAAAAATTAGTAAAACCGCGTTTTTCGTAAATAAAGAACCCTATTATTTTTAATTTTTTTTTTAATTATCGAATCAGATGATCCGGGTTTTGTTGATTGTCCCGGTGATTTTTGTCTTGGTTTTTTACTAGTTGAATGTCAATCACAAATACTAATAAACGTGACCACTTTCAAATTTAATCCACCAGCGTAAACTAGAATGGTTACTAATCCAGTTTTAAACAGTATCAGTGTTCAGTAACACCCATGTTTTTTGGGGGCTCTATGTTTTACAATGGGTTCTGTCCACCCTTGAAGCTTTATGGATGTGCGCATGCGCAGTTGAAGTTTCGCATCTTTTAACGCATCTGCACTTGCGCAGAAGATCGATAGTGCTGTTCGATTAGGTGTGCACAAACTCCATAACAGGGAGTTTGTGCACGCCTTTTAGGGAGTTTGTTCACACGCGAATGTTAAAAGCACAATCGATCATCTGCGCATGCACAGTTCACGTTTCGCATCCTTTCGTGCATCCGCGCATGCGCAGAGCATCGATAGTGCTGTCGCTACTGCGTGCACCAACTCCACACTCGAGTTTCGCACCACTTCAGTGCATCCGCGCATGCGCAGAAAATCGATAGTGCTGACGCTACGGCGTGCACCAACTCCACACTCGAGTTTCGCACCACTTCAGTGCATCCGCGCATGCGCAGAAGATCGATAGTGCTGACGCTACGGCGTGCACCAACTCCACACTCGAGTTTCGCACCACTTCAGTGCAACCGCGCATGCGCAGAAAATCGATAGTGCTGACGCTACGGCGTGCACCAACTCCACACTCGAGTTTCGCACCACTTCAGTGCATCCGCGCATGCGCAGAGCATCGATAGTGCTACGGCGTGCACCAACTGCCTAATTTCGAGCGCCGATGTTCGGTGAACGTGGAAGTCGCATCCCTGTCGTTACGTAAGCGGCGTCGCTAGCAGGGCGAGTCGTTTGGCGGCGAGGCGAGTGACGTGGCTGCGTCGCCCATTGGCCGACGCGGGGAGATTGCGCCCGGCTTATCGCAACACCGGGCGGACGGCGTCTGCTGCTTGGCGTGGCGTCGCGTCGCGTCGCTTCCCGGGCCCTCCTTAGGGTTGCCAACCGTCCTCCTACGTTGCGAAGGGCAGTCCTCCGTAGTCCTCTCGTCCTCCTTTGTATTATAAATGCCTTCGTTTGTAGTAATTATGAGTTTAACGTTTGTTGTCATTTATTTTATCACGTGACTAACATCTGCTGCGTTGTAACGTTCATTGTTTGATTTAGAATAAAATATCCTTTTTCTCATCGCTGACCCAGGCATGCAAGATAAGTGTCCAGCGACTAAAGTGAAAAAGACATATTCAGACGAAGACCAAATACAATACCTCGTAGTTGGCCTTGTTGAGACCATAGTAGATTCGTAGTTGTTTTGTTTCAGCCTCTGCATTTTGTGGACGATCCATTTCATTTTTAATCGCAAATGGAGAGAAAAGGTAAATAGCACCGATGACAAGTCAATTTTTTTTAAAAATTTTAATATTCTGTTTATTTACAATCTGTTTTTTAACAAACATTCAGTCATTCAGATAATTATGTATTAATTGAAGTTCATCATCGTGTGGGTTGTTTAAAACGGAATGGTAATTCCAGAATATGATATCTTTTAAGTCGGTGTTCTTCCTCACTATTATCCAGTTAAATATTTATAAAAAGAAATGTGTTGATGCGTGTTTTTTTTTTCAAGTGCCCTCCCATTTACCCGGACATTGTTGCCAACTCTACCCCTCCCACCCGCTCAAGGCCCCCACTGCGACTCGTGGCAGACGCCGCGCCGTATGCCACTCCGCCCCACGGTGGAGAAAGTCTCTTCGTATCATGCTCGGCCCCGCTTAGTGACATTCGATTTCTGTAAAAGAACCCTTTCAGGAAACCAAAGGTCGGAATCGAATCTGCGATCGAATCGGAAGAAAATAATCGATTCCTTAGGGAGTCGTATTCAAATGAGTACCTTCTTATACACAGTGGTATGTATTTTCATGCTAGAAAAAAACAAATCGAAAACAATCGTACTCAATTGATATCGAAATTGAATCGCAAGGAAAGTATGGAATTCGATAGAAATCGTATTGGCGTGATATGAGGAACAAAATAACGTATCTAACAAATTGTACCATATGTAAATATCGTTAACGAAATCCATACTTTAAAATAAGTCTCATGCACGGCTTTACTCTACACCAACGTTACGATGAATACGTTACGATACACTGCAGAAAAGTGCAAGGGTGGTCAGAAAGTAAATCTTCCTTGCTTTAAACTATATTCGTTGACAACAGATTGTGAAATCGTTAAGAATAATTACTTGACAAATGGCACAAATCCAGGGTTTGTATTACTCTACTAATTACTCATGTATTACTTTATAAATGACCTGACGGATTCTAAGGTTATTTTTTATGAAGTTAATTATGCATAATTTCGTTCACGAAACAGAAACAATATTTTTTCTAAGATTAAATAAATTCACCTTCATTAGGAATCATTACTTGTATCATCTCTACTCTTCATCGAAACAGAGCACCATCTTTATACTTCGTTCGCCATCTGTGTCCGAAAAAAAAAATTTTTGTTTTCACTGTGACGTCATTTTTTCTGATTTTTAAGAAAAGACGTGTGGCTGATCTTTCATAGGAGTAACGGTTTATAAAATCTCTGTTTATATGCGATTGTGATAAGGAAAACGATAGTAATTTACATTAGAAGCCAAAAAAAGTGAACGTTTCCACGAGTAGACGGGAGAGTTTCCGGACAAAGTCGGTGAATTCTACCGTGTAATGGAATGCCACTTTTGCTTGTGATGTACAGCAGACTCTCGAAACCTCGGCACCGCAATTTTATAAATTTATTTTATATATTTAATTCTTTATCAAAAGCAGTCCCATTTTAAATGTTTTTATTAACTAGCCTCTAATGATTCTTTTGACCTGATTTTTCCCTTTGTTCCCTTCTTTTTTCCGCTTTTTGCAATTTCTTTATCTAGTCAACTTGTTTAAAATATGTTCTTTATATAATTTAAAATTCTAGAATCTTGTAAATTCTTAATTTTTTGTCCTGTTTTGCATTCCGGTATGAAAAGTAGTCAATTTTAAATGTGTTTATGACTATCCTTTCTACTCTTCTGTCCCCCCTCCTCTCCCACAATTAGGAGGCTTCCTCTTCTTCCATTCCAAAAGATGGCTGCCACCTAGCTGTTCCCAGCATGTTTTGCAGTTTTCATTTTTTCCGACCATGTTGTGAAATTTGTTGAGTTATCCACGTTGCTTGGGCAGTAAGTATTTTGAATTTTATTTATTTGATTTTTTTTTCACTAAATTCACTGTATTTATTTTGTTCAACTTGTGTTAATGTTTCAATTTTCTCCTACTAGCTAGAGACCCACTGAGGATGGGAAAAGTGTTTCCCGAAAGTTAATTGTGGGTAATAATTAATCAAAATTACTAAACTTTTTGTGGACGATTATTTCCTTTACCATACTATTTTGATTCGTCTGAGCGTGTCTATAAATTTTTATTGAGAAAAAATTCACCTTCCACGCACTGTTTGTCTAGAATATTACGATAATAAAGCGACAGAAAATTGCACAATTTAAACGCCCAGCGCTACACAAGCCCTGGGCTGCGGCAGTCCTGTTCCTACTGTTGGAGCCGGCACACTTCTACACACGCTGTGGTTGTGATTGGGGTATAAAGAGAAAATATTTCAGATCCACAGTTTTACGTTTTTCACCGAAAATATTATCTTCGATCACAAATATTGTTGTGTTTTTAAGAAAACATTGCATTTTACACTTGATGAGACGAATGAAACTAAATGATTTGCAACTTAAAACTGCTTTAAAATAAGAATTCTATGTCCCCAGATGAATTCCTAAGCCTTTAGCATATATGACTCCTGTGCTGAACGCAAACGTATTATCTTAATTTGTTTTGAGTATTCTCAAGGCTTAAAAGCGGGTGTCGCGGAGCCGTAGCCTCGGGAACAACTGCACTAACTCACCGCCTGCCCCACCGCACTTCATTTCGGAAGAGAGACGACCGCTGCTGCGTTTTGTTACGGAACAGCTAAATTCAGCCACGTGCCTCTGCTATCTCACGCGAGCTCACACTTCTAAGCTACTAGGCTCTTCCGAACAAACATTCCGTCTTCAGCTCTGAGTTCACATTACCTGCCTTCGCGAACCGCTTCTCCTGCAACAACAGCAGATGAAACAGACGCCGTGTGATGTACACATATAACGAGCACTCCCGCTCATCACCACAGATCTCGGTGAAATTCACTGCAGTCGATCGCATTGCAAATCTGGACCACAAAATCTGGTCATACTCTACTACACTTACTATGAAGCAAAGTGGGAATACCGCGCCATCGTTATTTAATGTCAAGTAAATTCTATGATGTTTTCGTATATTTTTTTATAGTTTCTCCTGTATCTGAATACTATCTTTCATTACAGTTATATTTTTATTGTATTTATTTTAGGTCACGATTTAACAACAAAGGTCATCAGCGACCACAATTAAGCAAACATCAGTGGATTACATGACGGATGAATTTATAACATTGTATCACATATTACTCCCCATAATTGTATTACATTAACATTAATTTTTATATTATATTATCCAATATAAATTAACAGTTTCTAGCAACTTCAGTACTTTATATCACTCGTCTGCAGAGCTGAACAATTTATGTGTTTGTGAGTAATTTCAGTAAGTTTCCTTCCTCAGCAATACTAGGGCATTCTAGGATAAGGTGTTGTGTAGATATTGTTGTTCCACATTTAGGGCTTGTTTCTGGGTTGGAATTTGTGAATAGGAAACAATATTTCAGATTAAAGTGACTATCCTTAGACTAGTCATGATAATTGCTCTCTTCTTTGAAGACATATTTTCGGTAGAGCTGGATCCAGCACGGAGCTCCTAACTAGATGTAGTTTTGATGGTTATAATTTTGATTGTGAGTCCCACTGTTTGATACAGGATGGCTTATATTTATATTATATTTTAAATAATAGGGAGATAATTGTATCAAAACCATTTTGAACCATTACTTATTGGATTTACATTTACATTATATTTTAAATTCAATAAGTAATAGTTCAGAATTGTTTTGATACGATTATTTCCCTATTATTAGCTTTTATATTCAAATTTTATTGGAAATTTTATTGCAAAATACATTAAAAGAACGTCGCCATATAGAATTTCGATTCACAGCCTTTCTCGCAGTTTGAATTTCAGTATTAACGTACATTTCAGACGCAATTTCTTGAACCGAAGGAAATCAATCACAAGATAATATACATTAAGCGTTCGTCTCGGCTGATCAGCCGAAAGGAATCGTCGCTCCTTTGGTTCAGCGGTTCATCCAACGATGGAAACAAGCTGGAGCCAGCACTCGTTTCCTTCTACACGCTCCGTAACTAGGTTATGTAAATCAATTGTGCCTCGTGTTAGAGGCATCGACGTATTTTTTTTAAATTTATTTTTCAATAATAATTTATTTATCATTGTTCGATAATACATTACCTTTCAAGGGGTTGAAGTAAATACAATAACAATTCCAGCTTACAAGGGAAAACACGGAAGTAACCTCAGTACTTATTACTATAACATATAATCACGGCTCGGTTTGTGACGATATGTCCTTTTTTGATTGGTGCATTTTAGACGTAGCTAACTTGAAAATGAATGTTTATCACGATACACAGGTGAAAGAAATGTATAGTTATTGGGTCATTTTTTCGCTTTAAAAAATTACGTTAATTATTTGACATTTGGGTGATTTTTGTCATTTTTACTCATTTTGTTTCCCTTTCGTGTGTTTTGTTAGACAATGTTTCATACATTTCCTTTGACACTCTAAAACAGTTTTTATTGTATCATCAGTTTATGACGAAATTCACTCGTGCAGTGAACTGTTTTTCTAACTCTCAAAATTAACCGGACCTTCGGTAACCTCCTCGACCATTCAAAATTTCCGGCTGGAAGATCGGAACTAAGTATTTCATTTTCTCATAAAAAATAAAGACACTACATTAAATATATACTGAAATCAATAAATGTCATTTAAAATTGTAAAAATCGTTGAATTCTTAAAGATTTTCAAACAAATTTTTGAGTATTTCTTAAAAAAAATTCATTTTCCCATAATTTTAAAGTAATTTTATTGGTCATTTCCTCTTATTTTTAAGTCATTTTACTGGTTATTTTCAAAGAAGTTTTAAGCCGAGCGTACGTTTTAGACTTCTAATGCTTCTCTGGCCCATTCACGTGGAATTCGTGGTGGACAGCGCGAGCTCTCGACGTGCTTTCTCAGGTTCTCGCGATTTCCTCGCGTATCATTACACGGTTATTCCATCATCATTCACTTCATCTTCATTATCGGCATTAATTACTCGTGACCGTAAATTTATTTGAACTCAGCTGCTGAAGGGTCTCTAAACTACAATAAATGTATAAATTAATTGGAAAATTATATTGTATGATTGATAGCTGTTGTGGACTTGATATATTTAGTACATTTTACGTGCCGTATTAGGATTCCGCGGAAGCAAAGTGTCTTCCGAAAGGGTTCCGTTACCGAAAATGGTTTGAGAATCATTAAATGAATGTATGTGGTCCAGAGTCCGCAAATGAAGGTTCGTAGAGTAGGTAAGACCCGGGAGGGGCAGATTGGTAATGTCATCAACTGAATGACTTGGGCGCCAATCACTGCCTATATGAGTTTATCAAACTCGTTCTACACAGCACTAGAGTACGCGTTTCTTCATTGGAAAAACTACAGACGATCCCATTGCAACCCATAGCACAGTAGCACTTTACTTTACAGGGCATCGCGGGAGGTGGGTGACGGCATCAACTGATGGCGCTGCAGTGCCTCTGACCGGGGAGGTCGTAGGTTTGACTGTGGCAGCATTTTCGACACAAGCTACATAGCCACCTCTCCCGGTACGAATGAAACTGCGAGAAAAGGAGCGGGGTTTGGCATTTAGAAATAAGTACGTCAAAGATTCTCTCGCACGAGTTGCGTAAATTATTTTTTCGTTCGAATTCATGGAAACTTGCCACATGTGTATAGTACTTTTGGGATGACTCTGAACGGGCGGTAGCCATGTTGATTCAAGTCGCTGCAGTGTTTTGTTTTCTTCAAGAACCAATTGTTTTGAATGGCGCTTTCTTCTTTGCGCCACCGATGCGCATAATAATTATTTTCAACGACTAAATATTGAAAGCAATCTAGTTTCCTTGCACGAGTACTGAAAACTGAAATCACAGCAACTTACGATAATAGTGTTATGGATCGTGTTAGACAGAATACAAAAGGCCCCGAATTCAGGACGGCAGTAAGAATATCGTATTGGTATATGTTTTCAACAAAATTGTAAAACAATAGTTATTTAATACAGTGGCAACAATAATTCAATATCTGTAGTAACATTTTCATAGTTCGTTTGTAACACTCAGTCGCGTGAGATCGCAAACTATTTACTCTTGTTGATTTCTCAGCCCTCACAACAGTTGAAGACCCCTCCTTAGTCCCGTGAGTGTAGCTCGTGTTATATTTCGGGAGGTGCTGGTGTTCTTCCCTGACCGGTCTGTGAGATTCGACGCCGACCTACCCGTCGCGTTGAGCTTTCCCTCTCCAGGGATCTCCATCCAGCGGACCACCGCCCGAGCCGGAACACGCTCTCAGCGCCCCACGTGTGGAAGCGAAATGCCCGAAAGTTCGTGTGTGTGTGTGTGTGTGTGTGTGTGTGTGTACGCGTGTTTGTGTGCAATAAAAAAAAGGAAGGCGCAAGGATGAGGAAGGAAGTATCGCGGTCCGTGGCCTGTTCTTCGTTAAGCTACTGCAGCGGCATTCGCCTGGTTTATTAATCGACGCATACCCGGGAAACGACCGACGAGAGCGGCCAGGGTGAATTCGATCTGCCCCCAAATCGCCGTTGTCGAATCTTTTTTTTTTATTATTATTATTTTTTTTAAATTTATTTTTCTGCCTGTTCGGCATAATATGCCTTTCAGGGGTTTTAATTTACAATTTATTATTACAGAATTTTTTGGCCTTTCGGCTGACAGTATTTGAGGAGGACCACACGGCTACCTCGTCAACAAAGTCTGCAGAGCAGTAATTCAAAAGAAATTTATTTATTTATTTATTTATTTTAATTAATGTATTTATTTAATTTTCAGCAGCGGAATTGATTAATGGGAGGGGATGGAAATTATTCTAATTTAAGGTGGTTTAAGAGAGTCTTTGGGGTATCGAGAGATAATGCGGGTTGGGATGGAAGCATTTTTGCCTAGATCAAATATTTGTGCACTTGTACACGACGGAAGAAGGGTGAAAAATCTGTTACTCATCCGTTGAATGTATTCGCTAATGGAAGGAATGTTTAGCTCTGTGTGAATTTGCATATTTGGAATAAACCAAGGGGCTTGCACGGCTTTTCTTAGATACTTGTTTTGAATGATTTGTAGTTTCTTTAGATGTGTGTTTGCTATATTGTTCCAAATTTGACAGGCGTGTTGTCGAAACTCTGCCGCGTCGGAAGTCTGACGCCGGGACCTGCCGGCCAACGGTTGTGCCGAAGCAACCCGTTGGAGCCGGGGAAGAAAAGAGGTGAAAGAGGAGGCGGCGTCGGCGGAGGTAGTACGCGGTGCGGGGCGCAGGGCGGCGCGCGGTCGGTCAATATTGACAGGCGCGCGCAGATAAGCGCACATACGGCGCGAGCGCTTATCTGCGCAGGGGTGCGCCCTTCCCCCCCCCACCCCCCACCCCGCTTGCCCGGCGCACCTCGCCCAGGAGGCTGCCGCCGCCCCCTTCCGCCAGGGCTGCCACTTGCATGGAGAAAGACGCGGTTCGGTGCCGGTAGGACAGGACACGCGCGTTGCTTCATGTTGCCCCCCCGGCGAAGATGGCTCTGAGGGCGACAGTAAATATCATTGCAGTGTATCTGAGTTGGCGGTCCTAGGTTCGAGTCCCGACGGTGGTAGGATTTGTATATACAAGATGGATGATATGTATATACACGGCCTACTTGGGATAGGAACTTGGGCAGGTACACACTAGCTTGTTAGCTAAATTGAATTCAGTCGCTGTCTGGAAGAGAATTCTAGCGGCCGGTTGATCTGATCGGTAGTTTTCAGAGGTTTCTCCCATCAATACTAGGCGAATGCCGGAGCAGTACACTACCAAACGGGCCACTGACCGCGCGCGTTCTTTCCTTCCCCCACCTTGTCCCATCTTCACCTCTTTCGCAGGCTAACGCTAACATGCATTACACTGTAGACGGGTGGGGACCTTAGAGTTGTCCCGGCTGAGGGTCCACTCCCCCGGGTGGGCGATTCCTGGTTGGGAGAAAACCCCGCTAGCCGGCGGTAGGTCGGCGCCGAAACTCGCCTTATCACTGCCACCTCCAGAGCAAAAACATTCACTACACTTACGGCACTAATGACTTTAGCCGTGGACGTGTCCGGTATCGCTAATCCAATAATCGTTATTGCTGTACAGCCCGGCTCGCCTTTATTCTTAGTGCTTCGTCTGGGACCGACAGAAAGCAATGATCAGGCGTAAATCTCGGTTTTGTGTGTGATTGTTAATATAATTATCATTAGTCTGGCGTCGATGACACCCCCCCCCCCTCTATGGAAATAGTCCGAGACGGTTGTTTCCGCCGCCGCCTTATTTGATTTGGGCTTTCATTTAAAACACTCTTATTGCATTTCGCTGCAAGGAAGATGGGTTCTTTTCATGGTTTTATCTCACAGTTCGGATCAGCTCGTGCTGCACTTCCTCTGGGCATGCCACGATGCGGTCGCTAGTTCATCTTGGAACGAGGGCCCGGCAACTCTCCATCAAAATTGGGGACAAAGCTGTGGGTAGCTACTATAGGATGCGCTAGTGTCGCCGGATAGAGCTGCTACTAAGGCTCGCCAACTTTCCCACATAAAATTGGTCAAGAAATACGAATACACATTAATTATGAGCTATTTCTGAAGTAAATTACAAAATAAGTTAAATACTATGTGTTGATCTTCTAAAATTCATTTATTCATAATAATACACGCATGAAAGAAAAGGTAGCGCGAACAGCGGCGCGATCTCTTGTATCAAGTGTGTCTGCGTCCCAAGAACCCACGCACGTTTTAAATAACGTTGGTAGCAATTCGTATTTTAGTTCGTGTAAGAAGATAATGCTGTAGTGCGTGCTATTGTAATGGTCCCCACCACGTTATATGGGAGTTATAGGGCGCTGGTGTAGGGACGTGTGGTAGGGTGTTTTTGCACGTCGTGGCGTTCAGCAATGGACTGCAAACTCTATCTTGTGCGCATGCGCAAACGTGAATATAATCGATAGTGCAGTCGATTGCCGCAACGCTTCGCCTCCTGGAGAGTGAAGTCTGAAGACTGAATCGAGCACGATTGTCTCGAGACGATCCACCGACGTTGCAGCCGCCGATTTTCCGCCACTTGCGCGGAGAAAGACCACGTATCGTGTCGGTTTTCGCAACAGCCAAGTGGGACTTTGCACTAGGGTTGCCAACCGTCCTCCTTTTGGGAGGACAGCACTCCATTGACGTCAGTTGCCCTCTCGTCCTCCTTTGTGTTTTAAATGTCCTCCTTTTTAATGCATTTTTAAAATTTGTTGTCATTTATTTTATCACATGACTACCATCTGCTGCGTTGTATCGTTTATTGTTTAATGTAAAATAGAAAACATGAATATCCTTTTTTTGAACGCTGCCACACGCATGCATGATATTGTAACTATCATGCGACTAATATATATATATATATATATATATATATATATATATATATATATATATATATATATATATATATTAGACGCTCAGACCACCTTCATCTCCATTTTGCGAACGAATCTTTTTACTTGAGTCGCAAATGCAGAGAAGAAACAAATGGAGCTGCTGTTAGTGAAAATTAAATATTTATAAAACGTGATGTGTCCAGCGGCAACTTTAGAAATGAGTCTACCGGCAGATCCCTAGACTGAGGATTGTTCTGGAGCGCAGAAGACCTATTGTGCTCTGGTATTAATATTGATGTAAACCAAAATCGTTTGCATTGAATATTCTTATATTAAATTCCACCTTTTTTCGATGTAATGCAGTATTTGGGAACAAAAAAGGATAATATACAACCGATATATTGAAGAAAAGTATACTTATGATTATAATCCCAACGTGCGCTTAATATGGGTGTGTTGGATGCATTGCTCCACGTTCTTCATTATTTATTTTTAATATCCTCTGTTCCCTGATAGAGCTCGTACATTTATAAATTTATGATTCTTAGATCTTAGATGAAATAGAATAGAATATTTATGTCGATACTTACGAATACATGGAATATTTCCGGTGGTAGCATTTTCTAAGTAGTTACTACAAATACACAACACAAACAATCAATGGATCATTACAATACGTACTTATTACTTAATACAATTTTACAAGATCAGTATATTAAACCTATCATGTTAAAGCTGACATTAAATAACAATAATAATTCAAAAGAAATTAATGTTAACATATTTAAAAAAATACTTTATTATTTTTGCTATATAAATCTATGATGGAAAAGAATTACGACTTTTTAAAGATCATAACTTATTTTTATTTTCACGTACGAATTAGTTGCGAAAATTATTGAGTTTCTGTATCAATTGGAACACAGTTTTATCTCTAGCGAATGCAATCTCCTCATAAAAAGGAAACGGCAAGCTCGGTCTGGGAGAGGGATACATCAATATGCGTGATAAGGACACTTGAGTTTTGCAATACTCAGGAATTGATATTGTGCTCGCTTCCGTAATTTTCAAACGAATATTACTTTCGTGCCTGAATTAAATTGTTTCGGCAGGGATACCAATTCCATTTAAAAGTAACGTAGGTGTTAGGTTAAATCAGAAAACTTTCGGAGGATTGTGGAAAAGAACTCTGCATTTTGTACTTCAACCATCCGACAAGACAGCTTTTCCCGTTCGGGACCGGATGAAGTCGGGTCAGAGTTTTTATTCCGTTCCTGGATCAGCGTGTTTGTTGCGAGTCGCCACGCAACACCTTGTGGTTGTAGCCTCGATGTGAGTTATCTTACAGTCTGCGCAGATGCGTAACAGAACACTGTGAAACTTGTTGCGGGTTCGTTCTACCGGAGCGCACAAGAAAAAAAATCGACTTTTACCCTTGTTTAGTAAATTGTCTTCAAACGAAACCGTTGTGGCAATCAAATTAGTTCATTTTGTACTTTAGCACTTATGTTTGTAACTTGCTTTGTTTGTACATACGTGATAAAAAAAATAATTAACAATTTTTTCAGTATTTGGCATGCCAATACGCGTATTTTCTTGAAATACGCCTCATTTCTTGAAATTTGACTTAAGTTTGTACGTGTACATATGAAGGTGCACTCAACTATTGATCTGCAATTTTCACTGAAATGTGAGATAAGTTCGTGAGTCTGGATCTTCATTAATGGGAGCACCAACGAAATATATTTGGCGATGAATTTTTCCTGTTCCATCACTTGACGTTATCGCGTTCCCAGCAAATAAGCTGCGCCTCGATAACTCTTCGTGCCCTCGTCACTCGCTTTCTCGGGGAAATTCGGCTCTCGCTGAATAAAATTAAACAGTCGCCACAATGACATGGCGGATCATTTCTTGAAATCTCTTTCTCTTTCTCCCTCCCTCCCTCCCTCGCTCTCCTTTTCTCTCTCCCTCCCTCTGTCGCTCTTTCTCTCTCCCTCCCTCCCTCCCTCTGTCACTCTTTCTCTCTCCCTCCCTCGCTCTCTCTTTCTCTTTGTTTCCCTCTCGCTCTCTTTCTCTCTCCCTCCCTTTCTTTCTCCCTCTTCCTCCCTCTCTCTTTCTTTCTCCCTCCCTTCCTCTTTCTCTCTCCCTCCCTTCCTCCCTCCCTCGCTCTTTCTCTCTCCCTCCCTCGCTCTCTTTCTCTTTGCTTCCCTCTCGCTCTTTCTCTCTCTCCCTCCCTCTCTGTTTCTCTTTGCTTCTCTCTCGCTCTCTTTCTCTCTCCCTCCCTTTCTTTCTCACTCTTCCTCTCTCTCTCTTTCTTTCTCCCTCCCTTCCTCTTTCTCTCTCCCTCCCTCCCTCGCTCTTTCTCTCTCCCTCCCTTGCTCTTTCTCTTTCCGTCCCTCGCTTTCTCTTTCTCTTTCCCTCCCTCGATTTCTCTCTCCCTCCCTCCCTCTTTCAATGTCTCCGTCGCATTTCATTTCGCTGTACCTCAATTGGGTACTCGAAGGTCCCCAAATTCGCCGAGCTGCCGAATTTTTTAGTTCGTGGTGGATCGCAGAAATGGTGGATTTTTTCGATCGTGAAATGCGTGCGTGATCAGCACCCTATTAGGGGTGCCATCTTTAGAGCTGTAGATTTAGGGACACTTCACAAAAATAGTCTAAAATAAAGGACAAAATCAGAAACAAGTAAAACACAATGGATCCCAAATAAGGGACACATTCAAAGGTAATTTAAGAGCGAAATTTACTTATTCTTAATTATTAATACTAATAATAATATTAATGTTCTTCTGTTACTATGCAAATTTAAATTTAAGGTGTGTTTTTCAGGCAAATTGTTAATAAAAAGCAACTTTATTTAATCCAAGTGTATTTGGAATATCATCTTGCTGGTTGTAAAATTTAAAATCGGATTTGAACGTTGTGTGAAATTGTTTGTGCATCGTATTAATGTTTTTTAATAGCATAGCGCGAGTAACTTCATTACTTTTGACACCGAACACCTGTTTCTAGTATCTGCACATTTAGTGAGAATGCAATATGAACGTAGCGATTATTAACTCTAGGTTAAACGTCTTTAGACGACGAATGTTGGAAACATAAACATAACTGTTTACATTGTTGGACCATTTATGTGACAATTTGCTTATAATATGGAACGCAGTTTTTTTTGTATAAAATATGGGGTATCCTGTAAAATGCGGGGTTGGGGCCAACACCTCGTCCTACTCTTAGGACCGGACGGGAAAGAACGGGTCACTTGAGCTCAGTGGCTTATTGTTTCGAGAACTGGTCCCGCATCCGCCTGGCCTGATTTGAAAGAAGGTCGGGTCCCGTAGCGTAATTGCTGCCGCAATCTGCGGGGTTCGAATCCTGCCTGGGTCAAGTATGTTCGCTTTAGTGTTGTGACATGATACGGCTGGACCCAACCACTACGTGTCACCTTCAATACCTCGTCCTTTCCCAGACCTCTCCCTGTCCGAAGAGTGGATGGATTTGACGGATGAATGAGGCGCCTTTCGTGCCTGGAGGAGAAACATTCGTAATGGACTTACTGGGCACAATGTGAGCGCCACCTGGCTGCCACCAAACATCCCTATCAGTAATAGGGTGGTTCAAGCGTCACTAGGGCTGTACGAGTTACAAACGGCAGAAGGGCTCGACCTCAAAAGGCTTACGGGTGACTGCGGAATTAAGGAGTGGAAGCTAGAGTCAAGGGATTCTAGTGTGTAAAATGCAGTAGTAATAACAAAGGGCAGAGCGTCAGATGGTAACCGAAAGGTTAAGTTGACGTGCAACGCCCACCAGGCCGCCCCCGAACCCCCTTATCTGTAAAAGGGTTCAAGCGCCGCCACGGGCTCACGAGACACAAACATCAGGCTCAAGACACAAACATCAGGCTCAAGACACAAACATCAGGCTCACGAGACACAAACATCAGAAGTGATTGGTCGCAATGGGCTTGCGAGTTACAAACGCAGGCGTAAGTGCTCGGCCTCAATAGGCTTACGGGTGACTGCGGAATTACGGAGTGGAAGCTAGAGCCAGGGGATTCTAGTGTGTAAAAAGGCAACACAAGGGTAGGGGGTGTCATCTAATAATCGAAAGGCTAAGTTGACGAAAAAATGGCCAATGATGTTGATGATAATGATGGAGGAAGCCACAGAAGCGAACGACCAATGGAGCTGGTTTCCAGAAGTCTCCTCCAACAATTAGCGAGTATTTCACGCTTGCATTTTTGTATTCATTTCTTTATTTTACAGGTTGTAAAGTATACAAAATAATAAATCAAAGAGACATTGTTTTGCGAAAAATTTCTCCTTGTGTGCGAACCTGTAGGCAAATGAAAACTAATTATTCTGTTTCAATTATTTCACATTATTTGATGCGAAAGTTAAAGAATATAGAACTACAAAAATTTTAACATGTATTTTAGTAATATTGTAACGAATATTGCACCACCTGCCGAAGTCGCTGCGCGTGGATTGCGTCACCTGCCGCCGCCACTCCCCTTCCCCCGAACTAGACGGTTCCGGACAATCCGCGAGCCGCGGAGAAACGCCGTGAAAGAGCCAGGTGCCTCGAGACAAGCGCCGGGCAGGTATAAATGCGCCGGCCGCGGCGGCCGCGAGTTAGTTAACAGTTAACAGTTTTAGCAGGAGTCAGTAGTGAGCAGTAAGACGTCAGTCCGTCAGAGTGTCCGAAGTGGAAGCTGTGCTGGGAAGTCTGCATTGCGGTGAAGAGTGGTGCAGTGGTTGAACAGCAGTCAGCAGTCTGAAGTCTGCAGTGGAAGCTGAGCTGTGAAGGGTGCATCGCGGTAAGCAGTGGTGCAGTAGGGAAACAGCAGTCAGCAGTTTGAAGTCTGCAGTGCAAGCTGAGCTGTGAAGTGGGCATCGCGGTAAACAGCAGTGCAGTGGACCCTGGTGTGCGCAGTGAAGTGTGGCCTGCGCAAGGAATTGTGGTCTGCACAGGGGAATTGTGGTCTGTGCAGGGAATTGGGGTCAAGTGCAGTGGACCGTGGACAGTGCATGGACTGACTGATACTGTAGAAGAAGAGAACTGTTTAAATAAATAGGGTGTAAGAAGAGAACTGTTTAAATAAATAGGGTGTAAGAAGAGAACTGTTTAAATAAATAGGGTGTAAGAAGCGAACTGTGTAAATAAATCAAGAGAACGGAGTCGTGTGTAACAGTGTAAATAATTAAGTGTAATATATCTGTAAATAGACCAAGTAGTTTTTAGTGTCAGTAGATTTTAGTGTATAGTTGTTCCCGAATAAAACGTAATTGTTGTAAATATTGTGTTGGTTTTAATTCACCACGAGAAACGTTACAATATGTTCGTACTTCTTAAACGTGATTGTTTCTATAGGTTAATTATTTTACTTGTGCAAATAGTGATTAACGTCATTAGGCCGGCAGACTGCAACCATCTGTTAGTTATGTTATCGGTCGTGTGTTATCGGCCGTTCAATGCTTTTCGTAATACCATTTTTAATAAGAAAAATATATAAATAAGAAGTATCTTTAATTCGTGGAAATAACTTTAATACGTAGAAATGCAACCACATCTTATATTTCAATTCGATTCGGTTTATAGACCGAATAGACGGATAGACGAAACTGTCTATCATTTCGATTCGATTGTTGCATGGGATGCGGTAGTTCTGTTTCAACAGACATTTAAACAGATGTATGTTTCAGATCTTAAGGTGGAAGATATTCCAGATGATGTTTTAGAAAATGCAATTGATGCATGTTTTGACTCGTTACGCATGAAAACCGAGATAAGCTATGAGAAAGAATACAAAAAATGTCAACACTAGCGTCAATGTAAGAATTTTGATAAAGTAAATGGAACAGTTATGCTTGGTCTGCCAAAGTAAGATCTGAGACGTATTCTCCCACATCATTGTGGATTAACTTTTCAATGTGGAAACTAAGTTAACTCGTCAACGGAAATGTTGACGTATCAAAGTTAGTATTCCACATTGGATTGAAACGTTGAACGTTACATTTATATGTGTTATTTTTTTGTGTGTTTTTTTTATATTGTGTGTCATTTGTTTAGAATGTCAATAATTAGTTTGAAAATCACGTGGTTCCTTCACGGCCGGCGGCGGTTAAGATTGCATTTTCATTCCTCTGTTGGATTGCCTTATGCAGGACAGTACAAACTATCTGCCTAACTGTGCAGGAAAGTTCATTTCAGAGATTTAGTTGATGAGCAGACAGGACTTGTGTTTGCTTAACACTTAACATCCCAATGCAACCCGCAACACAACTTTCCCTCCAACTACAGACCACCAGACAGATTCGGTACGAGTAAGACCAAATAAAATTAACCGCCTTAGCCTTAGCGGGTGGATTTTTCATAACATTCGAAAACGTGTACAAGGGAATTTCTGATTGCTTTTTTAGCATACTCGCTCTACACGATAAAAATATTTTCGTAGAGGCGTTTTCTAGTATATGTATTCTGTTGAATTCACATACAATTGAAAAACAAATTACATTAAAATTAGTATTGTGCGTTTATTCTAAAGTTAATATGAATTGAGAATTGTGCTGTTGAGCAACACTTTTTTTTTTTTTTTTTTTACTTTCTTGCTCTTACGAATGTACTCCGTAAGAAGAAAAAGTTTTGTAATCATGCGCCAGAAAGCTGAATTTTCGAAAAAAGCTCTTGTTGCTAGTCTCTGGTAACGACAAAATGGATTAATCGTGCTGTGAAATACAGAACAAAAATTCCTCTAACCCGTGGTGTAGCCAGAATCCATTTTTTGTGGTGATACCAAAAAATCGATAGACGGCTAAACGTCCGTCTGTCTTGTCTACGGTCAACGCTAACGAGAAAATGTTCAGTTGATGTTCTTGAATATTGATATTCCCCAATTTAGCCGCATGAAATAGAGGTTCACTAATTTAATTAATTTTAAATCACTTTAAACTTCGAGTTTTTTAAAAACATTTATTGTTCTTAAAATTTTGTACATTTCACTAATGAAATGTTTCAAGAAGTGAGTGCAATAACAAGTTGTTCTTCAAGAAAGATAGCTTCATTATTATGAAGTGTCAGATTTTCTTATGTCTTTTGCGATCAGATTCAAAAAATCATCAAAACAATCGCATGTCAATCTAGTAAATTGAAAGCGTTTATTGGTGTACCCTCAAGGTGTGATATTCTTCGTACTTTTTTCCTTTCTACGTCAAAATCATAGACCCCTTTTGTACATTTTCTAAAGAGATATTAACAATTTGAGGGAAAATCGTAAATAAAGGACACTAGCTCGTCAGCTAGGTCGAATTCAGTCGCTGTCGGAAGGAGAATTCTGGCGGCCGGCTGCTCTGATCGGTAGTTTTCTGTGGTTTCTGCGGTCAACACTAGGCGACTGCCGGAGTAGTACCCTTCGCCGCGGACCGCGCGCGATCTTTCCTAACTCTTCCTTGTCCTGTCCTCTCCCCTTAGGCATACACTTACTCTAACACGCACTACACAAGCAGGGAGACTGGTCGGGAGCTTAGAGATTACCCCAGCTGATGCGGTGCCCCGCGGGAGATAACTGGTTGGGAAAAACCGGCTAGGTCGGCGCGGGACCTCGCCGTACAGCGAGGGACAGATGAACGTCACCTCTCGAGGAAAAAACGCACTGCATTTACGGAACTAATGACCGTGATAGTTGACGTGCCCGGAATCTCCTAAAACAATCGATTCGTGGGTGCGGCGTCGGCCACGCCTGTGTCCTCCTCAGCCCTCGATCGCACCGGCCACGGGCCAGGGCGTGCCCGGCGGCGCAACGCAGCCCAGCGTAGCACGACGCGCGTGGAAGCGGGTCGATGGGCGCTGCTGTCTTGGGGCGACGCACTTCCCCTCACTGCACCCCGCTCCCCCCACGCGAAGTGCGTGCGCACCCCCACCCCCTACCCGGAGGAGAGAGAACATACCGCTGGTTTCGTGTTCATTATGATCAACATCAGCGGACATTCTACCGCTGCTTATTCTGTCTTACCCTCCCTGCCCTCCCCTGCACCCCCGCCCCCCGGTGAGAAATACTTGCTGACCGTCCCCGCCCCTCCACCCCTCTCCGAGGAGGGGGGGAATGATCGACGGATTGGAACATTGCAATGGTTTCCTTAGGTTTGTAGTTTTTCTTATTTATTATCATCATGAGCATCGCACATTTCCAGTTCCGGGGCTCAATCTCTCAGGCCGGCTTATACCTAAGCTCGGAGCATCAGCTGACGTCACTTCTGTGCCGGGTGGCTTTGGGATTCGAGTTGGCACGGAGCTCCGCGTGTAATGGTAAATGCACCTACGTACATATGAAGTACGAATTGCTTAAGAAGAGCAATGAATATTTCTTTCAAACTGTACGTGAGACAAATATCACCCTTCAAACATGTTTAAATTACGGTCGCGTCTGGAGCAGGCGCCCTGCTGAAGGTCATGGGTGATTGGGCTCCCCAAACCGCGTTCAACGCTAACACGATCCAGACGTGGAAACAGGAATGTTTGGGAACTTGTGTGAGTTTTCAAAAGGGCAAAAGTCCTCTGACAGGTATGTCAGTTTATTGCGTCCAGGGCATGCCGAGTTCTGGCGGGGGTGGCGTAATGGCCTCGTAAATCTCCCTGTTTCCCATATAAGGATCCTCTAGCGTTGATATCGGACAGACAGCCCAGAGACTTTGCTGTGTCAACTTCACGCTGCTCTGCAGCTCTACTTTTCAATTAAACTTCATACTTCATCGGACTTGGTCTCTGTACTTGAAACCTCGCTCACAACCACGCTCCTCCAGGGAACTTAGCTTCCCTGCGAACTCAACTTTGTTTGCATCCTGTACTGGAATCATTTGTAATTGCCTACAATCGCTGCTAGTAGCACGACACCTGCAGCGAAGGGCATTACACTCACCACCACGCTCCTCCAGGGAACTTAGCTTCCCTGCGAACTCAACTTTGTTTGCATCCTGTACTGGAAGCATTTGTAATTGGCTGCAATCGCTGCTAGTAGCACGACACCTGCAGCGAAGGGCATTACACGCGGAGGTAGGCTTTTCGGCACTAGCTTCGTAACTAAGGTCGAAATCAATCGCTGTCTGGAAGAGAATTCCATCGGACGGCTGTTCTGAGCGGTAGCCTTCCGTGGTTTCTCCGATCAACACCGGGAGGATATCGCAGCAGTGTCTAACAAACGGGCCACGGGGCGCGCGATCTTCACTTCCTATTCCTTGTCCTCTCCTCAACCCCTGACTTACACATTTACACGCTCTAAAATACCACACATTTCAATAGGCAAGGTCTTTTCCCGGCTGGGGTGGTGCTCCGCTGGTGGGAATTAACTGTCGGAACATTCCAAGCCGACGCTACGTGTAGGTCGGCGCTGGATCTCACCACGTATTGGGGAAGATCTCCGCTGCCTCTCGTGGAAGAAACCCTGCACTACACGTGCGGGAGTAATGACCATTGCAGTTGACGCGCCTAGACACACGAAATAAATAATTAATCATTCGATAATGAGAGGCGCTTTCCGACCTTGATGAAATCACTTCCGTACCTTTGCACGCTCTATGGAGTCTGCACCGCAGCCTCTTCTCCGTAACGTCGCCTTGGCTCGTGGTCGCCCGGGGCGATCGACATCTGAAAGTCGTAGACTCGTGGCGGCGCGCTCGAGCCTCGTGATTGGAAGAGGGCGGAGGTAGCTCGGGTCCAGGTCGCGGTCACGTGGCTGCCCACGTGCCTATTACAAGGAGCTTACTCCTCCGGGCTCCCAGGCGCACACGGCACTGCAGCATTCGGGCAGGGAGTCACTAACGAGGAATTGGGTAATCGAAATGCTTACGGAAGGAAATGATTGTCAACGTGTCGTTTAGTGAAATAAGTTTCTCGTTTTGATGACAATGAAATTATATTCGATTTTTTTTAATGTGTTGGTCACTCGTGCTGTCAGAGTTGACAACCACTATCATAAGTACACCAACATTATGAACATTTTTAGATGAAATTCTCGAAGAATATATCAAGATTACCACAGTCCCTGATGTAAGATGTAATGTTCTATGCTATAATATAAAACGTATTTGTAATTCGTCTTAAGATGGAGTCAACAGCGCATCGAAACGGCAAGAAATAAAGTATTTGTTAAGTTGAATGAAAAACAGTTATAACTTGATTGTTATAAATACGAGGAACATATTCGCCACGTAAAATAAGGCATTAATTCAATTCAATTCATATAAGTTTACTATTAGAGGTTTATCACTACTTGGTGATGTGGGATGGGCTCCGTCATGCAACGGGACTGAAGGAAACATTCATGTCACAGTTGGGATTCGAAACCACGAAAAAACGAGCGCGCCATCAACTCATTAAAAGACAATCAGAGAGATAGAGAACCCAGAACTCCCACTATTAGCAATTCATCTCAGACAGTTTCCAGTCAGGGGGATACAGATGAAGAAGGAGAAGTAGGAGAGGAAGAAGTAATTGATTTTCTGAGAAGATCGTCAAAATCATCTTCTGCCAAAAAAAACTCGTGCACATATGGCAATTAAATTTCTCGTTATTTATTTCTTATTAGTACAGTAAATTGTGGAAAATCGCACTTCCAATAACTTTTATAGTGGCCGGTGGAAAGCATAATAGTGTACCTTCGCGTTGGTTCCCGACGTAGGAGCAATTCGACTAACGAGTGATTTCCCCTCTCGTAAGTCGAACTGTAGTATGTCTGTCTTTTCGTCAGCCTTATACTTTGAAACAGCGCATCATTTGCGACTCTTCTGGCACGTTTGGAGTATTCGGAGAGTCATGGCGAATATTTTTACCGCAGTAATGCGGGGTAGGCTTGCGATAGGAAGATGGTGTCGTCGGTGCGAGAGAGAAATGAGACATATCGAAAATCGCTTATGAAACATTTTTATGGTAGTTTACGCAAGCATGTTAAATCATTGTATTCTGTATCTAATACGTCTAATTCGTTTTCACTTGGATTTTCACGAATCTTGGTTGCAAATCGCCGACAATGAATTAGCCTAATATTCAACTGAATGTACAGAAATTATAGTGGCAAGTTTTCAAAATGGCTACAGTTTTAGAAGTGACTGAAAAAAAAAGCAATGTACAACGTGCTCTGTAGTTGTGTTTCTACGCCGGGCTGCTCCGCACCAGCTCAGTCGTTCCTCGCACCTTCTGTTACGGCCACGCAGCGGTCCCAACGTGGCGTCCACGATGTCAGCAGGCCATTATCACTGTGGGACGGCCCGCAGGAGGTGGGGAGGCGCTACCGATGACTGTTTGCAAAACATCGTGGATTTCAGTGAAACGCCGAAGTTTTTTTGAACATCGATCTTTGGTACTTTGATACTTACCTAGTAATTTTCTAGATACAATTTGTTTGGTTATGGCCAATTTTCGAAGACAGTTGAACCTTTTACTTCGTCTGCTTTGTATCATATTAATTTATTTTTAAAAAAATCAGCATTGCGAACAACGTTTTTTAGGATGAAATGTCTTTCACTTGAATGTCCACGATTAATAGCAGGGACTTTACATGTTAAAATATATATGTGTCTGAATACTCATATAGAATGAAATAAAATTACACAATTATATGATAGTATATTATATATTTTTTCTATTTTTACTTAATATTATGATTGATTTATGATAAAATTTTGATGTTTTCATAAGGACAGGGAACGATGTGTACAAATTTATTTATATTTTTCAAATTGTAGAAATTTTAGGGTATATTTTCACGTTGATGTAAATTTAAAAAAAAATGTTAACTAATAGAACCCGATGATGGGCAGACATTTCATCCCGAAAAGTTGTTCAAAAAGTTAAAAGAAGTTTTTTGTAATTCAATATCAAAGAAAGTAAATGACGAAAAATGTTAAATTGTCTTTGACCGGAAACAACTAATCGATGTTTTGTGTTCGATTTTTTTATATTTAGATATTTTATTATTAACGAAAAATTCCCATAATCACAATTTTGTAAAAGTTAAAATATGAAAATCGAACCACCAGTACCACTGCCAATTTTTGTCGAGTCAAAAGAAGGCTGTTTGCACTACTTTCATTCAGCAGACCAGTTCTCGCCAGTGATGATCACGATGTCCTGGCATGGCCTAAGCCTTTCTTCGTATTTCAAGCATGGAGAGGCAGTTAACGCTTGCCGCATATTTGTAGAGCCTCTTCCTTCCCGTACCATTCTTCGATGAAATCAGGCCTGACCCTGTGAGATTACCTTAGGCGCTCCGGATTGACATTGTCCATTGTTGTAATATTATTTAAACGTCGCTTTCAGTTAAATCTTAAATACAAATTCACAAACGCGGCCATAGTCACATCAAATTTTGTGGCGCATGAATTTAACGTTATACATGACCAAACGAGCTTTAAAATATAAATGTTTTAAAAACTTCCATTGATTCTGGGCGATGTATTAATATTAACATAGATCATTAATTTTGATCGTCGATGTGTGGTGACATGGATGTTTTGTTATCGATCTCGCATCACTAGGAGGAAGGCCCCGCGATGCAATAACATTTGGGAGAACGTTAAATGACTGGCCAGAAACAGAGGTTCGTTGTTGTGCAGAAGACGCCACTCAGCGGACTTTCGATGGGAACGAATTCTCGATGGCAGGCGTTTTGTGCCCATTACATTGATTGCTCCCGTCGCACTGCGGTCAAGGGTGGGGCGAATCCTGAGTGAACAGTGTCCCTAAAACGAAAAATGTCTTACCTTCCGATGATCGCCAATGTGTCTGGTCGGTTTTGTCCTTGAAGGTGGCCATTCTTGGAAGGGAAACCCACGGAAATTACTCTACAGACTTACACAATTATTTCCATACGCAAATATATCATTTCGTACTTTCCAGTAGCGGTTTCTATGGGATTTCATTGTTTGGGCCGTAATTCATTATTATGAGTTCATTTATATATTGGTACATTGTTTCGGTCACGAAGTGTTATTCGCGTTTGTTACTATTCGTTCGTTCACTCTTTTAGTGATTTGGTTTTTGACGTTTCTGTTCGTGCACGGATCAAGTAAATTTCGAATGAAATACGTACCTGGTAGAAATGCTCCATTACTATATCGTGGGGTTAGAAGAAAAAAGGTATTAAGTCCCAAGTCGTGGAAGTAGAGACCTGCACATCAGAACTGCGTTTTTGAAGACAGGATTTTGTCGACAGATATTTCTAACGACTTCCTGGCTAAGTAAATATTGTTTACTAAGTGAACATTTAAAAAAAAATAGGATTGAATTAACAGGTAGGTCATTAGCGAACACTAGAAATTGACGATAGGGTTAACAGTATGAAGTTTTATGGTGATGGTAAGGGGCGAAAGGACGAACACGTATACAACCATGCCCGAAGCGGGACTCGAATCAGCGATCCTTCTGTCCGAGAACGCTACGACTCAACTGCCTTAACGATCTCGGCCATCCGGGCGACTTGGTAAACTCTGTTTACCAAATAAATATGATTTAGTTCGATATTTAATTCCCCATTCATTAATTAGATCGCTGGCGAGGTAGATACCTTTTATTATTATGATATATAAAGGATGTTGTCTGGTATCAATAATTTTATTAGACTTATGGTAGTTTCGATCGCGGTGCGATCATCCTCAGAGCTTGCTTCATACTCCTCAAGCTCTAAGGAGGATCGCTTCGCGATCGAAACGATCATAAGCCTAATAAAATTATTGATACCAGGCAACAACCTTTATTTATCATCCCCATCCATTGCCAAGTCCCTTCTAGATAATGTCCGAATTCTTCGTAGGTAGTGTGTATCTAAGCCGAACGGTGGGAACTCGAACCTTAGACCCCTCCCCGTCTAGAGCTGGCTGACCCCAACACTGACCGTGCTGGATGCTCGGAGGTCTTGAGTGGGAGCTTCCCCGGGCCGCGAATTCCGACCGGCTTTTCGAGGGAAGTGGCCCACCGTGCGAAGGCAGAGGGCCCGGGCGGGGGCGCGTGCAGGGCGGCGTATGAATAAGTGAGGGGCAGAGCCAGCGCGCCTGGTCGATCGCGCGCGCCTCTCGCGCTGCCGCCGCGGCGCGCCGCGCCGCGCGCTGGAAGCCAGAAACGTCTCTCGGTCGTGGTGGTACGTGGGTGTGTCTCTGACACGCACAGTTTTGGGGTGGTGGAGCTCAGCCGCTGTCTGCCGGAGAATCCTAGCGGCCGGCTGCTCCGATCGGTAGTGTTTCCCTGTGGTGTGTCTTCGAGCGACACCCGGCCGATGCCGGAGCAGTACCTCAACCAACGGGCGCTTTCTTCTTCCGACTTTCTTGTCCTCTCCTCTCCTCACCCTTACTTACACTTACGACGAGCACGACACGACCACACATGTTGGGGGCTTGCACAGAGTATGTGTCGGCGCCTCGCTGCTAAGAGATACCTGGTAGGGAAAACCCCTGCAAATCGGACGTGTGTGTGTGGCGGCCTGCTCTCGCGTTGCAGCGGAGGAGGAACACTGCCACCTCCCGCGATGCGGCATCCACTACACTTGCGGGACCCCCGACCTGAGCAGTTGGCGCGCCCGGAAACACAAATCGTTGAAAATCCCATCGGGGGGAGGGGGGCTCATGCGCATCGCATCCGACTGCAACCAATGAGCAGCGGACACCAGTTTGCGTCCTAATATTAGCAGGAATTTTAAATGTAGCCAGATACCAAAATGATTACCTCGTTACAAGACCTTGCAACTGATTAATGAAATATTTCTTGTAAATATTGCATCTTGTACACCTTCAGCGAGTAATTTTTTGGTTGGTCACCGTTGAAAACTGTCACTTTGTACCACTGTCCGAATGCAGAAATACCACTCGCTCTCCATGCAACATGGCGGCCAGCGTCTGCGATTGGTTTTCAAACGAAGTGCCCGTGTTGTGGTCACGTGGTTTGAGACGCAAATGGTGTTGCGCAGAACGAGCAAAAATCGGAAGAACTCATCTACTATGTATTTTGGATCCCATATCTACACTTCGATTTATTTAGAGTCCGTTGACGTTTGATCAGCTATTACAGCGTCATCCAAACTGCAGCATTAACATCACTTCTCTAGGTGTCGTCCAAGCTTTCCGCCCGCACCGTCTCTCGCGGAGATTCGGTCGCGGTTAAACACAGCCGCAGCCCGCTGGGCTGGGACGAAAAATTAGGGAGATATTTGCGTTGCTTTGCGTTGCTTTGCGTTGCTTTTCGTTGCTTTGCGTTGAGTAGCGTAGCGTAAAAAGATATCAGTAGCGTAACGAAATGAGAGTCACTGTAATGAAGGAAATAATTATATGCGTCGTCATTGCCAACAATATGCTTAATATTGTTGGCAATGACGACGCATATAATTATTTCATTGGAAATGCCAACGAAAACTCACCACAATACCTATGTCACTGTAATAGCTGATGTACGTCAACTCACCATATGTTTAAATGGAAGCACGATAGTATGGTATGTAAATTCGAATGGTGTCTGATTTTGCGGTGCGGAACGGGAGGATAGAGAGGGGCACGGACTAAGCCCACCGCCCGCTTTCTCGGCCCAGCCCGCGCGCCGTTCGGTCTCGTGTTGGCGGAGCGCTTTCGACACGCGTGCGCACGGCTGTTGACACGCGACACCGCCGATGGACGGCACTTCCTCCGTGACGCACGCCGAGAGCGCGTCGCCTTGCGAAACGCCCCCGCCCGCACCGCCTCTCGCGGAGATTCGGTCGCGGTTGAACGCAGCCGCAGCCCAGCGGGCAGGATGGGACGAAAAATTAGGGAGATGTTTGCGTTGCGTTGCGTTACGTTGCGTTGCGATGCGTTGCGTTACGTTGCGTTGCGTTGCGATGCGTTGCGCTGCGATGCGTTGCGTTGCGTTGCGCTGCGATGCGTTGCGTTGCGTTGCGTTGCGTTGCTCTGCGATGCGTTGCGCTGCGATGCGTTGCGTTGCGTTGCGTTGCGTTGCGCTGCGATGCGTTGCGCTGCGTTGCGCTGCGTTGCGTTGCGTTGCGCTGCGTGGCGTTGCGCTGCGATGCGTTGCGCTGCGATGCGTTGCGTTGCGTTGCGTTGCGCTGCGTTGCGTTGCGTTGCGTTGCGCTGCGCTGCGTGGCGTTGCGATGCGTTGCGTTGCGTTGCGTTGCGTTGCGCTGCGATGCGCTGCGTTGCGTTGCGTTGCGTTGCGTTGCGCTGCGTGGCGTTGCGCTGCGATGCGTTGCGCTGCGATGCGTTGCGTTGCGTTGCGTTGCGTTGCGCTGCGTTGCGTTGCGTTGCGCTGCGTTGCGTTGCGTTGCGTTGCGTTGCGTTGCGTTGCGCTGCGTTGCGTTGCGCTGCGTTGCGTGGCGTTGCGATGCGTTGCGTTGCGTTGCGTTGCGTTGCGTTGCGCTGCGATGCGCTGCGTTGCGTTGCGTTGCGTTGCGTTGCGCTGCGTGGCGTTGCGCTGCGATGCGTTGCGCTGCGATGCGTTGCGTTGCGTTGCGTTGCGTTGCGTTGCGTTGCGTTGCGTTGCGTTGCGTTGCGTTGCGTTGCGTTGCGTTGCGTTGCGTTGCGCTGCGTTGCGTTGCGTTGCGTTGCGTTGCGTTGCGTTGCGTTGCGTTGCGTTGCGTTGCGCTGCGTTGCGTAGAGTAAAACGATATTATCAGTAGCGTAACGAAATGACAGCGGGCCCGCCCGCAAAACATTTATTCGAGCGCCCTTTGTAAAGATGTAAAGCTAACACAAGCATTGTTAGTACCTTAAATAATAACAGTATCTCCTAAAAACCGGCCCTCTCCACCCGGGCCCGCCTGCGTTGGGGGCCTTGCGGGCCCCAACGTTATACCACTGAATATTATGTACAGGTTTAGGTAGCGTAGGGGATTAGTCGAAATGCAGAGCATCCGATTTCGGTCTGTTCAGTGCCGCTGAACCCGCCCCGTCACCGCCCTTGTCCCTGCCCTTGTCCCCAACCCGGTCCCCATACTCCCGCCCCAGCCCCTAACTCATCCCCTCCTCCAGTCCCATGCTCCCAACCCCGCCCCTCCCCAATCCCACTCCGCTCCTAACCCCACGTCACCCCCTTCCTAGCCTTCCACCTCTTGCTTCCGTCCCAGCCCCTCACCCGCCCTCCCAGCCCCGCTCCCCTCCCGGCTCCTCACCCCGCTCCCGGCCCCGCCCACCTCTCGCCTCCCCCCCCCGCCCCCGCCGCGCCACCCGCCCGGTCGTCTTGGTCAGTCGGAGCTGCGCGTGTTTGGTTGTTCAGCGCCGTAATGCGCCAGCGGCTCGGATCGCGTCTTCCTTCAGTGCGGGCCAGTTTATTTAACCGCGGCTCTAGTGCGTGGGGACCAGCCCCTGCCCCAGCCCCAGCTCTCTTTCTCTCTCTCGAAAGCCAACGAAACTCTTTCACCCCTGACCTACGCGCGCCTTACGAAAATAATTAACCGATTAAGCGAGGCAGTGTTCTCTTTGGTCGTTTCTGTTCATCGTCTGCATAGCCAGAGCGTCCGAGGAGCTTCCAGGGTTCTTTCGAGCGGTTTTCGTTTGGGGCCCTTTAGAATTGTCTTCTCAAACACAATGGACGTGTTCATTGCTACGGTGCCTTCTCCACGTAACAGTTGGTGTTTTTTTTATAAAATGCGTATTTGCTGTTTGTTTAATTGGCGGAGCACAGGAAAATTAGTTAACAAATTGAAAAGAGCTTGTGTGGAGAAATCAGCTGAAGGTAATCCTCCTTAACAAGTTAAACATCCTATAACATTATTAATATAATAAAATAACTGTATTAACTAGTACTAATATATCACTTATTGACATAAATTTATTAACTAACGTATTAACTTACTAAATCTAGAATAAATATGGCGTGTGAACTGGTTCAGTGCAGATTTACCGCTATTGTAGCTGCGCGGAGATTCCTTGGTTGTAATCTTAACAGAATGTAAGATCAAGTTGCTATCATCCTCTGAGTTTGGAGATACTTAAATGTAAGGGAACACGGAAGTGATTGTCAGTCAAATAATATTTTTTTTTGGTATTTTATGTTTTATAAATCTTCAGTTTCTCTTTAAATGACATTTGAATTATGTTGATATAACTCTTACAAATATTTTATTTTCTTTATTTATAGTAAGTGAAGACCTTCTCTCATTATGCTTGCGTTATGGTATCTCAACGTAATAATTTACTCTTCTTTCCATGGTGCGTTCCATCCTTTTCATATTTTTCGCTCTTGAAATTTCATCAAATTAATTTGCCGAGTTTGTTTCATTAGAATTATCTTAAGCAATATTTAATTTCCATATGGAATATTTTGATAATTATTTCATGTAATTATTTCTAAATTTCTCTATCCACTGAAGTAGATATAGAAGATTAGAAAAATTGATAGGATATGCGGCTGATTAGCGCAGAATATTTTATTTTAATTAATTTAGACAAAAGGTTTGCGATATTAGTGTAACGTGAAAATAATAATAATAATAATAATAATAATAATAATAATAATAATAATAATAATAATAAATTGAAATGCGTTGTATAGTATCTCTTTCGAGCAAGGTGGTAAAAAATGTGTACCACTGTGCGCAAAGGATCGGCCGCACGGAGGTACAAAATTTGAATCATCAATTCGTCTCGGTATGTGTTGTTTCAAGGTAGGGTAATTTACAAACCACCGCCACAGAGTGCAGAAAATAGTTCCCAGAAGTACCGGGAGGTGTAGGCGTGATAAATGCCTGGAGAACACCGGAGAAGCATTTTTACCAAACCTACAACACCTTTTCTTGTCAGAAGGGTTTAGCCGAGAACCGAGCTGTGTAACTAGTGACACACAAAAAAAATATCAAGACCCCCTACTTGAAAGAGGTATTGTGAGATCACGGCAACTAGCCGGTAATTCAGAAGAAAGCGTGTTTAGAATTTTATAGATAGGCACACTGTTACAAAATCCTTCTATCTGTACTCGTATTACCCAATGCCTATTACATTTCGTGAACAAACACCGGTCACTGCTACGGTGATTCAGAAATATCGCAATACGCGTTTTCTAAGTAGAAAGATAAAACTTCAGTTATCGGTGAAGCCCTAGCGAAAAGAGGAAACCTCCAAGATGATTTCTTTATGTAGATTAATTTGCGTAGACCAAGTGAACGTACATGCATGGCTGGAGCCGTTACTATATAAAATTGAATACTTATGTTACGAGACCGTTACATTACAGCACTACTTATTTCACTCTTGATAATGTAAATATAATCTATTTGGCAGATAAGTGTAGGGTGTCTGACACTCTTTACTGATCGCTAATTAAAGCGAAAAAAATGTTTTTTTGAAATGATCTTTCTTACGTGACAATGTCCAAGGTCCGGCTTTGGGTAATGATTGCAAGTGGAGTCATATTGAAGTCAAGGAAAACAATTTTTTAAATTGAATTTCGGAATAGTTACAACTATATAAAGATAAACAAGTCTTGATTATTGTCAGAAGAAAATCAGTTCCGGTCGTAAGAAAATGAAAAAATAATTCAAACAAAATCTATCTTCTTGGTTGAAATGCAGACATCTGACGAAACGCCTTCATATATTTAGGGATGATGCACGATGTTAACAAAGAACTCGAATTAATTTCTCCGAATAAGTATTTGACTATATTACCTGAATTTTGTACACAGTAAACGTTTAAAAAAATTGAAAGAACAATAGGTAAAAATATTTGTAGAAAATTTTTTGCTGGTGCTATTAATACACCAGAGTTTCTGCTAAGAAAAAAGTTTGAATTTCAAATCGGAAACAACTATAAAAGTTTTATTGAAAAATACTTTAATTTTAATATTATTGAATACATAAAAAATAATGGATCATTTTGTAGCATAATTGTTTTGTAATATTTAATTTGTCTTGGCCATAGACCAAGAGGGAGAATGTCCCCTTTGCCCCATAATGAATGTGGCCTTGGCGGCGACCGACTTACAAACATCAAGGGATGCGACATCGCGAACAGAGCGTCGATGTTTGTAAACATTGATGCTCGAAATTAAAACACCGAAGTTGATAAAACATCGCTCCTAAACCGTCGATGATTTTAAACATCAATGTTCTAAAACTGCATTACTAATTATTAATATTGGCGATGTTCGCTTTTAATAATTTTTTTATTCAAGATTTTTCTGATAAAATGATGTCAAAAAATGAACAGGACAGTTAACAAAAGTTTTATTATCCGATCTAATAATTAAAAGTAATGAAGCTTTAATAATTTGACGAAACATCTGTTTTAATACTTGTTCATCCTCGATTATTGTTATCTGAAGAAATGAATAGATATTTATGGAAATGATTTGTAGGTTGTATTAAGATAGTGCTTTTTTATTCAAAAATAAAATCTGAACCCTGTAGAAACATCGAACAGAAAACATCCATGTTAAAACAGCGGCCTAAAAATTGTGAAATACATCGATGACTTATAAAAACATCTACGTCGATGACATCAGCCATGCACCCCTGTCTTGAACGATTTACTTAGTGAGTGGTGGCGCGTGCGGCGTGCTTGATGGCGGCGTGAGTGCGTCGTTGTGCAGACGTGCTTATTGTGCATAGCTTCCCTCTACACTTTCTGCTAAGAACTTCTGCGCGTGTTTTTTTCCATCTCGTTTCGCTTGCACGGGCGTGCGTGCCTTAGTTGAACACCAACCTGAGATACTAGATAATTTACTGGTGATGGAAAATCAGGCACGAAGGCAGATGGCCCAGCATGCGGACCGATGACGAGTCGTTATTAGAAATGGACATTTCGATTTCCCAAATCGAAGCAATTGTCTGCGCAGGGAAATGTCAAGGGCGATAAGAATGGTTAGCTCCAGATGGGATGTTGTCCATAGGGCAACGGGTTCTTTCTCTCTCCCCCCCTCTCTCTCCTCTCTCCCCCTCTCTCCCTCTCTCCACTCTCTCCTCTCCCTTTCCCTCAGCCCCCTCTCTCTCTTTTTCTGTCTCTCTCTCTGTCTCACACGCACACGCGCACGCGCGCGCGCGCACACACACACACACACACACACACAATTGTGTAATTCTGAACAGCTTTAAAAAGTCTGCAGAAAGAAGTTATTGATGAAACAGTGGCCGAAAGTGGATTATTGCAGAAGAAGGAGAATAAGGAAGAAGAAATTTCGAAACGATTGCTATAAAACTCTCCGGTCCTTTGACATACTACGTTTTACACGATGCTGACTAACATTTACGTCAGTTTTTAACTATTGTGTATGTTAATGACATAGCAAGTTCAGAGATGAATGATAGCCACTGAACCTTGACTTGCGACAATGTAGGGACTGCGTACTTGGACTCCAGTCCAAGCCCTTGCTTCGACGAGGCCGCTCAGTAAAAGAAATTCATCAAAATTGAAGTAAATTAATGTAGACAAATACAATCAAAATGCAAATAAATTTTCGATCTGGAAACACCAGTTTATGAAACACACATGCCCCCGCACACGTATTTGACATCAAAGGATATATCGTTTCCTTTCCCTGTAATGTGATGAGTACCATACACGTTTGGGATTGTTCGCAAGGGTTTACATTAGTATCCTGATTCAAGTGCAGCGGTCACTGTAGTCACTTTTTGTCTTCCACTAAAAAAAGGAGCGAAGACGGCGATCGTAAAGTGTGTGTGATGTCGTGATATGAATGACTGTGCGTGGAATAATGGGTGAGATAGAACACGCGGTGGTATGATAAGGCGACCACAGCGCAACCGCATGTCGAAAAAACGCATTCTTTCGCGGAATTAGATGACATTAAACGATTAAATTCGATACAAAAGTTTAAGTCCCAAGTCAAATCTTTTCTGCTGCACAACTGTTTCTATACAATTAGAGACTATACCGAGCATCCAAAAAGAAAGTAATATTAATTTTAACAATGACATTTAGTGTATTTTGTACCATTTGGATTGTATAATTGTAAAGAACCTCCAAGAAGTATAGTACTTTAGCTTCTGAGTCAATGACCCCCCTCTCGAACTGGTTTTTGTCCAGTTTCCCTGATCATCGAGCAAATGCTGAGATGGCCCCTTGTTTTGCTTGTGGACATAAATTCAAATTAACTTCTCAGTTCAAAGTAACTTCAAATTAACTTCTCCCCATAGCACGTCACACACAGTTTTTAACTGTTTTTGACTAAATAAATATATAAATTCGTTTGTCTCCGCATACACGAATGCTGCCTGAAACTCGTGCGGGCAAGATCGGTTAATTAATCGATTATTTCGCGTTTCCGATCGCGTCAACTGATTATTGTAAGTGTTCCCATAAGTTATGTCAGTAAGTTTTTTATTTTGGGATGTGTACGGTCCCTCGCTGGATCATGAGATCTGGCACCGACGTACACGTCGGCTAGCAGGATTTTCCCAAACCAGGTATCTCCCACCTGCGGGGCTCCGCTGCTGCTGTTGCTGTTCCGCGGGACATGCTCTAAGCTCTCGACCGATCTCCCGTGATATGTGGTAGTGTAGTGCTTGTAAGTGTCGCTATGTATAAAGTGAGGGGTGAGGATAGGATAAGGAAGAGGAAGGAAAGATCGCGCGTGGTCCTTGGCCCGTATGTTGGGGTACTGCTCCGGCATTTGCCCGGGGTTGATCGAAGAAACAGTGAAAAACCACCGATCAGAGCCGCCGGTCACTAGAATACTTCCTCATGTAAAGAAAGCGTTTGAGTCGGTGGTACACAGTACGCACGAGATATCAGTGCACTCGACGACCGTTAAAATGCAAGCCAACGCGCGCATTTTAACGGTCGACGAACGCACAGATATCTCGCATGAGAACTTCCTGCATTACTGATTATACCTTTTTTGCATTATATTACGTTAGTCTTTTCAGCACGTTTCATTTACAGCACGTGGCATTACACTCTCTTTGTCCTGTGAGAGCGTAGGCTTCCGCGGCCGGAGTCAGTATTTACTAGGCTGTCCGGGTGACGCCGCGTCCATGGCGAAGGGGCCGGCGTTGGCGACCGAAACGTCGGCACCTTCGCCATGGACGCGGCGTCACCCGGACAGCCTAGTAAATTCTCTTTGTCCTTCTTTCTCCATTTTGTGCTCTCTTTTCCGTCTCCTCTGTGACGTTAATCTTCTACGGCTCCTTCAATTCAACTTTCGAACCCCCTGCCCGTCCTGGCACATCAACTTTTTACAGTCCTGTATTTTTCGTCTTTGAGGAGATAAATGTGATGATGAAGGGTACAGGTATAAAAAATAAACTGTTGTATTGACAAAAATCTTTAACTCTAGGTTACAAAGGACATCTGAATAAAGTATTATTGCAAAGGCGTAGTCTGATTAGTTTTGGTAAAAATAAAGAGAAAAAACTAATTTTTACAACAAAACACTAAATTTAAAGGATTGAACAAGTATGATATGGAATTACAAAATACATTTTTAAGGGTTTTATACACAAACCTAAATGATTTGGCTCTCTCAGCGGACACTTGCTTGGAGCTGACCACACATGGCTTTTGAGAAGCGTCCGCAGAAGTATCTCATCATGCAACCTTTGTTATGGTCGCCATCGTCCCAATATGATTGGTAAATGTACAGGACAAATCTTAAATGCTGAAAGAGGGGGTTGCATTTTTTATTTACATTTTCCAATACAGTGCCAGAAATATAACTACAGTAATTACAAAAAAGTAGCCTACTAGACGACGCATTTTAAAAAGGCGTACATATACCGGAAATAGGCATGTACCCAAGGTCACGTGTATTTCACTGGCTAGTCACACAAAGATGGTACACAGATTTTCAGAAACGGGGAGGGGGGAAGGGTGGGGGGAAGCGTTCTGACTAGTTGCGTCGTCCTACAGACGACGCCTTCTGTAATCTAGAGTTAGCAAGGAAATGAAACAAAACTGCTGTAAGTATTTGATTGGGGGACGAAACGTGGCCTATTCGCCACGTATGCCTGCGTGGAGGGTTTGTTGCGAAGTCTGACAGAATTGTGCGAGGGCGCGACCACTATAATCAGCAAATTAATCTCACAACACGAAGTCAGAAATATATTGGTCGTCAAAACTTGGCCGGCCGTATTCTTCCGTTGCGGCGGTGAATATTTATCCGGCCATGAAGGTACCATGCAAAAACCACGACCTTCGGGACGCAAACCCTCACAGCGACGCTGCAGAGGTAAAGATGTTGCCGTTGAGCTACCGCAACGGATTGATTGCCTAGTATTTCCTGACGTGTCAACGTCTATGGTCGTTAGTTCCGTAAGTGTAGTGCAAATTGATATAAGGAGATGTGGCAGGGTTTTCTCAAACAGTTGGATGGTGACAGCCGGCGCCGACCTACACTTCCGCTACTGGGGTTTTCCCTAACCAGGTATCTCCCAGCCGCAATGAGCTGCCGTCTGGTCTTCCGACATGTGTGGTAGTGTAGTGCTCATAAGCGTAAGTGTGTGCGTAAAGTGTGGGGATGGGACGAGGAAGAGGAAGGAAAGAAGGCGGTCGGTCAGTGGCCCGTTTGTCAGGGTACTACTCCGGCATTGATGCTGCATCGGCCTGGCGTTGATTGAAGAAACCGGGGAAAAACTACCGATCAGTGCAGCCGGCCGCTGGAATTCTCCTCCAGACAGCGAGTAGTGCGGAAAAAGCTGCCCCCGTCGTCCGGAGTGGAACCGTAGGACCTCCTCCCCGCAATGACGAGAACTGACGCTACGGGCCGCCACCTCAACCGGTGCGTCGTGGCGGAGGCAAGAGGGCCGTTTCGCGGCGCGGCGGTTGGCACGAGTGAGCGGGCGGGCGGGCTCGCGCGCGCGCACGCGGCTGCGCCGGCGTGTTGCGACCGCCGCCGTCGCCGGCGGTTGGGCGGGCGGGAGGCGCGGGACGATAAGCGCGCGCGTATAAAGAGCCCCCCTGTACGCCGCGCGCGCGCGAGCCAGCCAGCCAGCCAGCCAGCAGCCGCGGCGGCGGCGGCGGGCGCAGAACGCACCTGCTCACCGGCGCGACCGCCATGCGGGCGCCCCTTCCCCTCTCACGGAGGGGGCGGGGTGGGGAGGGGAGGGGGAAGCGCGACGACGCGACGCGAAGCGCCGCCGCCGCCGCCGCCGATCGCCCGCCGCGCGCGCTCCCGCGCCGCAGACGTGGTCGCGAAGCTCGCCGGGAATGACGTGTCTTCGCGAAGCTCTGCCGCCGCCGCCGCCGCCGCCGCCGCCGCCGCCGCCGCTGCTGCCGCCGCCGTCGACGCCACTGCCGCCGACATGCCCCGCAGGTGAGGTCCCAGCGCCGGCTGTGTCGCTACGAGAACTGCGGGAGGGGTGTCCGTCGTCTTGTTTATGGCAGTTACCGAATGTTGTGTTCGATTTATGTGGCGTTTGGTGGAAGTTCCGGGCCCTAGTAGCTGCCGCGCGTGCGGTTGTGTGGCTTAGTGAGGGGGTCGGCGCCTTCCGTGGTACGATTGAGTTTCCGGGCTTGTGCCACCTACCTGCTGTGGTGGATAGCGTAGTGTGAATATACATTTCGATAGTGTTTGATTTTTGTATTCGTTTATTAATAGAATGGTGTGCTCTGTGCGACACGACGCATTTTTCTGGCCCTCTCCGCTGGCGGCTACGAGGATGTCGTAAGAAGACGCGATCGGCCTTCCCACTCCAGTTCCGTAGTTAGTGCGTACTTGACTAGGTGAATTAATTTTGAGGGTAGAACGCATACAATGGTTGTTATGATTATTTATTAGTCGAATAGCGTGAGTAGTGCGGAGTAGATCGAATTCCACGTCGCTGTTGGCTAGGACCGATTTAAAAGGACGCGGTTGTCCCCCGGTCCCGCAGCTTGCGTCTACATGAAGTAGGGAATGGATTTGTGGGTGTACTACAAGGGTTTTACGACCGTTTATTAATTAATCGAAAGATGTGAGTTATGGGGAGTAGACCCAGTTCCGCGTCGTAGCCGCGCCGCAACGTCGGAGACGGCGTGTGTGATCGTCGCCCGTAATGTCTGAATCTTAGCCGTGTGGTCGACTTGAAGTAGTGAATGAGTTTGATGATAGATTACAATTAGTTTACATTTTCTTTTATGGATTTATTAGTAGCGCTTCCGGGCGCGTCAACTGCTAAGGTCATTAGTTCCGTACGTGTAGTGCGTTCATTTTTGCTCGGCAAGTGGCGATGATCGTGCTCCGCGAGGTCCGGCGCCGACCAACCGTTGGCCAGAGGGGTTTCCCTCTATCACGTATCTCCCATCAGCGGGCCACCGCCTCACTCGGGATAAACGTTAAGCTCTCTACAGGTCTGAAAGCGTCTGGTTGTGTAGTGCGTGTGTGTGGATAGGACAGGACGGGGAAGGGGAAGGGAAGATCGCGTCGGCCCGTTGCCCGTTTGTTAGATTTGTGCTCCGGCGTTCGCTTGGTATTGATCGGAGAAACCACGGAAAACTACCGATCAGAGCAGCCGGTCACTACAACGCTCCTGGACACAGCGGCTGAAAGTGAGCTATGGGTCTTTGTGTCTAAAATCCTGCCGCTTTCGGGAGTGGAACCTAGGGCCTCCCGGTCTTGAGACACAGCGGTGACATCAGTTGATGCCCTGAGCCCCGCCTATTAGGGTTTCTGTTATTCATTTGTCGAGTGGCTGGACTAAGGCGGTCACAGTCGCGGCCCCGCGTCGCCGCTAGCGGCTTGTCTTGTGTTCGTCGTCAAACGAGCGTGGGGTGGCCGTGGCTGGTTCAGTTCATTGTGTGTTCGACGTGAACTAGCGAATGAAGATACATGTGAGAATTTTGGGATAGCATTATTGAATTATCGTATAGTTTGAGTTGCCGGGACACGACACAGGTGCGGTCTTTCGCCCGAACACTTGTGTACCGATATGCCGCGCTCGTCTTGTTACGAAACTAGAATCCGATGCTGTGTGATTTATGTGGAATAGATGACGTGAGAAGTTGGCGGATGACTTTGTTAATAGTGGTTAGTTACAATGATGGTAGGCTTCGTTATATTTCATTTATTTAATGAGGGGTATTCCGAGCACAAGACAAATACGGCGCGGCCTAGCTTTTGGCTAAGAGTAGGTAAAAAAGACGGGCTTGTCGTTTATGAATACGTTCACTACCTCCATATATGTGGGTAGTCGTAAGTTTACACAATAAACAATGATATACCCATACAATGAACGAATCAATTGTTTTGAAACTGAATGTTTAGTGCACTTTGGTTAAAAAGTTGGAATGCTGTAATCCGAGAACGCAATTTCGATTTGCAAAAAAATATAAGATTTCATCATGTGAATCATAATTAATATCTAGACTTGGTACAAATAATTCATGTGCATCACAAATGATTCATTGGACAGTGAACGTGTTCATATTGCGATTCCAGTTGCGTAGCCAGTGTGGTTTACTTAAGTCGATGAATGGAAGTATATCTGAGAATTGTAGCGTTCGTTCTATCGCTTCGTTGATCGTATTGCGAGAGCTGCGTGGTGACGACACGAATATGGTCGCTGGAGGCGGCGGGCTGTGACGTACGTCGATAGAAAAACGTCGTTAGCCGCATTAAATACGTACCTCGTACAAAAATGTATATTATGTGTAAACATTGGTCTCAGGGAAAATTTATTGTTTTGTTGTGGACTCAAGAAAGGTTCAATTAAAGATGAAACGTCAGCAATTTAAAAACAATGGTATCATAGTATACTTGTTAGAGTACGGATTTTCGTTATTTATTCAGATAAGAATATCAGAAGCTCACGTAAGTTTCCGCGGCTCGAATCCATAAATTCTCGGCCGTCCGGGAGACACCGCGTCTTTGGCCGGGATTTCGCCTGACATGTCGCAGGCTTCCTCAGGGCAGTGACTGAGGAAGCCCGCGACACGTCAGGCGAAACGTCGGCATCCCAGCCAAAGACGCGGCGTCTCCCGGATAGCCGAGAATTTAAAGTATATCAGAATCCGACGCCTTGCGGTCTATCTAGAATTGTCAATGAAGTTATGGATAGGAGAGGGGTTTAGGATATATTTTATATTATGAACGCATGGCATGGTACGTGGAGGCGACACATTTCCGGTCTGCGACGTTTAGAGCACTGGTTTTGTTGCGAGGGCCTGTCCTTTTTTTTTTTTTTTTTTTTTTTTTTTTTTTTTTTTTTTTTTTTTTTTTTTTTTTTTTACGATTCCAACTTGTGGGCCAACAGAGACGGTGAGTGATTCGGTCGATAGGTTGCAGTGTGATGAAAGGAGTGATGTTTATTAATTTGTTTGTCATCTGGCGTGAGTTGCGGAAACGACGCTGCGTCGGTCTGGAGCGTCGCTTTCCGTTTCAACTGCACTGCTTACGCGTCATATGAGAATTAGCTCACCCTTCGTTGTGTGCGTGATATGCTTAGGATATTGCACACACACACACACACACACACACATATATTCTCCAATTCAACTCTAGTCAATAATAGTGACCTAATTTTAGTGGGGACTGTTCTACCGCCTGATCATGCGAATTCCGCTACGCTCCGATCTTACCTAGCAGCGAAAGGAGGAATTACCTCGGCAAGGAAACATACCATTAAAGTTTAGCCCAGAGGTTTCTTTTGGGCTAGAGAATCGTTTACATGCAGTAAATCTACGACGTGGGACAGCCGACTTTACGTGCCCTCCAAAATAGAGCCGCAGGAATGATGTTTTCCGTTCTTATAAGTCCGATTCGCTAACCGTTAGACCACCGATGCCGTTCATTGGGATGTTGGGGCCGTTCTACTGCTGAGGCCATTTAGACCCGTGCGTGATGTAATACGCATACGCCATCAATACTGGTAATTACATGATCAATGAGGATTGAGAAGCCGGGGAGAGGTAACAATATTGATTAAACCTGCCGAGAGCTCGCTCCATCGACAAATCTCGTGTGAATTGCTCCGGGGATCGAACGCGGGGCCCAGCGATGGGTGGCGTAAGCCCTAATCGTGGTGCGACAAGTCCTCGGACTGTGGAAAATCGAGGTGGTTTTAGGTTAGGTTAGTTTTGGCACTTTCTTCTTTGGATTGAATTGCGGAGAGACGACCGCCGACTGCGTCTTGTGGGAAGGGTGAATCCGTTAATGCGATTGGTAATCTGAGTCCTAGTGGAGGTCCGGGACAGTGAATGATTTTGTGGAAAGATGGGGTTATAATAGTGTTTTAAAGCCTCTCAGATGTCTTTTCAGAGTTGTAAGCTATAGTGACGTGTGTTGCAGGTAGCATGAGCGCCTTCTGCAGTCGTAGCTGCAGAATTTAAAATTTCTCGAATATAATAGGATCAGTCCTGGCAGTTTAAGACGTTTAGTGTATTATTTAAACCACAAAACCACATTCTTGGTGTATTATACATCCGTTTATCGTGCGGCATGCATTGGGGGTACACAACAGTCCGGGGCACGCGCCTCATGTCTACCGCATCTGCGTGTGGGTTTCGTGAAAGGAACGGCTTGTCTTAATTTCGATTTTGCTAACGTGGCCTGAAGCCCACATGTGGGGTGAATAAGTTAATGGGTAGTAAAGATGCTTGGGTATGGTCTTCGTAACTTGCCGGCGACCGCAGCTGCGTCCTGCTGTGTGTGTGTGTGTGTGTGTGTGTGTGTGTGTGTGTGTGTGTATTGTAAGGTTACAATAATTATTTCTGTACTCCAAATATTTGATCATCTGAACTAAATATTCTTCAAAAGCTACATAAGTAGGTAAATTGTTAAAAGCTGCTTTGTTTCATTCATAAACTAAAAATAAAAGTTTCAAATTTTACTGGGGCTCCTATTGTATGTTATATTGTTACTATTTTGAGGGAGGGCCCTTCGTCGGTTGCCTGAGGTGCGGTCCGCCCTTGGCCACGAAGCAGGTTATCGCCAGCCCGTTTCGCGCAGCACACAATTCGCCCCGAAGCTACCAGACAGCCGCGACATGGACTCGCGCATGTTCAACAGCCCAGGTTGCCGTGTCGCTCGGCGATCGCTCGCAAGAAAAATTGGCTGGCCGCCGCGATCGATCGGATTGACCCCGCTAACATCGGTATTCTCGGCGACTCGGATGCCGGCCACGAACGCCGCTTGCAAGCGAGTTCAGTGCAACGAGCTATGGACCGCGAAAGCGATTGTTTGTGGGCGCGAATTCCTGGATTTGATGTAGCGATTTTAGTTTGAACGGTGACTTCGACAAGTGGCTGGTAGTTTATGTATATAGGGACGAGAGCGCGGGCGAGGGGGCGGCCGAGGGCGCTAGCGAGGGGCCGGTGGCGGGCGCGGGGCGAGGGGGGACGGGGGCAAAAGAAAGGGCGCGGGCGTGGATGGCGAGGGCGAGAGAAAGGGCGCGTGTGGTATATATATCCTCGGTATTCTCTTGGAACAGCGGGAATACAGTAGCACTTGCCAATTATAGTCGCGATGTTTCGTTGTAAAATCCTGCACATTTGCCCGCACGCACCAGTGTATGTAGCGTTGACGTCAAAAACTTTCTGCCGTGTGAAGGCCCATTCACAATGTAAACGTGAACATAAGCATGGTGTTGCCATACAAGTTAGGACTACGTCCATAAGCGGACTCATTCACGATGCGTTCGCATAAGTGTAACACGTAAGACGTTAACCTAAAAGTTTGCAAGCTTCTGTGCTTATGCTTAAGTAAGACATTACAAATGAACCAATCAGAACGGTAACTCAGAATCGAGAATCGAAATTGGAGCGAAGTCGATAGAAGCACTAATGTCATATCGCCATGGACACAGTCGATACATTGAAATCGATTCTCACATCCAGCCAATAGTAAACCAGAATGTCTCACAGCAAAAAAAAAAAGTTCTGTTAGACACTGCGAATACTTCAGTCTATCACTCATGTTAATGTTTACGTCTATGCGCTATGCTTATGTTAGCTTTTGCATTGTGAATGGCCTTTATGCAGTGGAATCATTCAAAATGAAGAACGTAAGCGTAGAAGCTCAACATGAGCGAGAAAGTCCTTGGGACTCCGAGGCTTTAACGTTAACATTTACGTGTTTCAGCGCCTCCACTGCAACAGTAGTCGGACGTTTTTACTAAGGCGGAAGCTGTGCAATTTTCATGTGCATGAATAGCACATCCTCATTCACGCAACGGTACATAATATAACTGTCCGTGGCACGGCGTCATTCTGAAATTATACAAGTTTCGCCAATCTCGTTCCCTTTTATAATGGAGTTTTGAATCAAGTATTTATTGTATCGTTAGATCATAATTGATAGAGTATGTTGTAATTGACAGATATCGATTGTGTCGTGGCAGTCTTTACATTGTAATGGTAAATTGCGATTTCTAGAGGCCTTGAGCTCTGATCAGTAGTTTTCATTGTTTCTTTAGATCAATACCAGGCGAATGCTGGAGCAGTGCATTTGCATTAACGAGTACTACCCTACCATACATCTCGGGAGACCTGTAGAGAGAGTGGAGATTGTCCCTGGTGGGGCTATGTCCCGCGGTTGGCTCTTGACTGTCGTCTTATAATCAAGACTTCAAATGTTTAGGCACTTCAACCAACGTATCTTTCACGCAACACTCATTTTTCCGCAAGCAAAATTATGAATACTAATTTATTCGAATTATATTCTTTCCGATTCTTTTTTTCTTTGGAAAGCAACATTCCGAACAATAATTTGTTCGAACCGGATACTTTCCGTCAATGAAAGAGTCGTTTCCTTGTGAAGGCTGTTTTATAGATGTAGCCGTGTTTTATAAATTCTACAGTAATTAAAAAATGCTGAGAAAATCTGAAGTTATTAATGCATGGTTACATGTGGTCAAAATAATTTAAGTGAGGGTTTTCATAATCGCTTACTTTTGGTCATAGAAAAACATCACTTTTATACAGTGATAGATGAACAACAGAAGAAGCAAAGAGATACAGAAATTGTGCTGAGAGCATTTTTGAAGGGGTAGAAATTGAAAGCAATGCCTCACAAATAAAGTGGTAAACAATAAAAAATGAATTTGAAGGTATATTTTTGATGCAACAATGTAAATAAAATCGACGTCTGCAATTCCTTCGTGCCATTGGATATAACATCACCCAATAACTCTACATATAAAATTCAAATTATGAATAAAAATTGTATGAACTACAGGGGTTTGGAAATTAATTATTTTTAGAATTATGGAAAATTTATTCGGAATTTCACTTTTGGAAAAAACAACAAAAAAAGAAGAAGGAAACATTACTTTCGGAAAACGTCAGATTCAGAAATTTAAATTCGGATAATTGATAAGTAATCCTAATCTGAATATTCCGATTGACATGAAATTTTACGAGTTCTGCTCCTTTCAATACTCGTACATACAGTGTTTTTTTAAGTTTTGCGAGGCATTGCAATTGATATGTTTGCGTCTTTTAGTTTTATAGAGACAATTAATGATAAAAAACGTGCACTACATTTACGAGACTAATGACGTTAGCAGCTATCGCGGCCGGAAACTAAAACAATCGAACTATAACGAAATAATCGATCGAGACGGAGCAGAGATTCCCGAGTCCCGCGTGGAAGCGAGGGCGAGGTTGGTGAGGGTGAGAGAATGGGTGTGGGCGAGGGCGGAAGCAAGGGAATGGGCATGTAAGTGGGCGACGGCGAAGGCGCGGGCGTGCATGGGGAGGGCGCGCGCGAGGGCGCGGGCGAGAGCGCGGGCGAGAGCGCGGGCGAGAGCGCGGGCGCGGGCGAGAGCGAGGGCGCAAGCGAGGGCGCAAGCGAGGGCGCAAGCGAGGGCGCGGGCGACGGCGAAGGCGCGGGCGTGGATGGCGAGGGCGCGGGCGAGGGCGGGCGAGCGCGCGGGCGAGGGCGGGCGAGCGCGCGGGCGAGGGCGCGGGCGCGGGCGCGGGCGCGGGCGCGGGCGCGGGCGCGGGCGAGGGCGCAAGCGAGGGCGCGGGCGAGGGCGCAAGCGAGGGCGCGGGCGAGGGCTCGGGCGAGGGCGCGGGCGTGGATGGCGAGGGCGCGGGCGCGGGCGAGGGCGAAACGCTTCAAGCCGCCCGCATTTATAGCGATACGTCTGCGCGAGAGCCTACTTTCCGCCATGGCGTTTCACGCCACGTGCTCACGCACGCTGATAAGGCACCGAGGCAAGGCGGCCGAAACCTGTATGTTGGTGTAGCTGGAAATGTAGGCGAACAAATTCTTTAAGTACATTTTTTTGAAAATTTGGGCTTCATGTAAAGTACCTCGAAAAAATAAAATATCGTTTTCAAATTGAAGGGACCTGGACTTCAAGAAAATGATTGAGGAATGTCAAATTTGAAGAAAATCGGCTGTACGGTTTAGCCGCTAGCGAATTTGTAGAAGAACCGTTAGATGTCTGAGAAAGTTTGAAGGGGGTAAAAAAGTAGATATTATTCCATCAAAATGTTAGTTAACGTTACTACAGCAAACCTGTAGGTGGGCTTTTAATTGGAGAGAAAAAATTGGTAATCAGTACTTTGTCACGGCGAAGTCGCAAGTCTGACCAATTATACGTAGTATCAGGGTAGCATTGATTTCTTTAAGTAGTGTGAAATAACAAATGTTAGGAGGAATTTAAAAAAAGCACCGTAAAACACGGAAAAGTTCGGGAAATTTGTTTCTGTAAATGAGTGGCCATTTCTTGCACACGTGCTTGTGAACTGTTCGCAGCTTTCGGCGGCGCTTAGTATCCAGTGTGTTGTGACCTGATATATAAGGGGTCGATATTCTGTTTTCCGAACCTCCATCTTCACTGTCAAGTCGATATAATCGTGATGTTAGCATCGAGCTTAGTAGCACTCGCTTATCGAGCGTATATCGTTGGTCGCATTTCGAGCCCGCACTGTACCGCTTTCCTTGTTCGTCCTCAGTTTTCATATATCGACCGGGATTTCAAGATCTTATGTGAGAAATTTGAAATTGTTTTATGACCTTTCTTCTGTCATCCTCTGGCGAAAGATGTACAGTACCCATGTTTGCGTGTTCAAACACGATCGAAGCCGTGGATTTTTAAGGGCGAAAAAATCCTCCGTACGCCTTCTTTCGGAGGGGAAGTAAAGTCGGCTGTCCCATGTTAGTAGATTTACTTGCATGTAACTGACTCTCAAGCTAAATGACGTAGCCTCTGAGCTAAATTCAAATCGCCTGTTTCTCGCCCAAGAAATACCTCCTTTCTCTGCTAGTTGGTGAAAAGAGCGTAGCAAAATTTGCGTGGTCAGACGGAAGAGCAGGCCTCATGGCCCGAGTCTCGCCACGTAAAATAAGGCATCAATTCAATGCAATTCCATTCAATTCACTTCACATTTGAGTGTTCATTATGACACTGCGCCAGGCACATCAAGACTAACGCGGCAGTCTGCTGGGCTGGCGTAGAAGGCGCAGCAGCTACTTACAATGGAACCGTATTGATAACGGGAATAATAGCTTTCGTTCGAAATTTATGTTTCTTGTTTTGCTACGTATAACTGCACGTTGCGCAATATTGTTATTGCGTCGTTAACATTTTTTACAATCGCGAGCGATTCGTTTTGTTCCTCCCACGCCGGGGCCACAGAAGGGAGGCGACGGACAAGGAAACATCCATGTTCTAATCATCAGTGCTCAAAATGTGAACCATCGATGTTAATGAAACATCGACGCAAAACTGTGCAGATGAATGGGGCGGACTGACGGTCGGACGGACTGACGGTCGGACGGACTGACGGTCGGACGGACTGACGGTCGGACGGACTGACGGACTGACGGTCGGACGGACTGACGGTCGGACGGACTGACGGTCGGACGGACTGACGGTCGGACGGACGGACGGACGGTCGGACGGTCGGACGGACGGTCGGACGGTGGGACGGTCGGACTGACGGGAGTGACCGACAGTTTTTTCCATACATCATGAACACACTAAACGTGAATTGTGAAGACACAGCGATTCAGAGAAAGTAATTTGCTACAACAGAAGCAGGTTATATTCATTGTTCGATTCCGGGGACCACAAAAGGAGTTTTTCTGCCGACATTTTTCCCCCATGCCGCAATACTACTTCTTGCTCTATATTAAATGCATCAGTAACCGATGAAATAAAGAAATTTCCTTTAGGCCGAGCGCGTGGTTGCCTCGTGGTGGCGCTCTCGTTCCGCCGCCGGTGGATTTCCGCGTGGCGCGGGGGGGGGGGCGGGCGGAGGTCGCTTCCGCCAGGCCCGACGCGGCCGTGACGCAACGACGCTCAGGTGCGCCGCTGACACCGTCGCCCGAGCCACGCCGCGCCCGTTGTCCTGTTTGCTCCGCGCCGCCCCGCGCCGCCCCGTGCTGTGCGCCTCGCCCCGTCCCGCCACGTCCCGTCTCGCTCCGTCCCGTCCAGTGCGCCTCGCCCCGTCCCGCCCCGCTCTGCCTCATCCCGCCCCGTCCTGCCCCGTCCCGCCTCGTCCCGTCCCGCCTAGTGCGCCCCGCCCCGTCCCGCCCTGTACCGTCCCGCCCCGCACCGCCCCGTCCCCTCCCATCCCGTCCCATCCCCTCCCATCCCCTCCCATCCTCTCCCATCCCCTCCCATCCCGCCCCGCCCTGTCGTGCCCCGTCACCGTCCCTGTCACTCCCCGTCCCGCCACGTCCCGACCGTCTCCGTCCCGTCCGCCCCAAAACTAATGGGTTTCTGTAATAAACGATGCAACTGATGCCACTGCAGTACCTCTGACCTGCAGGATCTAGGGTTCCAGTTGCGACGGTGGCAGTATCTACATAACTAGATCGAATTCAACGGTACTAATGGCCTTAGCTATAAAACGGGCACTACACTTATGGGACTAAAGACGACAGCTGTCCGGAAACCCTAACCAATGAATCAACGACACTTTTGAGATCGATTTTTAATCAGCAGGTTATGAATAATCACTTTTTCAACTCTTCTTTTTTATCATTAATTTTTTTAATGGATAGAGCTAATATCTCTGAATAACGTATTTTAATTTTGAAGTAATCTTTTTATTTTTCAAAGAAAATCACAAGTGTATGTTCAAGTAGTATTACATTGTTACCTAACCGTTACAAATAACGCAAGAAAGTATGTGCCATTTTAGAACCACCATTTTTCTTCGAGACATTGTTCCTTTTACGCTATCTTCGTCGTGGGAATTGTCATCTCGCAAGCTGCGAGAATAGCCCAAAGCACGTTCCCCACGCGGTCGAACGGGCGTAAAAGTGCCCTTCGTAACTTCCTCTTAAAGGTGGGAGAGCGGAATGCTAGCAAACACTTTTCCTGCTTTGCTTCTTTCTGTGCAGTCCGACGCCAAACCAAACGTCAACTTGTCTTGAAAGTAAGGGGGCCCACATCCATGTCTACGGAAACAACGATGTTTTAAACATTGATCCCTTGAAGCCGATGTTCGAACAGATGCGTTCGAACGAAACGAAGTTTATTCTGCCTTCATCGAGCAGGCTATCCCTCGCTCGAGATTATCCTGTTGTCTTGATACTTCCTTCATCTTTCCTTGTATTTCACACAAGAACAGGCGTTGTGTAACTTCGTTTTCAATTAATAAGTTAATATAAACTGCCACTGTCAAATAACCTTTTTCACGCAAGAATTTAGTGATTGATGATACTAAACTAGCATGAAGAACATCGATGTTTAAAAATGACGATGTATTTTGAAGACCGATGTTTTAATTTGAACATCGCTGTTAGGTAACATGGATGTTTGGATGCCGATGTCGCATCACTATACTTTCCAAGAGCTTTGGTTTTATAATTTTGTGTTCTTGCGATGTTCGAGAAATTTCGAGTAATTCTTACAATCTTCCTCGCAACAATTTTTGTAAGTGCTTATTCAGCAACGAAACGCACACCTATTATGTATGGAACATCCTAGAGTTTCCTCACTTATATTGAATTAATGAATGATAATGCAAATGATATCGTCTGGGTGTTGCAGTCAAAAGCGTGTGACTCACGGGATATGCTAGTGCGTGGCGGCTTCATATTTGCATGCGTGTTATTTAATCTACATTTCGGAATACATTATTGAATCCGAAGAAGTATCCAAGTTTATTATAAAATTAGTGAATTGTTTCTCTGGAAACTAATTTAATTGAATTAAATATAATATTTCGAGAAAAAAATTAAAATTTTCTTGTATTCAATTGAAGAAGAAAATGTTATCACGCGTCTGTAATGCTGTTCTTAGGGAGTTACTAGTTGCTCGAGCGTTCTGGACAGTTCTTGTGTGTGTGTGTGTGTGTGTGTGTGTGTGTGTGTGTGTGTGTATGTGTATGTGTATGTGTATGTATTATGTGTGTTGGTGTGTCAGTGCGTGACCATAGCTTGGATGTAAATAAATTTAACGATTACATTGAGCCTTTTGTGTCGTGGAATCGTTAGGACGCGTCGGGCCGCCAACGGGACATCCCTATTCGGACCGATCGTTCATATTCTGTAAGCTTAGCCGGTGGTCACGCCCAAGTAGTCTGTGGGGCTTGAAAGCGGAGGCGTTGTTATACTTCCCATACCAATAGCGAGGATTATCTTGGTTGCGATTAGAGCCCATAAACAGGAAGGAATAAGCACAGAATAGCGGACGACAATAGACTGCAGTTTCGTTCTTTTGCACGTGCGCAGAGACTCTTGAGAGATTCGGAACTGCGCATGCGCAGACCGCCATTGCTGTGCGCTTCGCTGTGCTTTAAAGTCCCTAACATCTCAGTTCCGTTAGACATTTCTTGCACAGCGCAGCGTATGGTTAGGCGGAAGAGCAGGCTAAATGGCCTGAGCCTCGCCATCAATAGACATTTATTTATTTATTATTTATTTATTTATTTATTATTATTTATTTATTTTTATTTATTTATTATTATTTATTTATTTATTATTATTATTTATTTATTTATTATTTATTTATTTATTTATTTATTTATGGCAATCGACAGCAATGCCGACCTGCGCATGCGCAGTTCCGAGTTGCGCGTGCGCAGAAGCTCGAAGCTAGTAAAAATTGGTCGATATTGCTGTCGAATGCTGTACGCTATGCCGTTCTATAGGTCTCTTTTACGTATCAATATTATTACATCATCGACCTTTATTTGTGGCAACGTTCTTCACATATGGTTTCTCTGTAGAATTTGCCTCGGATAAGATATAGTTCGTCTTTTCACTAAAGTAATGCTTGAAAAATAATTGTTATCGATAACTAATAATCGTATGTTACTATTTGAAAATGCCTGTAAATGATATGATTTTTAAGAAGCTAAATGCGTATCCTTTTTACCGTTAATATCGTGTATGGGTTACCAATATTTATAGAAAAAAATCGTTACTGAACATTTGGCTTTAATGGAGGATTTTGAATAGCGTCAAACACCTTCGCATGTATTAAAAAAAATACCACTTCCACCTTTGAGTCTGCGTGTCTTCAACTCGAACTGAGCAGTCGCCGAGCCTCAAAAACGTTATTCGCGAAGTGCTTTACACAGGGCAAAATACGGAGAAATAAGGCGAAGCGTTACAGTAATCGATCTTCTGCTGGAGTTTCGCATCTCTTCAGCGCACCTGCACAAACGCAGAATGTGGAGATTGTTATTGGTTGTCGTAGGCTACTGAAAGCCGTGTGCTTTATGCAAATTATTCACTAGGTGACAGCTCTTCTGCGCTTGCGCCAGTTCGAGTTTCGCATCACGCTTGTGCATCAGCGCAAGAGTAGAAAATCGAGAATGCAGTCGATTGCCGTACGCTGGGCCGTGCACAAACTACCGTAATAGGGAGTTAGTGCGCCCTCGAATCGTAAAGCACCATCGATCATCTGCGCATGCGCCTTTTTCGCATCACTTAGGTGCATGGCGCATGCGCAGAAGATCGATTGCTATTCGCAGAAGATCGACCTATTAGGTAGTTTGTGCCACCTCGAAAGTAAAACACTATCTTCTGCGCAATCGCAGTTTAAGTCTTGCACCACTTTAGCGCATCTGCGCATGCGCAGAAGATCGTTTGCTATTCCCAGAAGATCGACCTATTAGGTAGTTTGTGCCACCTCGAAAGTAAAACACTATCTTCTGCGGAATCGCAGTTTAAGTCTTGCACCACTTTAGCGCATCTGCGCATGCGCAGAAGATCGTTTGCTATTCCCAGAAGATCGACCTATTAGGTAGTTTGTGCCACCTCGAAAGTAAAACACTATCTTCTGCGCAATCGCAGTTTAAGTCTTGCACCACTTTAGCGCATCTGCGCATGCGCAGAAGATCGTTTGCTATTCCCAGAAGATCGACCTATTAGGTAGTTTGTGCCACCTCGAAAGTAAAACACTATCTTCTGCGGAATCGCAGTTTAAGTCTTGCACCACTTTAGCGCATCTGCGCATGCGCAGAAGATCGTTTGCTATTCCCAGAAGATCGACCTATTAGGTAGTTTGTGCCACCTCGAAAGTAAAACACTATCTTCTGCGCAATCGCAGTTTAAGTCTTGCACCACTTTAGCGCATCTGCGCATGCGCAGAAGATCGTTTGCTATTCCCAGAAGATCGACCTATTAGGTAGTTTGTGCCACCTCGAAAGTAAAACACTATCTTCTGCGCAATCGCAGTTTAAGTCTTGCACCACTTTAGCGCATCCGCGCATGCGCAGAAGATCGTTTGCTATTCCCAGAAGATCGACCTATTAGGTAGTTTGTGCCACCTCGAAAGTAAAACACTATCTTCTGCGCAATCGCAGTTTAAGTCGTGCACCACTTTAGCGCATCTGCGCATGCGCAGAAGATCGTTTGCCATTCCCAGAAGATCGACCTATTAGGTAGTTTGTGCCACCTCGAAAGTAAAACACTATCTTCTGCGCAATCGCAGTTTAAGTCTTGCACCACTTTAGCGCATCTGCGTATGCGCAGAAGATCGTTTGCCATTCCCAGAAGATCGACCTATTAGGTAGTTTGTGCCACCTCGAAAGTAAAACACTATCTTCTGCGCAGTCGCAGTTTTAAGTCTCGCACCACTTCAGTGCATCTGCGCATGCGCAAAAGATCGATAGTGTTTTATTACGTTTGAAGTGCCACAAACTCCCTTATGTCTCGAGTAGTATGGTGGGTGCGTGGGCGTCCGGCGACTACTACTCTGTACGGCCTGCGCTGCGCTACGCCGCACCGCGCCTCGTCGCCGAGCGTAGCAGTCGATATACGACTATCGACCCCGGGGCCTCGCCGCCACGTGGGCCCCCCTCGCCTTACGTAATTGAAATTAAGCGCGGCGTTGCATTATTTAGCTCCCCCCCCCCCGCTCCATGCCTTCGCGACGAGGAATTGAACCGGCGCGCGCTGGTGGGAGTGCGGTATCGTGCTTCCGCATAAAGTGTTCGGCTCCCAAATAAGCACCGCGGGCGCTGGGCTCGAAATCGTGTGTATTTTAATACCACGCTGTTTAGAAACGCGTCCTTTGGACATATTTTAATTTCCGGCGAGAGGAGTTTAAAATTACTTTGGAAGGTTTCGGTTAAGGTTTTTGTTTTTCGATGGGTGTTTTAGGATTCGATTCAGAAGCAATGGTGTGTTAAGGGAATACGGGCCAAAATAATCTTTCACAATTTAGAGATTACTATAAGTTTACTAGACAAGTTTCAGGGAGTTATTTCCGCCTTTAGTTTTTATACAGCTTACAATCGGTTAAAATGTGATAATTAATTCATTACATTGAATCATTATCAAAGCACATGTGGAGTTTTAAGAAACATTTTACAGAAAATTGAATCAAACAATTCTGTTGGATTTTTAAACTCTTTTAGAAACAGTAATACAAAACATTTAAAAAGAATTTGGAGAAAAAAAGTGTTTTATGGCTTACCATTTGAACAATAATTGTAAATTATTGACGATGTTGGTCCCATGCTTTGTAATGGAATTCCAGTGATTTCCTCCACATTCATGGAAATAATTCTGTATTTGTCCCGTTTCGAATGGATGAGTGAAGGCGTGCCTTTCTGGTCAGGGTTACTGATTATTGGAAAATATGTATTATTACATTATATTCTAGAGAATATTTAATAAAATTACTTTTATTGCGATACGTGGAATTGTATTCCAGAATGCCACAGGAGGGACACTAGTACTCAAGGTGCTATCTAATTTTGCCGAATATAAGAAATGAAAACAAGACAGGCGCGGATTCACGGGGGGATGAGTATTCCCCCTCCTAAAGTTTCCATAAACTATTAATTTTAAGTCGTCACGAAACTTTCAAGCAAAAGGATTTTCGCATAACATTTAAACAAATAAAATTGTATCGTAACATGAGATGAGTTCAGCCTGCGTTATTGTAGATATTCTGTAATAAGACACATTCGGCCAAAACATTTGGAATTAAAAAAAAAATCCCATTCCAAAATTCGTCTCTTAATCTGCCCCCTGCTTAAATAAGATATGGAGACATCAGAAATAAAAGATATGGAACGGTTGAATAAAAAAAAAAGCGTTGTGATTCCAAATACTCCAATGCTGCGAAAAATGAGAAGAGAAGCCCGGAAAGCGCGGCCTGCGACTTTGTGGACGTCATACGTGCGGATGTTGGAATAATGCGGTTGCAGCGACACAGCGCCTTTGCCACGGAGGGGTGGAGGGCACAGGAACAGGTTGACCCCTGACCTTCCGCCCTGCGACCTCGGCCCGTTCCCGCCTTGCTCCCTTCCCCCTGCGCGTGTTTACCCGAGCCAAGCCCACGCACGGCCGGACCACGACCAGGCGTCTGTTCGCCAACCTTCACGTTCCTATTTACTTGACTGTCCGGGTGACGCCACGTTCATGGCGAAGGTGCCGACGTTTCCTCAGGGCTTAAAGTCATTTTTTTATCCAAGCTTTACGACCCGAGGAAGGTCGCAGAATGGCGACCGAAACGTCGGCACCTTCGCCATGGACGCGGCGTCATCCGAACAGCCAAGTAAGTACTGACTCCGGCCGCGGAAGTCTACGCTCTCATTCTTCGCTCTCTTCCTGGCCTTCACAATGTCACATGTTCAGCCCCGGGCTTCTCCTGGCCTTCGATTCTCAGTCTTCCGTCTCCGTCCGGCCGCGTGCTATAGCCCCGCTCTATCTGTGCATCGAGACCGCCTCTCCTCAGCCACGCCTGGCCCAATCCGTGTGATCTTTCCGACCCCGTGCGGCTTTCGTCCTGTTCTCCGCCCCCACACCCGCTTCTCCCGATCTCTCCGCGCCCAACGCGCGCTGCACTTCTGTCTTCGGGCCCTCCCGTTCCCACCCCCTCCCCTCACCGCTCTCGTCCCATCCCGCCTGGCAGCCTCCCCGGCTAGTACAACCTCCAGACGTGATCCGTAGACGACCTTCGTGAGTGGCGCCGCCCCGCCTCGACCCGATCGAATCAAACTCGAACTGACTCGAATTCGATCTAATCGAATCGAGTCGCCTCGTTCTGTCTTGTCCAGTTGAGTTCTGCCGCCCCTCGTTCCCCCTCATGGCGTCCATCCCCGCACGTCCCGTCCCGCCATGTCCCGGCCTGCCCCGTCCCATCCCGCCATGTCCCGCCCTGCCCCGTCCCGTCCCGCCATGTCCCGCCCTGCCCCGTCCCGTCCCGCCATGTCCCGCCCTGCCCCGTCCCGTCCCGCCATGTCCCGCCCTGCCCCGTCCCGCCCCGTCCCGGTCCCGACCCTACCCGTCCCGTCCCGCCATGTCCCGCCATGTCCCGCCCCGTCCCGCCATGTCCCGCCCCGTCCCGCCCTGCCCCGCCCCGTCCCTACCCGTCCCTGTCCCGCTCCATCCCGATCCGTCCCAACCCGTCCTGCCCCGTCCCAACCCGTTCTGCCCCGTCCTAACCCGTCCTGCCCCGTCCCAACCCGTCCTGACCCGTCCCGACCCATCCCGATCCGTCCCAACCCGTCCTGCCCCGTCCCAACCCGTCCTGACCCGTTCCGACCCATCCCGATCCGTCCCAACCCGTCCTGCCCCGTCCCGACCCATCCCTTCCCATTCCATCCAATCCCGCCCCGCCCCGCCCCGTCCCGCCCTGTTCCGTCCCGTCCCACCTCGCTCGTCTCCGGCGCTCGAAGGCAGCGCCGATGACGTTGAGCCGTCGGCGGCGTGTGGAATAGCAAAGCTTCCGGTTTCGGGGAATAGCGAGTCCGTTGAACCACGCGTGGCCCGGCCCGGCCCGGCCCGGCGCGGCGTGGCGCAAGTGTATCGGGGTCGTTTTGTCGCAAGTGACGTACGGCCAGCGTTGCCGCGTGCTAGCCTGGGCCTCGTGCAGGAAGCACACGCCTTTTTTCTTTCTTTTTTCCTTCCCGGTGGTCATTGCGCACTACGGGAGAGTCTGTCGCTCACTGCACAGCTGTCGCAGAGTGCGGGTCTGGGAGTAGCTGCTAGTGATGCGACATCGATGTTTTGAATCGGTTTAATAACCTCCAACATTAAATTCGAACGCAACAAAATTAAATTTGACAGTATATATTTATTTAAATATTAATTTAAAATTATATTTATTTTATAATATTATAATTTAATTTATAATTATTAATAATGTGTATATTAATTTAAAATTTACATTTGACAGAAAATATGTTGAAAACGCGTCTCCTCTTTCGTCTTTCCTCTTATTTCGTATTTCCTCGTTATTTTGCTAATTATGCAAAATAAGAGGAAAGACGAACGAAATACCAAGGCATCTTGATCATGTCGGGTAGTCTGCTCGATGTTGGTAATAAAAAATGTAATACTTTGGTTCGAAAACTGTGATAGCATCAGTTATTATATATTTTAACTCTTGCAAAATAGTTATTATAGGCATTATTCATCCGTAAACAAAACATCGAAAACGTAAAAACATCGACTTCAATACATCGATATTTTAAGTATCGATGCTTTGGAAACGTCGACATCGACTGCAACGCTGCAACGACCTTTTAATACGGTTGAAAATTAATTAATTGATTGACACGTGCCAATAAACGTAGCTGTTGAATCGATCTTTAAACATCAATCTATGAATTTAGACATCTTGTTTGAAGTTATGACTGCCGCTTGTCAGGTCGCTGATTTAATCTTTCTATAGTGATTGGCGATGGTAATGTTCACTGGGGACAGGAACTAGTTACGTGGGTATATCATCGAATTCAGCACATTCTGCCGTTTCTTTACATTAAGCGTTTTTATATTAATGTGAAGAGGGGGGTTTCAGTTCACCTACAATACCAGTATGATTAGGTATGATTTCTGAGGTGGCCACCTTCTAGAAAATATGAAGAAAAATACAACAGGGAATTGCATTGAACAGGAAAGGTTAGAGAGTAGATAAAGGTATTTGTAGGAGTATGGTTAAAAATTGAAATTTTTTTGAAAATATTATAAAACCAGATTTTTTTCCATAAAAACATCAGTACAGTAGAATTATTTTTTGCTCATTTTTTGTGTCCAGGAAATATGGGTTATATTCAATCGTAGTATTTCACGACTGAAATCAGAGAGCTCACCAAACGATAGCAGAGTACATTTAATATTTTTTGAAGTAGTGTGAAATAACTACTGTTTGGAAAATGTAATGCACTAGAAAACCGGGAAAAGGCAGGGAGGTTTGTTCCAGAATATAACTGGCCACTATTCACTTCTTCTCCACGTTGATTCCTAGTGATATCCTTACAAACTTCTCGTCTAGCGCGCGGTTCAGATAAACGTTTCATTTCAAAGCGTCCACCTCTTCGGCTAAACAGAGAAGAGCTGCTTATAATTTAAAAGAAATATAGGATTTAAATCAATTAAAATAACACTAAAAGAATAAATGCTTTTTAGTGAAGAGTTAACATCCGTTTTGAAGTTAGTCACGATTGTGGAAGCCGAAATACCTTTCTGGATTACCCTTATTGGTAATCAATATTAAGGTCTCATTTTGCGTGCGAACTGCACGCGAGAGGAACACACTATCTTTTGTTCCTATGATGTAATCATAGCCCTCGTGAAGAGTGGGTTATTTCGAAACTACTGGTCTTTATATTGTTTTTTGTTTTCTCTTGTTAATGAATTTATGTAAGTAAATTTATTCATTTCAGCGGAAACAAAGGAATCGTAATTATAAATCGATGAAGTTCGTTGACCATTAATAATAAGCAAAATGTAAAGTACGAGTTTGGCGTCTAAGAGGCGATAATTACGGTCACTGTGGTTCAATTGCAGGGAAGTGGACGGCGTACGAAGAAAAAAAATGAAGTTAATTTTTGTGAAATTTCAATGTCAAACGATAATGCTCAGGATGTTGGGAAGGACTGGTCATCATATTCAGCTTCCCCGTTCCACACACGTTGGAAAGAGAAGGGGTGAGCTGTTTCGGCGCACCGATTTTTGCTCGTTGTCCACAGCACCAGTTTGCGTCGCGAACCACGTCATCACGACACGGGCACTTTCCTGAAAAGCCAGTCCAAACGCTGGTCGCCATGTTGCGTGGAGCGCAAGTACAATAATACCAAAAGTGAATATTTTCAATGGTGACCAACCAACGATGGAGACGTTCAAGGTGCAATATTTAAAAGGAAAGATTCAAATATCTATTTCAATGACATCTATCAGGGTGATAACTTTGGTATCTCTCTGCAATTAAAATTCCCGCTAAAGCTGTGGCTGAAGTTCATTGGCTGAAGTCTGATCCAACGAGCAATAATAGCTCACTCGCCTCTTTCCACCAAGGTTCCACACACGGCCCTATAACTCCCATATACAGTGGTGGAGACCATTACGGTGGCGCGCTCTGCTGCATTATGTTCTTTGCAGGAACTGAAACACGAACTGTTGCCAACGGTACTACGAACGTGCGTGCGTGGCTGCTGCGTGAGTTCGCGGGTCGCAAGCAGGCCCATAATGTTATAAAAGATAACGTCTGTGTTCGCGCATTCTTCACAGGTTTCTTATAAGTAGATATTATGAATAATTGAATATTTAGACGACACTTTTCGTATTTCTCACAAATTAGCCAATTTATATGAGGGAAAGTTGGCAAGCCTAACCTACAGCTGCACCCTCGAGCTTTGTCGCCGGCGTTGATGGAGAGTTGCAGGGCCGTGGTTCCACGGTCGCCCTGCCCGCCGGGCCACGTGTGCGGTGCTTCCCCGCTGGGGTCAGCGCCAGGGAACGCGAGCGGCCGCTGACGTGGCGCCGCCGCCGCCGCCGCCGCCGCCGCCGCCGCCGCCGCGTCGGTCGATGGGACCTCGTGGCTCCCCTCTCCCCCGCCTGTCCTACGGCTCGTCGCCGGACGGGACGGCCGTGCGATGGAATTGAATCGTTTATTTCAGAAACCCGTCAAACTCCAAATTCCTCATTTCGAGAAGACTGAGAGAATAAGTCTCACAATTTTTCAGATTTCAATATTATTATTATTATTATTATTATTATTATTATTATTATTATTATTATTATTATAATTATTATTATTTATTATTATTATTATTATTATTAAAGGAGTTGATAAATATTTGTTCATATAAATACGCACTAATCGATTTGTCTATCCTCCTGGAATACTAATCCGTCGCTAAAGTGTGTTTTCTATTTTGGCGTTTGACGGGTTTTATAAATTAAGGATTCAATTGTGGTGGACCCGCGTAGGTTGAAGCCAATCTTGCGACGTATGTGCGCCAAACTCCCGATTTGTTTTGTCGTGCGTCTGGGTACTATCAGCTGTTAACGGTTTCATTCAATCTGGGACTTATATCTCGCTACAGTGACGTAACTATGGTAAGGTTCAAGCTCCCGATTGGATGAAACCGTCAACAGCGCATTAACTTCAATCGCACCGTTTAATAGATCTAATAAGAGAAGTTCAAATAACCTCCTGTTAGAGCGTGGAATGCTAGGGAGGGGAGAGGAGAGTCGAGGCACGTCTCTAAATCTTCCTTTTTTTGTGTAATGTGTGACATAAATGATGCTTAACACTCTTACTTTTTCGTGTACGTTCTTGTTGCTACTTAAATAGTGAAATTGAGCTTCGGCAGGTCACCGACGGTTCTGGTAAAAAGTGGTTAAATCCCTGCTGAGTGCCCTAACCTAGAAGTACTGCGTCGGCATTCGGCTCGTATTGATCGGGGAAACCACGGAATCATACCGATCAGAGCATCCTTCCGCTACAGTTCTCCAGACAGCAGCTTAATTCGAACGGGATAGTGTCTTAAATTCCTGTCGCCGACGGGACTCGAACTCTGGGTTATCCCGGTCAGATTCACCGCCTCAGAGGCATCAATTGATGTTCTGAACCATCTGTGCGCGCGCCTTGTCGTAGCCCGTGCATCAGTAGAAAACATCGAGCGAGGCGAAGCGGCCTTCGGCGATGCCAACTAGTATTTTACCTGCCAATACCTTCCAGAACCTAGAGTGAATAGGTGCTTCTGTCCAGGCCCAAGCCACAGTCACACACAAACACACACACACACACACACACACACACACTCACTCACTCACACACACTCACACACACTCACACACTCTCACTCACACACACACACACACAAATATTACGAACGCCGCTTATCGAATTTTGTGCTTGCCATTTGAATGTCACTGTTTCGCAGCGACGTGTTGTAGCAACAGCGTCTCCGATGGCGCAATCAATGTACATACCTTTCTTGCCACCACGAGTGAGAGAAGAAATAGGCGGAACGTGTGAAATACGCTAGGCGGCGGAAATGACTACGCGGCAAGGCAGTTTAAGCGCGCCAATGTTGCTTTTCCTGGCAGCACTGCTAGTCAAGCACAAACAGGATCGAGACGCGGTCTAGTGCCAAGCCATAAAGATCAGTGGCGGATTCAGTAGGAGGGACAATGGAGAGCCATTGTCTCTCCCGTGCCTAATCACATTTTATGGACTTTATTGAAACCAATTGCTGTATTATTGTCATCGCCATCGAAGGAGTTTTGCAATTATGAATATTAAACATGTTTAATTATTTTTGAAAAATTTTATGAAATATTTTTATTCTAAAATAATTGTGGGAGGGAGTCCTTTCCTCGTTTGATGGCCTCCCTCTCGGAAAAAATGTTGACCCGCCTCTGAGTAGGATGTTCGAATGAGTTAGAAGTCATAACTGTGTTGTTTTTTTCGATTGAAAATGAAGAATTTGTAAGGAAAGATTAAATGATAATAGTGAGAGTTTCGGTTAGTCGTCCACGTGGAAACACAAGACGGAAACACATTAATGTCTTCCGCGAGATTCAGAAATAATAAGGGTGCGAATTTCTATGATTTTGCATAATTTGGTCTGTTGCTTCAGCGCAGACCTACGTGATGTTTCTTAACATTGGGTTAGAATATGATGCTGTGTAAATTAATATATTAGTGCATGTTAGTGCATATTTGGCCGATTTTAACTTCGTGCATATTCGTCTAATTAGAGGCGCGTATTTCGTTAAAATAGACACTTCTATAAAACGTTTCATATTTTCCTAGAAACTACAATTCATTTGCGAGCGCTCATTTATTCGAAAGAATCTGTCCGAGTTAAGTGTATTTTTCTTATATAGACGAACAATTCTTGTGCAAAGGTAGGATAGTTCTTGATAACATATTTTTTAAACCAATCTGAAGAAATACAAGACATACAATGCACTTTACCAAGGTGAATTTAAACTTCAAATATTTCTCTCGCGAAGTTGGGTACATTATATTATTATTATTATTATTATTATTATTATTATTATTATTATTATGTGTGCACAAAAATGTATCTTTTCATTCCAAGCAAGCTTCTGAAATTTATCAAGAAAGGTTAATAGAAAAAACGAAACATTGTCAATTTTAATTGCATATTAAAGTGCATGTTTCAGAATTTGTAGGTCATAATGCAATTTTTTAAAAACATATTTGAAGATTTTTAGGGCACAAGAATCCTCTCCCTACATGGTCCAATATTTCCAATCGCTCAGAACGGTTGCCTGTGCGCTAGGGTCCTTTTCACACTTAATATTCCGTGAGTGGTGTTGATGTACGTTCTTGGAATTTCTCATATTCAAGCAGCTAGGATGCAGGAAATTTTTTTTTTTTAATTTTTAATTATTTAAAGTTTTTTAGAAACGGAGTTCCAGGTTGTCGTGGAAATTGCTCCGTCTGAGATGTTTTCAGAGGGAATGTTTGTGACGGGCTGTAAGCAAAATAAACCGCTCGTCGACTGAGATAACGGAATTCCTCCAAATTTGCTGAGGGATCTCGACGGAAGAGCGGTGATGAAACGTTTGCCTTCCGGGAGGCGGGAGGTGGGAGGGCGCGTTTGTCGGTCGTGAAAGCGTCTGTTGCGTAATGTTGTACTGAGGTTCTTGTCACCCGGTGACGCGCGAGCCCTTCAGAAAGGGATTTCAAGTTATTTCTATGGTACTATTCTTCGATGTTGCATTCTTTTGGGAATGCAATACCAGAACACTGTGTTTATTACCAAGTGTACTAAGTTTATACGGTGTTAATTACCAAGTTCGATAAGAAGTGTTTGAACTTGCCCGTTATAATTTGCAGTGCGACAAAAAAAAATGTGAAGAGTTTCTGCGCATACAGCAAAACTTACATTCACAGACGAAATACATAATGCAGCCAAATATTAAACTGGGTTCAGTGAAAGTATATGTAATATCAGTTTTTCATTATGAAAGTGAATAAGTACTGAATTTCTAGAAAAAATCTTGATTGAAAATCTGGGAAATGTTTTCGATAAAATCTAAGAAATCATCAATATATAATTATTTTTCATAATCAATATGCTGTTTCACAGCAAACAAATCAAATTGCGACTAACAATAACCATCTATGATCTACACACATTTATCTATTTGTCATTATGAGTGTTCTGGATTTCTGTGTTTTGTGTTTTGCATAATGTTTCAATGTCCAGTATTTTTTTAAGTTATAACATTGTTTCTTAGGCATCAGTTATCATTTTGAATGACACCAAACTTCGATTATTAATTGATGTGAAATTCAAGATTTTCCCAGGATTCAATTTTCGATACAAAAACACAAACGTTTATATAATATTAAAATAGTCCAGAACAGTCATGTCTAATGTAGGAAATTAGGAAGCAGGCTTGCTCTTGTGGCTGGGTGGGTTTCATAAAATCGGGAGCCAAGCGCCATGCGTATTTGTAGTGCTGTATTTGGGGAAAAGAGTTACAAGGAAAATCCGTTTTCTGGAGCACGTCGTTAAAACGATATGGCTTGAGTGTGGATAAAACTGTCGCCATCGAGATATTTCCGGTCGATAAGGACGCGGAAATTAATTCCAATTAATTTAAAAGATCGAAGATGGAGAACCGATAAATAATATTCTGAAATAAAACTCAAAATGAAACTTGCAATATTAGCATTTATTACAATATACCATAATTTGGATGAAGTCCGTTAAGACTGGGGTACCTTTAGAATGAATACCTTCAGAAAACTTTAATGTTTATCTGGAAGAAAACGCGTAATGGGTTCACTCTTTGAAACGTAATTTTTCTCTGTTGGCTTTTGTACGTATTTTATAGCTTGGTCATCTTCGTGTGCTTCAGACCTCCGTCGTGGAACTTTTCTTGTTCCTTTGTCTAGCGAGCAATGCCGATTAACTTCGGGGAAAGTTTGATGTAACCAGTTTATGCAAACGCGCCAGTATTAAAAAATATCTAGGCTCCATTATCCAGCTCTGAATGAAAAAAACAACATAGGACTATTAATATATTATTAAATTAACACGCAGTACACTCAAAAGTGTATTGGGACGTGGGGGTGTCCAAACAATGGTACACACATTGGTCTAAATTTCAAGAAGTAAACAATTTTAACCATCTGTGCATCTGAAATTCATTCAAAATAAGTGAAGTCGTACATTTAGTTTAAATTGTTTATTAGTAATTTAGGTCAGTCTGTGTATCAGTTTGGACAGAAAGTCGTGTCAATATACGTGTAAATTATTATTATTATTATTATTATTATTATTATTATTATTATTATTATTATTATTAGCCACTATATATCCCGTTAAAGGAAAGGGCCTGCAGCTTGTGCAAGGAACTTAACATATTAACTAAGTTCCAATTCAAAAGGAAAAGAGTAAAGTAATGTGAGTGTAATGCATGTTAATTTAATAATTACCGAGCGCAGATCATTGCGGTGCAGACTAGCCCTGAGGAAAACGTGGTCGAAACGTCGGCAACTCAGCCTTCGACGCGGCGTCACCCGGACAGCCTTGATGCAAATTGTACCGTGGATTTGCTAGTGTCGTACTATCGGCAAAATGTCTCGTTGTTGATTTGGCGCCTACGTCCTCCTAATAGCTGCGACTGTGGCGTGGGAGCGCGGGCAGTCGCCGCCTGAGCGGAGGCGGCCACTTGCTCGAACGATACCGCCGCGTCGCTATCGCCTCTCCCCCCTCCCCCTCCCCCCTCCCCTCAGCCCACTCCCCACTCGCGCTTTGCGACCGGCGGCGCCCGCGCCTTGGTCGTGTTGCGTCAGGTACCGCCACCGTCGACGTGTCTTACAAAAGGCCTATATGAGACAGCCTAGCACCCCTGCGTTGGTTGGTTTGGTTGATTCATTTGTGATTCTAGGCGCGTCAACGGCCAAGGTTATGCGTCCCGTAAGTGAAGTTACATGCTTTTTTTTTATCGCGGACGGTGGCAGTGGATTCCCCCCTCCCCGCTGTATGGTGAGATCCGGCGCCGAACAACACGTCGGCTTTCCCCCAACCAAGTATCTCCCACCAGCGGGGCACTGCCCCAGCTGGGACAAGCTCTAAGCTCCCGGCATGTTTGGTAGTGTAGTGCAAGTTAGTGTGTGTGTGTGTGTGTGTGTGTGTGTGTGTAGTGTAAGGGGCAAGAAAAGGACAAAGAAGGGGAAGGAAAAAATCGCTCGCGATTCGCGGCCCGTTTATTAATGTACTGCTCCGGCATTCGCATGGTGTTAAACGGAGACACCAGAGAAAACTACCGATCATAGCAACGTGCTGTTTGAATTGTTCTCAAGACAGCGGCAGCAGGTGTTAAAAATTCATTCTTGGGGACACGAACCCTAAGACCTCCAAGAGTTGCAACGGAGACTACGGTAAACGCTGCCTCTGTGACTTCTCAGCTGGTCGGAAGCCGGTCGAAGAATGGACGGGGGGCATCGGAGATGCGGCAGGTGGGTGGTCCGAAGACTAACGACATAAGTAGTGGGAGGGCAAGAGAGGACGGATGCAGATGCGCAGTGAGAGAGGCATTCATACTTTGAGTGAGTGAGAGAGACAGACAGGCAGAGAGAGAGACAGACAGGCAGAGAGAGAGACAGACAGGCAGAGAGAGAGACAGACAGGCAGAGAGACAGACAGGCAGAGAGACAGGCAGAGAGAGAGACAGACAGGCAGAGAGAGAGACAGACAGGCAGAGAGAGAGACAGACAGGCAGAGAGAGAGAGACAGACAGGCAGAGAGAGAGAGACAGACAGGCAGAGAGAGAGACAGACAGGCAGAGAGAGAGACAGACAGAGGCAGAGAGAGAGACAGACAGAGGCAGAGAGAGAGACAGACAGAGGCAGAGAGAGAGACAGACAGAGGCAGAGAGAGAGACAGACAGAGGCAGAGAGAGAGACAGACAGAGGCAGAGAGAGAGAGAGAGACAGACAGACAGAGGCAGAGAGAGAGAGAGAGACAGACAGACAGAGGCAGAGAGAGAGAGACAGACAGACAGGCAGAGAGAGAGAGAGAGAGAGAGAGAGACAGACTTACATACGTAGACGAAAATGGAGACGCAGAGAGACACCTACGTAGATGGAGAGAGAGTCAGAGGGAGAGAGAGAGGCGGAGAAACAGTTTAAGGCAGGGACCGAAAGTGACAGTGAACGAGAGGGAGAAACGGAGAGGCAGAGGGACCCGGAGTGAGAGACTGAAAGAGAGGGAGAGGGATCCGGACGGAGTGAGAGTGGATCAGAGGGAGAGGCAGATTGACCCTGGGGCAGAGTGAATAAGAATAGAGACCGAGGAGTACGGCAGGAGATAACTTAACGCTGGCCGAATGGAGAAAGGCTCTTCACAATGGCGCTGCAAGCGCACGCAAGTGAAGGATGGGGGGCGAGCGGAAGGATAGAAACTCAGGAGCGAGTGGGAGAGACCCATTTTCCCCACCCCGCTCCGATAACAGTACCGAGTTAGGCGTCGCACGCCGTCGGACGGAGAGAGAGGTTAGTGGGCGTGCGAGGGGAGAAGGCGTCGGAAGCGAGCTCAAATGAACGCATTCCCATTCTGCTGCGAGAACCCGCCCGCCCGCCCCGGGGCCCACCGTAATGCCCCCCGTGCTCAATGCGCGCACGTGCACGTGCAACGTGCGTGCGCGCCCATCAGGAAGCGGCGCGGCGCGCGTTGCGCAAGGCAGGGCTTTGACACTCCTCCCCCCTCCCCCGCTCGGGCTTCCTTCGCTTCCTAGTTTGCAAGCGGGTTTTCCTGGGCTGACGCGCCCTCGCCAACCTTCGTATCATCGCGTTGACGCCGCTCCGGTAGGGATGGCGACGAGGGCGAGGTTAGGGCGCCTTCCCACGCAGCCGCGGCAGCGCGCGTACGTCAATCGGCAGGGCTCTTCGCCGACCCTCCGGCGACGACGGACAAAGGGACCGCAGCAGGTGTAAACAGCAGTTCTGCGCTGCGGCCGTGGCGCAGTGGGAATACTACCATTTTTAAGCTATATTTCGCTAGCGGTGGCGGGTACCGCGTCCTCCGCTTCGCGTAGCGAGAGTCCTCCGCCGCTTGCCGCAGCAGCGGACGCCCACTGTACGTGGGAAGGGGCCCTTAGGATTAGTAATACGAGAGGAAGTTCAAAAATTGGTGGTGGTTTATGAACGGCTCAATAGCGATTGACTACAATTTAGTCGTTTTATTTCAGAAACACGTCAAACGCCAAATTCCTCTTTCTGAGAAAAAGTCTCCCAATTTATCTGACTTCAAAATATTTTTACGTATTAATGCAGTTGGTAAGAAGTTTTCATATATGCACTAAAATATGTGTCTTCTCTGGGAACAATAATCCGCCGCTAATGCGTCTATTAGATTTTGACGTGTGACGGGTTCTGAAATAAACGATTCAATTGTATTTTAATTCACTGTGACCAATCAACCTCCAGTAAGAGAGGTGGTTCTGGGGATCAACTGATGTCACTACAGCGAGACTGACCGGGAGGTCCTAGGTTCGAGTCTAATATATGTAGAGGGAATTCAGTCCCAGTGTAGAGAAGAATTCTAGCGTCCGGCTGCACTGCTCGGTAGTTTCCCGTGGTGACACCAGGCGATTGACAGAGCATTACAAACGGGTTACTCACCGCACGGGATCATTCCTTCCTCTTCTTTGTCCTACCCTCAACCCCATACACACACACATACACTCAACGCAAACACACCACGCACACACATACACACCACGCACTCACACACACACACACACCACGCACTCACACACACACCACGCACTCACACACACACACCACACACTCACCACGCACTCACCACGCTCTCACACACACACCACGCACTCACACACACCACGCACTTTCACACACACCACGCACTCTCACACACACCACGCACTCTCACACACACCACGCACTCTCACACACACCACGCACTCTCACACACACCACGCACTCACACACACACCACGCACTCACACACACCACGCACACACACACACACCACGCACTCACACACACACACACACACCACGCACTCACACACACACACACACACCACGCACTCACACACACACACACCACGCACTCACACACACACACAAATACTGAGACCGGTCGCAGGCTTAGAGCTTGTCCCGGCTGGGGCGGTGCTCCGCTAATTGGCGTTACTCGTACCTGATTGGGGAAAACACCTGCTAGCCGACGGTAGGTCTGCGTCTGTTCTCGCCATCCAGCGGGGAGAGGTCACCGCGACCTCCTGCGATAAGAAACATCATCATATTCTATTTACTAGGCTGTCCGGGTGACGCCGCGTCCATGGCGAAGGTGCCGACATCGCCATGGACGCGGCGTCACCCGGACAGCCTAGTAAATACTGACTCCGGCCGCGGAAGCCTACGCTCTCATCATCGTATTCACTTACGGGACTCATGATCCTAGTAGTTGATGCGCCCGGAATCACCAACAAACAATCAATCAATCTATAAGTCGGGAACTTGGAGCTTGTGGTGCTCTGCTAGTGTGAGATGAAAAGCAAGCGCGGAGGCGTGCGGGCGTCGGTCATCGACGGCCATGAGTGCCCCATGAGTTGCTCTCGTCGGCTGCACCGCGGGCGTGGCGTGGCGTGGCGTGGCGTCGCCCGCTTCCTGCCGCCTGGCGCAGGTGCGCGCGGGCGCGGGGCGACGGGAGCGCGCCTCGTGTTCGGGCGGGCGGACCGGCGGCGCGTGGGCGGCGGGGCGCGGCGCGCTGCGTCGAAACGACGTCGTTGCGCCGGGGGGCGGAAGCCCCTGGACGCGCGGGTGGGGGCGGATGCACGTGATTCGGGTCGCTGGTGGGAGGGGGGAGAAGAATCTCTTTTTTGTTGTTATTTAAGGTCGCAACGACATCTACGTCATTAGCGACCACTATTGCGTTTAACGGTACGGTGAGTGAAGAAGACGTGATGAGATGATAGGGCGTGAAAGGACGAACATAAATACAACCGTGCACGAGGCGCCACTCGAACCCGCGGTCCTTCGGTTAGAGGTAGCTACGGCACTACTGCCTTAACGATCTAGGCCCTCCGCACAGGCTGTATCTTTCTTTGTTTATGATTGTTAGTTATTCTTTGCGTTTCAACTGCTAAGGTCATTGATCCCAGGAGGACCCGAACCTACGACCAACCTGTCACTGGCTCTGCAGTGACATCAGTTGGTGGCCTGAGCCACCTCACCCAGTAGGATTTTTTCCTTTCTGGCGTTTGAAACGTCGCAATAAATTCAATATATTGTCGTCGATCGCTTTTGAGTCGTTCATAAAGCACTACCATAATCCGTCTGACCACGTAAATTTCGCCATGTAGCGGTGAAAGAAGGTGGGGCGACGAAACACGCGATTTATATTATGCGTAGCTGCCTTTTTTATATCTGAGATTGTTTACACCCAGTAAATCTACAACATGGGACGGATGACTTCACTTCCCCTAGTGGTACGATGAAATTTTTGCGCCTTGCTCCACGGCGTCGATCAGGTTTGAACCCGCGAACATTGGGTCTGCCCACTACACACTCCACCCTGGATTTGGCCGGAATCGGAGCCCTGTCGGGCGCGTTCGACACTTGTGGTGGAGGCGAATAGCTCGAAGCAGGAAGCGGTCTGCAGTGGCACTACGCCCACGCAAACCCTCGTCACGTGCTACGTAATGCGGCCTGATAGTGTCCGACTCGGTTATCTTGAGTAAAAACTAGCGTCACTGCCGGAAAACACATTGTGTTCTGGATATAATGAACCTTCTGAGAACTTGTTGCACAATGGAGTGGATAATTGTAATGAAATTCTTCTCAATGTTTTCTTGTGTGAAAAACTGCAAACGTATGTGGTGTGTTGCGATACATCGAATTATTTTCGTTGATCTATATGATATTCGAAGCAATTCAATGTATATATTTGACGGGCTCGGAGCAATAAATAAACATCTAGAATAATAAGAAAGCATATGATTGCCAACATTGTCAACGTACAGGAACGATATGAATAGAAAGCAAAATTGGGCACGGGCATTGCGTGTATATACTCGCTGATCTTTCCATTTAAAAACTTCAACCTTCGAACTATAACCTCCTGATGCAAGAATACCTTACCCAGTCCATCTGCAATTGTATTGAAGTTGGTCTGGAAAACGTCTTAATGAACAACTGATGTCAGAAACGTGAACATTCTATTGATTTTATAATATCATTAAAATTTTGTGGTTTTACTATTAAAGGGGTTAATGAGAGCAAGCGATAACCTATCTGGAGACCCCAAACTTTCACGTGAAGAAAATATCGCGTAGTGTGGTTGTGTAGGAAGCTCACACTTCTTTCTGAACGGAAACCCTTAGTACGTATTTTAAATATGTAGTTGATTTGAATATGGCCACTTAATATCGCCTATGGCAACTGAAATATCAAAACATAAACGCCTTCAATTTCAAAATTAATGAATATTTATACGTGAAAGAAAACAAATTGCTATTGTTTGCAATCAAAGAATAATATAACATATAATTAATAGAACAAATGTGCAAAACAGAACCTAGGTTTACCTTTTTTCATCTTTCAAAAAAGCAAAAGGCCTTTCTCACTGAGTCATACCACTGACTGAAAAGTTCCTTCATTATATACTTCATTCATTTCAGAACGTGCATTACTCCTTTGTTGATTTCATTCCTCTTCTTACGTCAAAAGGAACCATGGCATCGAAACTTCCCGCCAACCTGCGTTCGTAGTTGGTTGGCTGGTTAGTGGATTCCGTGTGCGACTACTGCTAAGGCCATAAGTTCCATAAGTGTAGTGTACGTTTTTTCCCCTCGGGAGGTGGCGATATCCAGCGCCTACGTACCGTTGGCTAGCGGTACGTAGCTAGTTTTCTCTTCAGCAGGTATCTCTCTCTACTGGGCCTCCGCCCCACCCGGGACAAGCTCTTGTGCACCCGACCGGTACCCCGGCATGTGCTGTAGTGTAGTGCGCGTTAGTTGACGTGTATGTGTGGGGATAGGACGAGGAACGGATGGGAAAAATCGCGCGAGGTCCGTGGCCCGTTTGTTAGGTACTGCTCCGGCACTCGCGTGGTGCTGATGGGAGCAACCGCGGAAAACTACTGATATGGGCTGCCCGTCTCTAGAATTCTCCTCCAGACGGCGACTGAATTCAACCCAGCTGGCAAGCTAGTGTGTAATTGCGTTCCAAGCCCTAAGTAGACCGTGCATATTCCTATCACCTTGATGTTAAAAGTTAGAAATAAAACATTTAACTTTTGACTGAATAATAATAATAATAATAATAATAATAATAATAATAATAATAATAATGATAATGATAACGATAATAATAACGATATAAATAATAATGATAATAATGATGATAATAACAATGATGATAATGATGATGATAATAATGATGATAATAATGATGATAATAATAATGATAATAATAATGATAATAATAATGATAATAATAATAATGATAATAATAATAATAATGTTAATAATAATGATAATATTAATAATAATGCAGAAAAATTCGCTGGTCGTGTGTTTCGTGCGTGTAGTCCGGTTTGTCACCCGTTCGAGCGTGTCAGTGGATGGGTACGTAGGGGGGGAGGGGCGAAGTGGGGCGTGGCGGCGCCTGGCATTGCGTGCGGCGCGTGGCGGGGCGTGGCGGGGGTCGTGCGGTGCGGGTGCTGTGCGCGTGGGCGCCGTGGGGGGATAGGGGCATCGCACGCACCTGGCTGCTGCCCCCTCCCCCCCACACACACTCTACTCCACCCATGCGGGCGCGGGCGCTGCCTCCTGTTGGTGTGCAGGTGCCCAGCGCACACGCGATTGGCGTCTCTCATCCAGCGGGCGAATAATTATTGTCATCATTATTATCATTATCATCATTATCATCATCATTATTATTATCATTATTATTATTATCATCATTATTATTATCATTATCATCATTATTATTATCATTATTATCATCATTATCATTATTATCGTTATTATTATCGTTATTATCATTATTATTATCATCATCATCATTATTATTATTATTATTATTATTATCATTATCATTATTATTATTATCATTATCATTATTTTCATTATCATTATTATCATTATTATTATCATTATTATCCCTTGTTATTATTATCCCTTCTAGGGCGAGCCGTCGGGGTCGCCCCCGGGGCTGGATGCGGGAAGTTGCGGTTCGAAGGCAATCTAATTTGTTACCCACGCGTCGCTTGTTGTACGAAGCTCTACGTACACCGCTTAGCTTACCTAATCCAGGGGATCGTGGAGACGAGGCAATAAGAAAGCAATAATGCTGCATGTTGTCTAATGGAGGGAATTCTGTTAAGATGAAACCTTGTCAACGTAACATCTAGTCAGTTAGTGAAGTAAGTGAATTGAATAATGAAAATGAGATAGAAACAAATTTTGTATGTACCACGGGCGTTAACTGGTTCAAATGCCCTTGGTGCGTAAATAAATTTTGTCAACATTTTTTATTAAACCGTAATATTATTTTAGTGGATACGACTCATCGATACCGGGCTCTCGACGATTAGAAGCGACAATTGATTGATTATTGAGTAAATTATTGTCCAATAAATTACTGTGGCTTCTTTCACAAGTTAGGAATGTGGATTAGTAAAAATATAATTTATTAGAAACGAAGGATTATTGTACAGGGAAAGCGATTACGATGTTATTATTCGAGTAATCGAGACGAGATTCAAGTAATAAGAGTTGGGTCATATCATACGTCCGTGATATTTCTATACTGGCAGACTCTTGTCCATCTTGAAGAGTGTCCTCGCTTAAATTTAGACTTGATATTATTCAAGAAACGAGGGAGACGACAGGATAATACGATTCTGTGTTTTAACCAAGTACGCTTGAAGACCGTTCTGGACATGTAGACCGTTATCTGCTGTGACCATGCCTTCAATTACTTAAAAAGGATGGGTGGAAGAGGTAAGGTAGGCGTTCCGTTAATACGATTCCTATTCAGAAGGCGGCCACTATTGCTTTGGAGGCCTCCGCGGGAAAGAGCCATTACAAGTGACAACTTTCCTCGGAAACAAGAGGCGTGTACTCTTGGGGACACCCATTTCTTAACGAGCGTTTGGCGTTCCTTGGCATTTAGACACCGAATGGATTATTTTTGTAGTCCTGGAAGTTCTTTTTTTGCGATCGATCAATCGTAATTCAAAATATTCTAAACAAACAACGTGACACGCTCTGTAAAATAATGGCTTTTTCTTGTATCGGGGGAGTGCAGTTTGGAAGAAAGCCCAAAAGTAATTCATGTTATTGCAGGGTAAGGTCGATATCCAGCGCCAAAATTGTAGACTCCCGCGACCATTTGCGTAAGGGCTGTGGCTGCATGCGGCGTTTTGTTACGTTTGGATGCCGTGTGGTGTTGGGCCGTGTTTCCGCTTAGTTACCATGACATTCGTAGGAACGAAATGCAAGTATTTTTCCTAATTATTCCCCATCTCTTTGTTCGGGGCATTCAGCATCGCATACTAATTGAGGGATTAATTATCAAAAAATTTAATATGCGCTCCATTTATAGTGTTAGTGTTAATTAAGTTTTATCTATTGTACGAGTACTTATTGGACAGAGCGCAAGCGCTACGCAAATTTTGTGTGGTGGGAAGCGCGCCTTACAAGTGTGTGGTGGTGTATTACAAGAATTAGCGATACGTGACTTGAGGGCGACCCCTATGCACAACCCTAGGGCCCGCGCGCTGCGTGAGTCAAGAAAACTCGGGCGTATACTTGGCTTGATTAGTGATTCCGGGCGCGACAAAGGCTACGGTCATTAATCCCGAAAGTGTGGTGCGTGTTTTTATAGCTGGCGGAGGCTGTGATCATTCCCCTGCTTGATGGTGAGCGCCCAGCCCGACTGGTCTTCCGGCATGTGAGGTAGGGTAGTGCATGTAAGTGTATATGTGTGTGTAAGGCGTGAGGGTAGGACAAGGAAGATGATGGAAAGATCGCGCGCGTGCGGTCCGTGGCCCGTTTGGTAGGGTACTACTCCGGCATTCGCCTGGCGTTGATCGTATAAACCACGGTAAAATGCCGATCAGAGCAGCCGGCCGTAAGAATTCTCCTCCAGACAGCGTGTGAGTTCGACCTCGCTATGTAGTGTGTATGGAAAACCTTGCCGGGTGTGGGAGTGCAACCCCAGGACCTCCCACTGCAGTGGCATCAGATGGCGCCACCTACACCTATTGTCCGATTTTCCTTAGAATGGGATGATTTGACAGCTAGTGCTGGCAACACAACTGACGATTCTGTGGTCGTTGTGTCCTTCAACAACTAGACTCTCCTTTCTCCATTCGTTCGTTTGCAGTTGGCTAACTTGTAAATAGTTACGACGCTCCCTGGCTGTGATGTCCTCGTCCGACGAAAATATTGTGCGTCACGAGAAATAATTAAAATTAGGAAGTGCAGAGCTTTGTGCTCTTCTGTAAAAAATCTTTCTTTGTATAAAAATTACATTGAATTTAGTTTTTATGTGATAAGTATTGTGTGTTTTAAAACCGAGTCTTGAATGTGAGATGCGTACTCGTGACGGTGCACATGTTTACTTCTCTGAAGTACAAGTGACGTTCACTTGTTTCGCGAACTGTCACTTTATCCCATTCTTAAGAAAATCGTTCTATACTCCGGTGCGTGGGCGTATGGAGTTCGTGGAGGGGAGGGGAGGGGCGGACGCTGGAAACGCGTGGCTCGGGTGCTGCGGGAGGGCCTGGGCCACTGCGCCTGCGGGGGACTCGTCGCGCTGGGCGACCGGAGGCGGAAAGGCGCGGGTGGAGTGGCTGCGGGGGCGGGGCGGGGCGGGGCGCTGAGCTGTTTACCGCTCGCTATTTCCAGCTCCGGAAACGAGCCGCGTTTCGCGGCCTCGTGCCGGCGCGGCGCGGCGCGGCGTTCGCTTTAGCCGCTGACGGTGAAAGACCGACAAAGGCAAGGCCCCAGCGTGATTAGGGTTGCCTCTTTCGAGATGGAAGCCACCCGGAGATGATTGATTACCGTTGGGGGGGGGGGGGGGGGGAGGTTAAGGTGCAGTAAAGTAAATATTGAAATTCACAATCAACATTTATTATAAAAGAATGCAGGACTTCTTTACGATTAATTAATAATACATTTATAATGTTAATAACACATTAATTACTACAACAATAATTATATTTCTGTTCGACTAGACATTCATCACAAAATCAGTATTCTTCACTAATCACAAATCACTAATCACAACCCTTGCAGAAAAAAACAAAACAATAATTGTCTGCATTTTCTGTAATTTATCGAAATTTATATGAAATCATTCGATAAAATAAAATTATTCAACACTGATTAAACACTTTTTTTTTACTAGTGAAAAAAGGTATTACATTTTGTATATAACCCGGAGATTTTCAACTGAAACCAGGAGTCCGGAGATTGTCTATGAAACCCGGAGTCTCCGGGTCAAACCCGGAGAGGTGGCAACCCTGAGCGCGATGGATAGCGAGCGGATTTCTATGCATTTCTCAGTTGCTTCGGTGCTTAGCTAAGTGAAAGTTGGTGACGTCTGGTTAGAATTGGATGCTATGTGGATCAATGTTAGTGCATATTATCTTGATTTTTCTTTGTTCCTGTTTGAGTAATTATAGGTTCATATTTGGCGTATTTCGTTAAATAAAGAAAACGTTTCATATTTTTATTGAATCTATTTATTTGTGGGCGTTCATTGATTTGAAAAGCTCGTAGCGATTTGTTTTTTTTCTATTGGTGATAAAATTCTTGTGCAAGTGTAGGATATTTCTTGATATCTTATTTTTCAAACCTGGCAGATCAAGGGAAGGAAGACGTCCGACCTACAAGGTCATACGGTGCATATTTAATTAAATTATTTCTCCCGAGAAGTAAACTAGGTTATACTATTCTTGCACGAAGTTATGTATTTTTCATTCCAAGTGTTCTTCCGAATTTTATCAAGAAATGGTTACACTGGAAATTAAATATCGTTAATTTTAATCGCATATCGAAATGCATATTTTAGAATTTGTAGGTCGTGAATGCTTATTAAAGTGCATAATTCAGAATTTTTAGGTCCAAAGGACCTATTTTAAAAAGCATATTGCAGGATTTTTTAGGGCATAAAACTCCGCTTCCTGGTGACGGCCATACGTAGGGAAGATGAATGACAGGGAGGACTGATAGTTGTGAAGATCTGATTGTACGAATGGTGATGCATTGAGAAAAGTAGAACGATTTGAAGGATGGGGGATTGTAAGGATCTGTTATGAACGTCGATGCCCTCAGAAGAGTCCAATTTTTGGGAAGGATGGGTGATTGTAAAGAACAATATGATTGGTGATCGGAGAAAAACACTTGTTTCTGCGAACGGATATCTGTATGCTGCGACAGGCAGACACAAACGGTCCAGACTAGTTTGCTGTAGCAACGTAATGTTTATTTTATAACAAAAAAAAATCTCTCAAACAGGCATCGCATCAATCTAATAACTCCGATTCTTTGCACAGACACGTTGATTTCAACTGTGCTAAAATAGTGGGTAACTTTTTTTTTTCGGAGTGGGGTAGTGGTGGAATGATCAGTAGGGGAAACATGCGCGCTTTAAGAGTGGTAAAAGAAAGCTTTTCCGTACCTTCTTAGTTAAACACATTTCATATGGGCCGGCCGGATTATGAAGCCCCGAGTCCCAGCGGGAAAAGGCGAGCGGTTAGACCTCTACGCCACCCGCCGCTGTCCGCTGTCCAACCAGTCCGGCGCCGGCTATTTTGACAGATTCTTAACCAGTTGAGCATCGCGAAAAACCGCACCGGGCAACGAATCGCAAGCGTCTGCCAGCCGGATGATCTGAAGCCCCTCTTCTTAATGCTTCGGGGATTTCAGTTTGATGTGCGCAATTGCAGGGTAGCGGTGGTGTTAGCGAGTGATTTAGTTTACTCCGACGTCTCTGAAATGGAGAATGTAACAATCGATATATATATATATATATATATATATATATATATATATATATATATATATATATATATATATATGACAACGTGAACATTACAGTGAATTCCAAGTTCAGAGTCGATTTCGAGTCTTGTGGCCAAACGAAATAGCTCACAAATCCCAATAGAGATCCTTTTCATTTTTATCACGCAGTTTTTAAAGTTGCAACGTTGATTCTGGCAGTAAATTGTTTGCATAACCTCTGCAATTCGGGGGAACGACAACACAGTTAAGGCCCACAGCATTCAGCGCGGATCTTGCAACGTGCGTGCGATCGTATTCTTTTTACACGTTTCTTATCGACCACGCCATCTTTCTCCCTCGCGCGACCAAATCTTCTCCCCGCTGTCTTCATCCTGTGCCGAGCCGCGTCGCGTCCAGCAGCGCCGTTTGACGCCCTTGCCCCATGTTTTTCATCGCCGATACCCTTATCGATTCCGTGGGCGTTTCTCGGCACGCACGCCTCACGTCACTTCCTTACGAATGCGAGATCCGGTCGCCCCCCCCCCCCCTTCCCGTCCCTCGAAACGGGGCGGTGATCTCCGCGGGTTGACGTAACGGCGAAGAGGCGATGGGCGCGTTTGACAGATTGCGGCCGATGGCTCATAGTAAATAGTCGCGTGTTTGTAGTTCACTCTTTCCTTTGAGAAACATCAGCTCATATCTAATAATAATAATAATAATAATAATAATAATAATAATAATAATAATAATGATAATGGTAATAATTATAATAATAAACAGTCGGACTCGTGGCACTGACGGTTGCGACAGCCGTCGTCTGCGCCGAGGAGGCTGCAGGTTCGAGTCCTGCGTAGATGTGGTCGTATTTGTGATTGTTCCTTCACCGCTCATCATCATGATTCTATCATCTCATAATTCACACTTCAAGGCGTAACGATCTTGTCGTACTGAGGGATAAAGCTGAAAACTGACCCTAGAAAAATAACTCACGTTAAACGCGTAGCGAGGTCAGTTGCTTAATCACCAATAATAATAATAATAATAATAATAATAATAATAATAATAATAATAATGTGTTATAGCAAATGAGCTTTCGCTTGGTAGCAGTTAATAAAAAAGTACAGAAATAATAATTGGAAGTAATACATACATTAGAAAAAAGATAATACAAATAAAACAGAAAAAATATAAACACAAATGGACAAGTTTAAAGAAGTTGATAAATGAGGCCATCTTAACTCCGTAGCCGAAGCATCCAAGGTTTCGAGATGGACTTGTCACGGAGAAGATCGATTTTTTTTTTCGTTTCCCACTTGACTTCGATTCGCGGACTCTCTCGCCACCAAGTTTTGCAGTAGTCCTCTCGTTCCGCCGTCTGTTCAGCTGTCCGCTCGCAATACGTCACTGTCGGTACACTCGGAACATTGCTGTAATGCCGGCTTTGAAGGCGGCGATGCCAAATGTAAACACTTCCTCCAGGCTTGTGCTCGACACGAAAACCATGCTAGTTACACGCTGGCAGGTTCCGAAATCTGCACTCGCGCGTTTGGTTTTTCGAACGGAGCATTCCCGGAAAAAGACTTGATCGATACTATGTGTAACAATCCAGACAGGGAATTACCGAAGAAGGACCTTGAGATTTAGTCTGAATATAATTGATAGTCTTGCCATAGTTTGTAATAGTTGATCTTTACCAGAGAAAATGTTTATGACTTACTCTGAATATCGCTCATAATGGTCGTTGAGGGAGAATGAGAATCTCTTAAGGATGGTCGTTTAAAATGACGATTAAGCTCCTGCATTCGCGCGGTAATGGTTGAGAAAACCACCGATGAGTGCTGTCAACCTACTCCCCGTGGAGAACACCTAGGCGTATTTATTCGATATCAAACCGTGCCGATTTCGGCGCCGCGGTCAGACACTGGGGTCGAACCAGCCATTTTCCGAACGCCGGGGTTCTTAATCGTCTTGTTTCTCGAATGATCACGTTCATGGAAGGGAGTGTGTACGTTAACATACAGGATCACAAAGTTTTAACTCCCAAGCTGTCGCCGTTTCTGCGAAAAGAAATATGGTCGTTTTAAAGGTATTAAAGAACAGGTCATACGAAGAGGGCGATACTTTTAGAACACCGCCTATGGATAGAATACATTGCCAACATGAAAAATGGTGAAATTTCATGGTCGTGCAATACAGTGATAATGAAGAACATGTGACACAGAACTGGGCAAAACGCACGGAAATGCGGGCGGATCTGGGAAACAGTGAGTCGCAGGGCGACAACACCAAATGCATCACTTTCGCCGTTTTCCGGGGGGACATCGCCCCTATAGGGGAAGGGTTTCCCTTCGTAGCGTCGATCCGACAAACTCTGGTTGTGTAGTATTAAGTTTTGTCCATCTGGGTCACGTTATCTTGGATCATCACTTAATCACGCATGGGCGGGAATATCCACAGCGTTTTTCAAGAATAGGATTTCTTACACTATATACACACACCATCGTGACACCCAACACTGTTTGTTGACCCGACGGAGGCCGGAAGGCAATTTTGAATAACTTTGAATAGTTATTTTTGGTCAATATTCCACGTAGACAATAGGCCACACCGCCCTGAAGCTCTTAAATTCCCGCTGATTTCGGCGGTACGCGTGGCTTTCTGCCCTGAAGAAGACCACGTCGAAATGGCCGTAGCACTGTCCCTTGTGTTCGCCCGCACTCCCGTTGTGTACAGACTTCAAATAAGGCGAGCCGACGCTCAGTTTGATAAGGGCGAGCATCGGATGCGCTTGGTAGGAGAGGTCTGCTAAATGGTTCGCCTGTAAGGATAACAAAACAACATTTATGTTTTTAAAACATCGATATTTACGAGCATAAACATTAATATTAAAAAAAATTGCTTGTTTTGCTTTTGATGATATCGTCAGACCGTTATATTCAGAAACATCGATGTTTAACAAAAAAGGTCTTATGATTTTTTTATTCTGGACAACCAGTCACGACTGTGACTGTGGTCGATTCATAGACGATGTAACCGTTAGCTATTCGCAACGTTTCTCCAGTGTTATTACCATTTTTGTTATTTTTAACGTGGTAGTATCATTAAACTGCATTTTGAACCTTAAGTAGATGGAACATTGATTAGAACATTAAGATAAGTCAAATTTACGACAATATACATTAAACTAGTATTGATGTGTATCACAATAGAAATAGGACAATTTACTTCCATGTGTTTCATCATATTAAAAAAAAATTGCATATCGATGTTTTTGTCGATTTTCATCGACATTGAAAACTTCTCGTTGCAAAATGGATGTATCGATGTTTTGCTGGGCTGGGCTAGGCTACACTGGGATATGATGGGACGGGAGGGGCTGGCTGGGCCGGGCCGGGCCGGGCCGGGCCGGGCCGGGCCGGGCCGGGCCGGGCCGGGCCGGGCCGGGCCGGGCCGGGCCGGGCCGGGCCGGGCCGGGCCGGGCCGGGCCGGGCCGGGCCGGGCCGGGCCGGGCCGGGCCGGGCCGGGCCGGGCCGGGCCGGGCCGGGCCGGGCCGGGCCGGGCCGGGCCGGGCCGGGCCGGGCCGGGCCGGGCCGGGCCGGGCCGGGCCGGGCCGGGCCGGGCCGGGCCGGGCCGGGCCGGGCCGGGCCGGGCCGGGCCGGGCCGGGCCGGGCCGGGCCGGGCCGGGCCGGGCCGGGCCGGGCCGGGCCGTGCTGGGCCGTGCTGCTTATCCAGGTGTTTGAGCGCGCGCCTTGTCGCGGTGGGCGGCGCAGGCGGCGCTCGATAAGGCCGGCGGGGGCGGAGGCGGTTGTGCCCTGGCCGCGCAAAAGCCTTGCGCAAGCGCACCCCCACCCTCCCCTCTCTATCTCCCTCTTCCATCAGGCCTTGCCACCCGCCTCTGGGTCACCGTGCGAACCGGCAGGGAGGGGCTGGAATGGGCGCGAGAATTACGTGAGGGCACTGCACGCTGCTTCATACCGCGGAAGAGCCCCGTGTCGGGTTTGAAATGACTGACAGTGGGTTCAGCGCAGCATTCAGCTGTCGGCGACGCTTTCGAACCCCTGCGCGTGCGCCGAATCGAACTCCCCAAGTGTAAACTGAATCCGGGAATCCGCAGAATTTTGTGGGGGTTTACATCGCGCGCTAATCAATCACTCGGTCATGTTATCTCGAATTTGATGCCACCTGATCCAACTGCATATGCCCATGGTGCTACGTGGTGTTGGCGGCACATGAACAAATTATCATCTACATATCCAGTTAAGTTACATTCATTTAATAGTAGAATTGCGTAATAATGCAATTGGGTACATTTCATAGGTTGCTGGGCAGCTCTAGTTGAATAACCACGAATGTAGAGGATGTGGCTGTGTTGGAATTTAGTGCGTATTTTGTCGCCGTTGATAGGAACTCTTCCATTTCACCCAAACGATCTCTCTCCCAAAACGTCTTTGTCGACTTCACCCGCTTTTGGTTCAGATTGTTGTCCATTGCTACACAGTGCTTTTAAGTCCTTAACAGACTGCAATCGACGGCTATCTTGAGTTCGACGGCTGTTAGAGTTGCGCATGCGCATAGGCTCAAAAGTGGTGCAAAGTGATTGAAATATTAAGTCAATTGCTGAACGCGACGCTATTCTAAAATACCTTGACGTACCCCGCCAAACCGTTGGTCGCGAACAATTAAATCGCAGGGAAATTGTCGGTGAAGCTCTGTGTTTCGCTCGTCTATCCTGCACCGGGAGACGGGGCTCAGGGCATCAACTGATGTCTCTGCAGATCCTCTGACCGGGTGACTTTAAGGTTCAAATCCCGTTTGCTCTCATTGGGAGTTTTCCGTGGATTCTCCGATCAACACCGGGCGAATGCCGGAGCAGTACCGTAACACACGGGCCACAGACCGAGCGCGATGTTTCCTTCCTCTTCCTTGTCTTATCATCATCCCTTACGCACACTTTCACTAACAAGCACTACATGTCGAGACACCCGTCAGGAGGTTAGAGCCTGTCCCGACCCTGGCGGTGTCTCGCTGGTGATAGATACCTGGTTGGGGGAAACCCCGCTAGCTGACTGTAGGTCGGCGCTGGATCTCGTCATCCAGCTGGGTAAGACAAGTCACCTCCCGAGTAAAACACGAGTCACACGCAGTACACGTCCGGACTAATGACCTTAGAAGTTGATCCGCCTGGAATCACTGACAATCGATCCATCCTGGAGTTGCACCTCTGAGCGCAGGCAGATGAGTCACGAAAGCAGCTGCTTGCACAGTTCTCGCGCAACTGTCTGTCTCATAGGTGATTGTGTGAGCTTGAGGCCATGTCCGGTATGTTTTGCGTGTGTACATTTGACAATTGCTAGTGTGGGTAGTTTGTTAAAAGTTAAGACCTGCGCCATGGATAGTGTAAAGATACATTTTGCCCCTCAAGTTCTGTTCTACCGCTAAATTTCCGAAATGACACATTCTATTGATTGGCCTTTTTTCGACTAGACCTGTTCACCAAAACGTTACGTTACGGAAATAGAGAGAAATCTGCAACATAGTTAGGATTAAATTGAATTTTCCTGATCACATGACTTCTGCCGTTCACGATACTAGTTACGTAATAGCTCTCGCTGACTCTCAGGGGAACCCCAGAATCCCTAGGCACGACACTTGTTTTTTACATGGGGATGGAAAGCGTTTGGGAATAACACGAAACTACTTTTCTACGTATCTGGGAGAGAATGGAATCTACTATTTGTGCTTAGTTTCAAATCGTAATAAAATATCGTTATTGGTTATTTCTTTCATGACAAATTTTTAACTTCACCGCATTTAGGTTGTTGCTGCTGCAGGTAACTTGATTACTGCGTAGGGTCAGGTTTGCTTTTTCCTCTTAGTGACTTGTCAAGGAAAACGTACGTTGTGGGGACTGGAAGAATTCCTTCCTAGGGGTGTTATGTTGCAATGGGTAAAGGTGTGGAAATAACGACTTCGCCGATGTGTTGAAAGGTCGATATGGAAGAAATAAGGGTGATAAAGTGGTGAGAGCATTTATTCCTAGTTATCCCAATGATGGGTATATCGCCAAATTTAGATTTAAATTTATTAAAACAACAGTAAAAACTGTTTGTGACGGGGGGGGGAAGATTATCTTCGTACGTTTTCTTGAGTTCAAGCATCCCTTCCCTTCATTTTAATGAGTAAAAGTTTAACGTAAATAAATAAAAATAAATTTTAAAAATAGGAAGACAAGCAATATTGAAAAAATAGTACTTTTTGCTCCCGAGTTATAGAAAACATATTTGCATCGGTACACGAATTGCAAGTATAATTTTTCTGCATTGCTAACAAAATAGCATCTTGCCCCTTTCCTCTATTCCTAACATTACAAGCATAAGGAGAGTTCAACAAAACGTGCGCATAGTGAAGCTACATTTACGTCCAGAAGCAAAACAAGGGGCTATCTCAGCATTTGCTCAATGGATCAGGGAAACTGGTCAGGGAAATCAGATGTTTTGGGACGTCGCAAGGCGGGGCGAAGGGAACGAAGTATCCGATATGTTAAGGATGTTTCAGACTAGCGGATGATTTCTGTTGGTTACTAGACGAAGTAATGCGTTGCACGGGGTACATACAGAACGGAAAAGTCGGGTTATAAAGACGGAAGACTCACTGTGCGACTACAGAAGATAGAATAATCCTTAAAAGAATTTCCATTCAACATTAACTAAGAAACGTCATGTTAATGAATAATGACAGTGTTTTTGAAGAAACTGACCAAATTTAGTAAACAGCTATGTAATTTAAAACTAAAAGAAATAAACTGAACTCACCAGCGGTAGTGCTAAAAGACAGGGATTTGTGTAAGAAAAAATTCCTTAAAGAAGTCTATCTGTCCAGCAACATGTGATATTTTCTGAAATTGAGTAAAATTCAGCTGAAATTGTAATCAAGAACTAAGTTTAACGTGCGATAAACGTATTGCACTACTTAGAACCAAGGATAATAAAAGGAGGATGTAAGGATAATGTACGTGTAAGTTCGTGAATGGATTTGAGAATGAGGTCGCTAGTATGACAAGTGTGTGACGAAATGAACATTGTGTATCAATTAAATATATTCAGAGTCCATGTTCCTCCTGGTAATTTTAAATCGGGGAAGAAATGGCCGGCCGGTAGCCCGTGACACGCACACCACGTGCCGTGTTGGGACTTTGGGGGCGTAGGCGGTCGTGAGCGGCTGTGTGCGGAGCTGAGGAGTGGGGGTGGGGGTGGTGGTGAGGGAGGGGGGGCGGCGGGGTGGTGGGTGGCGGGTGGGGGGACGTCCGGGTCGTGAAAGGCGCCTTGTGCCTGCGCTGGCGGATGCAGAAACCCGGGGCGCGGGGTGGCTGAGGCCCGTGCAACAGGAGCCCGCTCTGTTTTCCACCGCCTTCACCTGATGCTTCCGGAACCCTGGCACGGCACGTGAGCGATTCTTGTTTTGCTGTCCTCCTAATGCTTGGGCTCTTGCAACCTGTCTCTCCTCCCTCCCAATCCCCCCTCCCCCCTCTCCCGTCCACCTTGGGGTGTAATTTTTCGGAATGTGGCGCCCAGCCATAGAGAGCCCGTTTTCTGGAATTTTGGGATTTTTTTTTTCTCCGGATAAGTCAGGGAAGTAGAGATTTCGTAACAAGCCAATAAACATTTTTAGAGGCCGATGAATCCAATTATTCAATAAAACACTAGTACGTTTTTTTGCTAAATTTAAATATATTAAGAAAATATTAATTTTTAATTTGTGACGTTAAAATCATAAGTAAACAAATAGTAAAAGACTGATTTCCATGATTTCTATAGTGTGAAATTAAAGGTCTTATAAGGAAAAATAAATTATAAAAATACTGTCCTGGAAAACCGGCAATAGCCATGGAAATTTGGCTCAAGCAATGAGTGGCCACTCTGTACTAAATAGTTTTTTTACTCCCAATTTTGCCGTTTTGCCGTCAGCCCAATGTTATTAGTTTCGCCGGCGTCATTTGCTGCCTCTGTGAAAATGTGGTCGGCTGAGGACGGGAATTTTCATTTTACGGGCATTTAACCACGATTCGTTACGTGCCACAAGCGTGATAAGGCATAATGAAAATTACATGCCTATCGAAAGTCCACCTTTCCAAGCCGAACTGTCTGCGGGGTGTGTGGACACTGACACAGAAAGATAAACATGTCGTAAGGTAAATCGCTACCTGAACAGCTCGACACACGAAAATTTCATTCTCTCTCTCTTTTTTTTTTTTTTTTTTTTTTATATATATATATAAATGTTATATGCTTTGCAGAACCAACGACGAGGACTTCATGAGTAGGGAGAGGATTTGATGCCTAAAAGATTATGAAATATGCGTTTAAAAATATGCATTTATGATCGAAAACTTCTTAAACATGCACATTTTTATGAAATTAATATAAACAGTATTCGTTTCCTGTAAAAAACGTTTCCTGATTATATTCAGATGAAGCGTGCGTGGAATGGAAAGGTATATTTGTGTGCAAAAGTATAATCCACCTATTTTGCTGGAGAAATAATTGAAGTAAATATTTACCTTAGTGAATGTGTGGTATATCTTTTTTGCATTTTTTCTGCCTGGTTTAAAAATATGAAGTCAATGAATATCTTACGTGTGCACAAATATTTTATTATCTATTGGGAAGAAAATAATGCAAACTGTGTCGAGCTCTTTTTTTTATCAATGAATGTTCACAAATAAAATAAGATTCTATGAACAGATACCACGTTGTAGAAATACAAGTGTCTCTATTTCAAAGAAAAATGCAAATTATGCACCAAGAATTACACGAATATGCACCAACAGGAAAAAATAGGAATAATATGCACTAACAATATTCAACTCGGCATCCAATTCCATTTAATTTTCTTTAGCTGTGCTCTGAAGAAACGGACAATAATTTGCAAAATCATAGAAGTCCGCTCGCTATTAATGAGCCTACCGGTAATAGTGAAGTCGCTGGGTTGACCAAGACAAGGAGCCATAACTGTGCTTGTCGTCGTCTTAGGTTTGAATTCTTGATGTGAAAATTTGAGATGGATTAAGTGGGTTCATGGGCTAGATCTCCTGGCTCTTATGTTTCCTCTGTCTCTAACTCCACCATTTCTCCGTAAATGATTCCATGAATGGCGCCATCATTGATCCATTCCATGAACGGCGACCGTGAAGCTTTGTCAGTGATATAAACAATACAACCTGTGAAGTCGTTGGCTTCCGCGGCCACAGTCATGTGGGTGATCTGGGCTGTCCGGGTGACGCCGCGTTGAAGGCTGTGTGGCCGACGTTTCGACCATCCTGTCGTGGTCTTCCTCAGGGCTGGTCGTGGTCTTCCTCAGGGCTGGTCGTGGTCTTCCTCAGGGCTGGTCGTGGTCTTCCTCAGGGCTGGTCGTGGTCTTCCTCAGGGCTGGTCGTGGTCTTCCTCAGGGCTGGTCGTGGTCTTCCTCAGGGCTGGTCGTGGTCTTCCTCAGGGCCTTACTAGCCCTGAGGAAGACCACGACAGGATGGTCGAAACGTCGGCAACACAGCCTTCGACGCGGCGTCACCCGGACAGCCCAGATCACCCAATACTACCTTTATTAGTGACCATTAATGTAGCGGACATACTGCTCGCTCTACATCGCAGCGATCGGGGTTCCAGTGCCTGGGCGTCCGTGTGGAATAGGCGAGCGAATTGCGGCAGGTTTTCTCTGGGTTCTCCCGTTACACCTGTCGCAATCCACCGTTTGCCCTTGCGTCTTTCATTTCACATGCAGGGTGTCCAGGGAGAAAGCAACGAAACTTCCGAAGCAAGCTCTTAGGCGAAAATTAATCTTATTTTGTCTAGTATCCTTCTTCGCGATTTCGAATGGCTGAGCCACAATAAGCACTCTTTGAAGTTGGTTTGAAAAAAATACTGTATATGCAAAAACATACATTTCAGACACGTATAAATACTTCAGGAACATTAAAATTGTTTATTTTTTACAAAGGAAATTAATAGATTTGTTCCCAAAGTAAAAGTAATACAAATAAACATTCAACAATGATACAAATAAGCACACAAATTAAATAATTCGATTTTTTTTATAGTTTTTGGTTATTTTTGTTTGTGAACAATTATATTTATTTATTAGTAAGTCACAAACAATTTACATGTTATTTGAGTGTTTTTATATTTCTAAAAAGTAAATTTTTGCATCGAACGAATTTTTTCAAGCCAAATTTAGAGTGCTTATTGTGTCTCAGCCACTCAGAATATCCAATGAGTTTATTAGACAAAAAATAATGCAACGAAGATCCGTTGTTTCCCTCCTTGGACACGTGATTATATCACAGACCAACCTATTCATCAAATAGATCCTATTTTGCTTGTTGAGTCGCCCAGGAGAAAGTCGTGGCGGTGCGCTCGTGTCGTGTGGTGGAAAGAGAGGGGGCCAGCGGGGCCAGGGGGAGTGCGCGGTGTGCGGCGACTGCGTTCGCGGCGCGCCGCTAATTGAAACGGCGCGCGGGCCGCCGAGCTGCGTGGGTGGCGATGCGGGCGTGGGAGCGGGGGCGGCGGCGGTGGGAGGACGAGGCGAGGCGTGGCGGCGCGGGCGGGAGGAGGCATGGCGAGTGAGGGCAAGGCAGTGCGAGGAGGGTCGGGTCGGGTCGGATCGGATCGGATCGGATCGGATTGGATTGGATTGGATTGGATCGGATCGGAGTCGGGTCTGGTCGTCTCGGGTCGGGACCGATGGTATGGGATCGGGTTGGGTCGGTCCGTGGCGTGGCGTGTCGGGGCGGATGGGATCGTGTCGAGTCGTCTCGTTTCGGGACGGATGTAATGGAATTGTGTTGATATCAGTGGTCTCTTGTCGGGACGGGTGGGATCGTGTCGGGTCTGGTCGTACCGTGTCGAGACGGATGGGGTCGGATCGGGTGTTGACTGCGCGAGATGGGGACGGAGAGCCGAAAAGGGAAGAAGGCCCATCGCCTGTGGCGCGACAGCACACGTGGTCCCCCCTCCCCTGTTCTCTTTGCACTGCATGCACACTTTATACTGATATGGGTTTCTGCGTGATGTTCGCTGGAAATGGCCTGAGCGTTCTTACTGTTTATTTTGTATACTAGATATTTAACCATTTTATAATTCATGTAGTCTTTTGATTACATTTCCCCTAGACTCGTCTTCCTGTAAGGAGTAATTTGCATGGAAAAAAAATTAACTGATTTATATAGGAACGTTTCGTATTAAGCTAATTCTTCCTGTGTATTTAAACAATAAATACGGTATTCATTTATCGTATATACCCGAGAAAACGTTTAATATAGCCGAAATAAGCATGAGTACGAGAGTGCACAGAAATATTTATGCAAAGTTAATTTGTTTGTGTTAGACTAGGAAATTGCCTTTCGTCTCTAGTGGCAGTTAAGGCATAGATCTACATTTTTATAATTGAGAGATGTCGCTGCTATAATCACAAGACATTTAATGAGCCTTTATTTCCACATCATCTACAAAAACGTCCGAGTGATGAGAATGTAGTTTTTCGGGAAAGATATAAATCAAAACAAAATCTTGTATCGCGCGTGTCAGTACACAACGGCAATTCTTACTTCCACACGAAGGTAGCCATTCTTACTTTTATTCTCTGTAGTTTCTTGCTCCTTAGAATCTGTACATATAAAAACATACACGTGAAAAGTGCTCATTATCGGGTTGTAGCTCCTTGGACGATATCAGATTTTTCACCCAATGCCCCAGTAGCTGTCCGACCGACTTTTATCTATCCGATCCTACGAGTCTCACTGGTTTCGTTTCAATGATCTTTGATTGCTCAGGATATGCGGCTCAAGTCAGGGAAAATCAATTTCAAGATTTGGTCGCCACTGTTTTAGAATTTGACTAACCTTTTTTCACTTAAAATGTCGCTTAATTTTTCTTGTATGGTTGAACGAACTATTTCACCAGTTGGGTTAGTTGAATTGTAATATCGAACGGGGCATAGTAGGGTATTCTTTCGTATCATAATTTCTTCTACAACTCCTGCAATGGTCACAGATTTATACATAATACAAATAAACGAGCAAAAAATTAAAGAGCAGAAATAGAGATTAAAAAAATTGATATTTCCATCTCTATACCCAACTCTCTCTTCAGTGCACGGCCCTTCGGTTTTCACGGTAATTTTTACATCAACGGTAAGTACTTCTGCAGTTTTCCGTACTTTTATTGTTCTTTTCTTTCCCCGACAAACGACAACATCCAAGAATAAAACATCGAAAACGTAGAACCATCGAGCCCAAAATATCGATGCTCAAGAAGAACCTGGGCTTCAATACGTCGATGTTTAAAACATCGATGTTTTTATAAGCACATCGATGTATTAATCGCATGGAAAACCGACATCGATACCGCAACGCTAATTTTACAAGTACTCTGATCGATCTTGCGGAAACATCGTTGGTTCGTCCGTCTATAAGTCGGGATGTAAAACATTAAACTTCTGAAGATAGCGATGTCGATGTTTTAACACGAAGTTTAATGTTTTACATCCTGACTTATAGACGGACGAACCGACGAAAGTGTTAAAACATCGGCATCGCTAACTTCCGAAGCCTTGTGCCCGATCTTGCGAGACAGGTCGCCCGAGGCTTGGCCCCGCGCCTTGTGTGTGGTGTGTGTGTGTGTGTGGGGGGGGGAAGAGGAAGCCCGTGAATGGAGGTGCTGATTGTCTTAACCGCGCGGTGGGGCGGGGAGGTTATCTGGCCTTATCCGGGGGAAGTCCGCCGGATGGCGCAGGTCGCTTCCGGTGCAAGCGGGGGCAGGGCAGGGCAGGGCAGGGCAGGGCAGGGGTGGGCTGGAGTGCGTGCCCTTTACACGTTTTTTTTTTTTTTTCATTTTCTTTTTATCTTTCAAGGTGTGACTTGTATGTTGTGAAAATTTGAAGTCTATCTATCTATTTTATTATTTTATTTATTATAGTATTTGGGAGTCACACTAACAGCAGATGGTAGAGACGAACAGGATGTGAAAAATAAAAATATAAGAGGAAAAATAGCCACGAGGCAGTTGAACCCAGTGCTATGGAACTCAATTATTTCAATGAAAACAAAGAAACGCATATATAGCTCGTTCATAGAGAGTACCACACTCTATGGGGCAGAAGTCTGGACACTATCAAAAAAATTGAAAGACAAATTTCAATCAACAGAAATGATGTTCTGGCGAAGATGTAAACTTTCTCTGTTAGATAAAATAAATGATGAAATAAGAAATAAAATGAAAGTGCAAACAACCTTGAACGATACAATCGAAATGAGACAACTAAAATGGTATGGACATATGAGAAGGTTGAAATCGGATAGACTTCCTCAAAAAGTTTGGGAGTGGATACCAAATCGAAGAAGATACAGGGGAAGACCGAGAAGAACATGGAACATGGCAATCACTGAAGCCATGGAAAAAAGAGAAATGGAAGAAAACGATGTATGGGATAAAGAGGCATGGAAATTGGGATGCGGAAAACGGCCAAAATTTGAAGTACTATTATTTATTTCGAATGAATGCCTTATTTTACGTGGCGAGACTCAGGCCATGACGCCTGCTCTTCCGTCTGACCACGTAAATTTCGCTACGCTCCTTTCACCAACTAGCAGAGAAGGGAAATATTTCTTGGGCGAGAAACAGGCGATTTGAATTTAGCTCAGAGGCTTCGTCATTTAGACTTGAGGATCTTTTACATGCAAGTTAATCTCTAACATGGGACAACCAGCTTTACTTCCCCCCCGAAGGAAGGAATTTTTTCGCCATGAAAAATCCACGGCTTCGATCGGATTTTAACCCGCCAACTTGTCCGATACACTAACCGTTACACCATCGCTTCCATATTTTATGGAAGGAGCAGCAAGCATACACATAAAATTGTTGATATAGTTCCTATGTAATTTATTTTGGAAAACAATTTTTCTAACAGAGTTTAACGAAATTTCAAGGAAGTAATCTCTGTTAAAATGTTTTCATTGTTTACAGATACGTTATTATTGCGTTCGATGCTGAGCTCGACATTCAATGCAAAACTTGCCTGGGCGGAGAGAACCATGGTTAAGGAGGAAATATGAACACTGATGAACTACATGTTCTCTTACGGAGGGAAATATGAAAAGACAATCAGAATGAAGTTAACTCGTTAATTAGTACATAAATCAGTCTAAATTTTTAAAATTAAGTAAGGGGAAGTTGAAAAATTCTATGAAAAAACAAGAAATATGAAAAAGAAAAGTTGGGAAGCAGGGAAAATTTTGATATTGTCTTAAAAGTAGATATTATTGTTAAAATAATACCACAGTAAAAATAATGGCTATATTTTTATTTCTGTAGTTTTCAAAAATGTGTACTTTTTTTGCAGGGAAATCAGAGGTGACAAATTAGTCTATTAACTAGTGTACGATTACCTACCCTTCCCATTTGATTTCATAAATTACTACTTTCTGTGCAGGAAATTTTTTTAGTTCGTACTTTCGCGTGAGCACGCTTGTATCTTTTGTTATCAACGTGAAAGTTGTCTTAGACAAGGATTAGAATCCCGATGCGTGCATATCGCTTGTGTATTACATGCTGTGGCTCTTTCCTAGGTCACGAAATATTTCGAAGACGTGAAGTGTATGTGGTGGTTCGGGCTTTTACGCCGCCTCGATGAGTGTGCAACCCGCCAGCCGCCACTGCCCCCGGCGACCTTCCGTCGCTCGTTCGCCCCCCCCCCTCTCCCAACTTCCCCCCCTCCCCCCTCCACCCTGTCCGCCTCCTAACCCCGCGTGCGTGGCGCGCGATATGCGAAGTGTAGGCACGGTCCGATTCGATTCCGCCATCGATTCTTTTCTTTCGATTCCTGCGCTTCCGATTTGTAATGGAATCGATTCCAAAAGGCGGTCGTCGAATCAAGTGAATGCCTTCATATTTTTTTTTAAAAAGTGCATATTCCTGCGCTATTGTTGTATTATAAGGGTTTTTGTCGTTTGTATTTATTATTGTGGTTTTTACTTTATTATTAATTTTTATAGTAGTCCATGCTGTGTTTAAATTCTACTTCTCACCTTGCCACTTCCCGTTTGGTTCAAACCATACCTCTAGGTTCGAAATACATTTTTATCATTTCAATTGAAAAAATATCCTGTCTTAATCGTGTTGTGTGAAGTACTGTTTCTTTGAATCCGTTTTCATTTCGTTGATTAGTTTCTACTATATTTGATGTTATAAACTAATATTATAACACACACACACATTTATATATATATATATATATATATATATATATATATATATATATATATATATATATATATATATATATATATATATATATATATAATGTATATTTTTTTCATTGATACATTCTATTTATTTCAGTTGTAATATTTGATGTATTTTTTTCGTCCTTGTAGTTTATTATTATTAAAATATAAAATTCTCCTGGTTGTGATTTATTAAAAGTAGTTGCTCGATTCCGGTATCGATACTAACGTCGGATGTAGTTCGTATGTGATTCGACTCCTTCGGGATTCGATTCTAAAATCGACTCCAACTATTCGATTTTACGATCGATTCCTTCAAGGAAATCGAACGTCCCGAGTGGCGTGTGAACGGCCTAGCAGCGGTTGTCGCACGCCCTTTTGCTCCCGCTTCACCTTATCGCCCCGCCCCCGCCCCTTCCTCCCCCCTCCACGCCCCGCCCCGCGTCAGCCCTTCCCCATCGGCAGCCACCCGATCTGCGGGAAACGGCGCCGTTTTCAGTATCTAGCCAACTAGGAATGCGACCACATCCGCCACCAAACGTAGATGTCCATATTTTAAAAATTCGATGTTAAAAAATCGGCCACGTACCATTATGAATGGTTTTAATTGTCGATGTTCTTTTAAACGTTTATAGTAACCTCTAACCTTAAGGTTCACACGGGACGATTTCATTTCATGGTGGTCGTGTTTGTTGATCTATAATTGAGAGATTCAGCGGACAGAATAAATCCCTCAAATTGTGAGGGCATTGAAGGAAATTAATTATCTGACAGGATAATTTAAAAATAATTAGTACATTTGTCGAAAAAATTCGCAAACGTATTTTTGATTCTTGGTCATTTTGACCTGGGGATATGGGTATTTGAAAATTATGGCAGTTTTTACTGCTACACTTTTTCATTCAGTAATAAAATAGCAACCACAATTTAAAAAAAATAACCAAGCACTAAACATCGATGTTTAAAAACCTCTCTGATGTTCGGTCTTATTTTTAATGATCAAAAATCTTTTAATTTTGAGCAGCTATACTTTTATATAGTATGTAAATTATATAGCATATATAATTTATATATTATATAAAATCATATTTATATAAATTATATAGTATATATAAATATTAGCATATTTTTATAAATTATTTAGCATATATAATTTTGAGCGCATCACTAGCAGGTCCCACCAACCTTCGCGCTAACTTTATGTTAAACTCGTGTCATAATCCTGGAGTGCCCAGTGACCCGATTCCAGTGTAGGCGTCGTCGTCGGCCGGGGCGGCAACGGTGGTCTCCCCGGCCGGAAAGACGCGTAGTTAGGTGCGGGCGGGGGTGGAGGGGGGTGAGGTTCGTCGACGTGGCGCCGACTCTTCGATCGCGTCCCCCCCTCCCGGGGGGGGGGGCGCTCCCCGCGCCGACACGTGCCGCCTCTCTCCCCTCGGGCTGCGGCGGCGACGTACGGGCTACTGCATTAATTGTATTGCTTGTGTCCTCGTGCAGCAGTAATGAGAATGTATTTCGCCGTTAATCGTTTATAAATTTTGTTTTGGCGTCTAAATTTGGCAAAATATTCATTAATATTTAATAAAATAAGGTATGCAGAAAAATATCACCTGTTCTGGTTAAAATTATCCAAAAACACGTGTGAAATCGATGGGATATAAGTATTAATAAGCCGATACAACCAACATAATTTACTAAGGATATTGAAATACGTGCCTACGCGTTTGATAGGATTCCAGGTGGTGGGTGATGGCTTGTCGAGCGAAGGAAATTTTAGATACTGGGTTGCGTCCACCCGATTTTTGGCAGCTGTTTTAAACATTTTTTGCTGATTCAGTTCCCAATTTCAAACTTCCGGGAACCGCGTAGATGCTGATCTCGTTCCACATCTACGCGATAGGGAAAAGACAAAATTTTGAGCGAGCGGGCTACGCGTTGTCCATGCTTGCAGAAGGTTTTCATCACGATTGGGATCGATGCCAGGTGAAAGTGGAAAATCAAGACGTAAAGGCTAATTGGGCAAATAAAGCAAAATAATTTAAAAAAATCAAACTCCATTCCAGTGCCACTGCTAAGTGTTTTCTGTTGTTAAGACTCACCGTAACAATAAGGCTCTTTGCCACTCATCCGGGCCGTAATTACTATGTAACATTAATATATGAAAATTTTTGTATTTTATGTCAATGTTTCAGAATCATTAGGAAATATGTTATTTTTTACTAGATCGTTTTCTGCTTGATATAGTAGTTTCAAAATATAAAATGAAGCTCAGTACAAATGTTAAAGAAATATTGAAATTACAAGAACATTAATTCACGAATGATCTATACTATTGACTTGTTTTAATGAAGGGGAAAAAATCACCTTCAATGGGTACCATATTCCCCTGTTAAGAATGAGGATTTAAAATAATTACATTAGTTTAAGGAAGAAATAACACTTTAGTTGAAATTAAATTCATTCCGAATATTGAATTTTTAATTTCAAAAAATTATCTGCCAAGTTTGAAGGGAGGGGGGCTTACGTTGTTTTTTTTTTTTTTGTTCAGTCGTGGAGGGCATATGGCCATCCATTTCCAATCGACTCCAGTTATAATGAACTCTGATTTATAGTGAGCGTAAGTCACTCTCCCGTTTCACTTAACATATCAGATACGCGTGTGAAAATTCGGTTATAGTGAACGCACAAATTATGCCCTGATAATTAACTCCCTTCCGAAAAAAAATATCGTCTTAGTGCCACAAATTCCAGCACTAGGCCGCTTAAAAGACATACAAATATCGTCGGCCAAAGGTCATAATCAAAGTTACCCTGACGTGGAGGTAAGGACTTTGAACGTTTCATTCAGCAATGAGTTTAATTAGCCGCTTGCGCCATGCCATTACCAAAAGGATATCGTATGTTATTATTACAAGGCGAGTGAAAAACGGCCTTCTGAGAGTAGGATGGGGTATTCTAACAGCGCAAGAACTATTGAAAGGTATCGATACTGCCTTACGATTCTTAGAGGCAGTGGACAATTCAGGATCAAGTATAGTCTCCATGAACTCATGGAGAAGGATCTAGGGAAATTACTATTGAAAAATGTACGAAGCGAACGATTGGAAATAATTTATGTTTTAAGGTCAAATTAAGATTTTGAAATTTTCAGTTGGTGCTGTCAAAATATTTTTGCTGCATCTGTACTCGTTATTAAAATCAGTCATCGAAGAGATCTTCTATTCAATTTTGACATCGTCGGATGTAGTGAACCAAAAATGTTAAGTCCCCAGAAGTTAACTCTAGCCGTAGTGGACTGTACACTGCCTCGTGAAGGCAGCCCCGCACTTGAAGTGGAACGGGGCGGGCGCGTGGGTGGGTCGATCAGGCTTCGACCACCGCTGTCCCTCTGACCCACTGCCCACCCTTTCCCCCTTCCCCCTCCCCCTCCGTTGGAACTCGGGCGATCGAAACACGCGAAAGCCCATGCAGAAACAAGTCCCGAAGGAATCGACTTCCTTTTTCCGTTGAGATAACGAAAGAACACGCGCTCGGTTGTCTTCAGGTAGTCGGTAACGCCGATGGACTGATGTGGCCGCACTAAATACTTCCACGGGGGAAATTTTTTTTTTCCAGGTGGATGGTTTGAATCTCGTTGAAGCTGTGGGTGTGTTAACTTTGTGAGTTTGAAGATCGAAAGTTCACAATGTACCCAGAACGTGGCGTCATCCCCATTCAGCATTGTTATTTAACCCAGGAAAACGCAGCTTCCTACTTTGCCCCTTGCTTTCCGTTTGGGTATGAAGATGAAGTGCTGCTTTAATACAAGAAACCTCTGGGCCCCGGATAATAATGCTGTCTTTAATGAGTAATAAATCAATGCCTGTCGATTCCTGTTGCCTTGACGCATAGGTAATCGGCGGATTTACGTTTCGAAATGGCAAGACGTCTGGTGAGAGCTGGTGTTACGGGACGTTCTCAACATACTGGGAGAGTACTTGGCCCTCAAATGTAGAAGCTGTGTGCAGGGTGGCAAAGTTCTGATTGAGAGTAAAATGTCAAGGAATTTCATTGAAATAGGCACTGCTAGGATTAAAAAAAAGAAATTAGGGAAATATTTGCGACAGTTATAAAAAAAATCATTTTTTTTCACTCGTATTCGTGAAAAGTGTACGAAACCAGCAGGGGCGTTGACGTGTCTGTCTCCAGGACATTTAAAATCCAGGGGGATGCTCCACACCCCAGTTTGTGCCCCGATCCGTCCTTCGTGCTGTCCTTCGTAGAGCGAGTGCTCTGTCGCGCAAACGAGAGGGTTGAGACCGCGAGGGAGTCAGTGTTGCCAGAGAGTCTTGAGCATTAGAACACTAGACAGCGCTGCGGAATCCACCAAAACGACCCACCCCCCCACCCCCCAAAAAAATAAAGGGATTAAATCATGTTCAAACTATTTATGAGTATTTCGTAACTAGTTATGAGATTAAAGAAATATGAAAAATATTATAAATTGTTAATGATACATATATTTTGCAGTAAACACCTGAATTTGTAATTCACACACGCACATATAAAGAACTATTTATATAATGTCCATATCAAAATTATATAATTTTGTTTTAAGTAGTTTCAAACTGTGTACAAGTTACGAAAGGTACAAGGTATCTCGTTAAAGGCATTGTAGTGACTGAGAAAGAGATGATACCTCTTTGTAAAAACTTTCCTTCACACGAAATTGTGGTTTCCATTACTTGTTTATTGCTGTGATTCGTTCCTTTTCATCGAATATGTAGCCGTGTTTTAATATTCTTTGGGTGTGACAAATAACAGCCTAATTTTGAACGAGGGAATTCATTCAAATGATCTTACACGCCTTTAAGTGATTTACCCAGGTTAGTTATATTTGAATAAATTTACCTGCGATAATCATAGAAAACTATTTTTGGGTTTTGTGAATTTTTTTTTACACAATGGATTTTTTTAATTTAACGAAAACTCCAAATTTTGCTCATTGAAATAACCACTAAATAGCCCAAATAAATTTAAACTTAGTGAAAACCTTTAACCTGGGAATACTGTTTGATTGTTAGTGTTTGCGGGTGTTTAAACTGTTAGGGTCACTGGTCCCGAAAATGTAGTGCGTGTTTTCCCCCTCTGGATATTGTCTTCTGCTATATCGTGAGGTCCGGCGCCGACCTACCGTTGGCTATCGTGGTTTTCCCCAACCAGGTACATCCCACCAGCGGGAGGGCCTCCCCAGAGGAGGCAAGCTCTAAGCTCCCGACCGGTTTCCCGGCGTATGGGGCAGTGCAGTGCATGTGAGTGTGCGTGTGTGCAAGTGTGAGGATAGGACAAGGAAGAGGAAGGAAAAATCGCGCGCGGTCCGTGGCCCGTTTGTTAGGGTACTGCTCCGGCATTATGCTAGTATTGATCGAAGAAATCACGGGAAACTACCGATCAGAGCAGCCGGCCGCTAGAATTCTCCTCCAGACAGCGACTGAATTCGATCTAGCTGACAAACTAGTGTCGTCGCACTGAAGTGACATCAGTTGATGCCCTGAGCCGCATCTTCCGGTGGCAACACTGGAGGTAGTCCGCCTGTTCGCCAGCTGGCGGCGGCGGAGAGTGCGGGGGGCAGGGGCGCGGTGCGGGGGAGGGCGAGTGGGTGAATGGGACGCAAATTACGCCGTGGCGCTCTCGCACCTGTTGCTGGAGCCTCTCCTCCCCTCCCCTCCCCTCTTCCCCGCGCCTCCCCGCGCCGCCCCGCGCCGCCCCCCGCCGCGCCGCCCCGCCCCGCGCCGCGCTCTCCTGTCTCCCGGCGTCGAAGGCCCTCGCTCCTGGGTCATTAGACGACGGTAGGCACAAAGCGACGCCGTCAGACGTACTCCATGGTGAGCTTCTGGGCCGGTGTGGAGCAGCCTGCCGACGTTTGTTGCGGAGAATCCGACTGAGAGTTGCTCCGGGTGGGGTCGCTGTATGTGGCTGTTATCGCGGTCGCTGAAAGTTTTGCTTTCTACAGGTAGTTTCGTGCTAGTGTGACAGTATGCCTGTAACTAAACTTTAGATGTTTAGGCTCTTAAACCAACGTTAGGCACCTAAAATCGGATCTTACACGCACCACTCCTGGTGCTGGATACTCCGAATGACACAATTTTAGCATTTCAATGTTTGGAATGTTGGTTTTGCAAGTTGTCCCGACTGGCGAATTTCACGTGAATCTAGACAACCCAGTGTGGTGAGTGTTAATAGCTGTGTGTTAAAAGGAGTAAATAGACATAATTTCTCAAGTAGACAACATAAATAAAGATACATTTTGTTTTATTTCACAGTGTTATATTGGCTGTGTTGATGACCACTAAGTAAATTATTGGCTATGTCTGTTTTTAATGATTAGGTTTAAATATAGATGACACTTTCTACCTCACGAAACCTGCAAGTAATATGTGTTGTGTTTCGTTACTATCTCATATCATTATGACCGACTTTCGAACCAGAGAAAAGCATTACAGTAGTCTGATAATGACTTCAAATTTTTGAGGTAAAAAAAATTCAGTGCTTGCTTACGTGTTCAGATCTCGGTTGACCAAACAAGTCTTGCGGTGAAGAACAAAACGAATTAACCTAACGAATGGCAGATAAGAGTTCTTTAATTGCTTTCCATTTTCTACACTCGATAATTTCAATTGCTCAATCACTATAAAACTGGCATGTACAGTGAGGGAGGAGAAAGTTGTAAATTAAAGAATAATTAATTTACGACAGACTTTTTCTTAAACGAGGTTCACATCAGTCATCACTTGTAAGCTATCATCCTGGGTTCAATTTAAGTTAAATAGTTTCGTCCTTAATTAAGAAAAATTCTTGACGTGTTCTCTTTTGCGATGTAAGATAATATTTTATGCCCCTGCGCGATGTATCAGGAAAGAGCACGATACATTCTTACGATTATCGTGCAGAGAAGCGCGTTTTTCCAAGCGCTTCAGGATTTCGTAATGTCTGCAGGTAGCCAACCAATAGTAACTTCTCGGTGACTGCAAGCTGTCACGGTCGCAGTCGTACAAGGTTTGTGGCCGTTGGGGAAGCATTGGCGTCTTGCGGTCCACTCGCCCCCACTTCATTCACCAACCAATTAGATCGCCCGTTTTGTTCTACTGAGCTCTTCAATTCTTCGTCCTTTTTCAAATATCTAACGATTTTACGTAAGGTGAATATTTAAATTTAAATAATATAGTATGATTTAAAGAAAAAAACATTTTTTTGTTTTTGTTTTTTAAATTCATGGTTTTTATTAACTCTTACATTACACTTACACACACTCGCACACACACACACACATGGTTTTTATTAACCCTTACAACACACACACACACACACACTCGCACACAACCGTTGGAGTATACGAGATCCATGATACTGTAACAAGTTTCGTTGTTACAGTATCATGGATCTAATTTACTCCAATAGTTCGTTTTTTTCGGTGATAGTTTTTATGTTTATACAGAATATATTTTTAAAATAATTTTTTAATTTAGTTTTAAAATTTTAAAATTTAATTTTGAAATAATTTTTAAAATAATGCCATCTCAAAACTAAATGAAGTCACTTTTGGCAAGTAAATGAAGGTGACAAAACAAACGAAGACTCTTGTGCCTCGGGGCATGCCCGTGGCGCCGCCACTGGCGCCGGGGTCGGAATGCGCGGCGGGCGGCGGCGCCTGGGAACTAACTGGGCGCCGACGCGAACGCTGACGCAGCCGCGGGGGCCAGGGCGCGCTCGCGGCGTCGGTGCAATGCGACCTCTCACGCAGCCCCCCCCCCCCCCCCCACGGCGTCTGTTGCACGGCACGGCCATGGAGCTCCCTCGCCCCCCAACCCCACACGTGACGCTCGGGGCGTGAGTTGACGACGCTGCCGTGCCTCTGACCGGGAGGTCTTAGTGGTGCAGTCCCGACGGTGTTCCTAAACAATTACTACGAGTGAAGCTAGCGTAATTTCTATTTAAATCAATGTTGCTTGGATTTTCGACACTGGCTGCGTAGCTAGGAACTCCTCGGCCGCTGTCGAAATGAGGATTATTCTTATAGCTGCTCTGATCGGTACTTTTCCGTGATTTCTCAGATCGACAACAGGCGAGTGCCGGAGCAGTACCTTAACTAACGGGCCACGAGCCTAACCAGACCTTTCCTTCATGCTTGTTTTATCCTCATCCCTTACTTACACTAACATGCACCACTCATGCCGGGAGGCCGGGAGGGAGCTTAGGCTGGGGCAGTGCCCTGCTAGTGGTTGGCAAATAAAGGCCGCATGTTTGGGGTGTAGGTCGACGCTGGAACTCACCGTCCAGGCAGTGAAGCGATGTTTTTGGAAGGCAACCTATCATGCACGTAGTAGGTCACATTCTGAAGCCAAAAACGTTTGCTTTACCTACACTAGTGCATGATGTCAGGGGCAAACTTCAGATTTAATATCCCTCCTTCCTCAGACAAAGACACGGCAACAAAATACCGATGAACGAATTGAATTAACTTGATGTCTTATTTAACGTAGCGAGACTCAGGCCGTGAGGCCTGCTCTTCCGTCTGACCACGCAAATTTCGCTATGCTCCCTTCACCAACTAGCAGAGAAAGGAGGTATTTCTTGGGCGAGAAACAGGCGATTTTGAATTTAGCTCAGAGGCGTCATTTAGGCTTGAGGATCTTTTACATGCAAGTAAATCTACTAGCATGGGACAGCCGGCTTTACTTCCCCTCCGAAGGAAAGCATACGAAGGATTTGTAAAATCCACGGCTTGGATCGTGTTTGAACCCGCCAACTTGGGTCCAACAATCCGGTGCGCCAACCGTTACACCATCGCCGCCGCAAAACTAATGTGCCCGAGCCCTGTATTGTTTATAATGTATCGATTCGTTTACGTTCGTTATTAAAGACTACCCCACATTTACAAAAGTAAACTGTTTATTACGCAAGACTATCAATACAGAAAGTGTATAAATGTAAAAGAAGTGTATAAGTGTTGCCGCCCCCCCTGCTCCTCCACGACATTCCCCGAGTGCATTGCTGTGTGTGACGTGACGGTGTGCTGGTGTGGCGCAGGGCGACGCGGAGGAGAGCGCGGCGCGGGCGGCGCAGGCGTCGTGGCTGTCCATCGAGCAGCGCTGCGACGCCGCCTACGCCAAGGGACACGCCGGCGCCCACCCGCACGCCAGGGGACACGCGCGCGGTGAGCTCATTGCGATCGCTGCTGTCTACTTTATTGTTATTATTATTGTTATTGTTATTATTGTTATTGTTATTATTATCAATATTTTTATTATCAATATTTTTATAATCATCATTATTATTATTATTATTATTATTATTATTATTATTATTATTATTATTATTATTATTATTATTATTATTATTATCATTTATTATCATCATCATTATTATTATCATTATTATCATATTGTCATTATTATAATTTTTTTTTGCTCGCGAATCTGCCGACTAGATCCATCCGGCATTTACCGTGGCTCGGTATCATCGCGGTGGCAGGTGCAGGTAACTTTTAATTGCGGACCAGCATTCTGCTGAATACGATTTTTATTCCCCAGGGGTGTTAGCCCTGGGAGTATGGGGGTGTGGAAGATGAAATGATGACGATACACCCGGGACTCGTACCCGTGATCTCCTGGCCCGAAACCACTACGACTCTACTGCCTTAGCGATCTCTCTCATCTGATCCGCACTTTTATTTTACTATTATTTTTTCATTATTTTTATTTCATTATTATTATTATTATTATTATTATTATATCATTATTATTATTATATCATTATTATTATGTCGGCCATTTCTGACCCTACTACACGTTATCTTCCGAGACCTAGTCATATCTCTATTCTGGATAGAGATTACCGTGTCATGGGAATCAGTGTTTAACGGCAGTATCCCTTGGTAAGACAAGATTGTAATGAATTAGTATGAATTACCAGGTGATAGTATGATGATGAGGGGTGAAGAGACAGTCACAAAATACAACTATGCCAAATGCAAAACTCGGACTTGCAGCCTTTTCAGCGCAGAGGACTATCAATGGCAATATTAGATCTGAAAACGTGGAGAAAAACTAGAAAAGGTTTTCATCTGGAAAAGTTAGGATAGATGTTGGATCGGGAAAGATGAGGGGAAACTAGTAAGGTTGATGTTAGATTTGTTAGGCAGTGGATAAAATTAGGGAAGATTCGACAGATCTGGAAGAGCGGGGGAAGATTCGAAAGATCTGGAAGAGCGGGGGGAGATTCGAAACATCTGGAAGAGCGGGGGAAGATTCGAAAGATCTGGAAGAGTCGGGGAAGATTGGAGATCTGGAAGAGTCGGGGAAGATTGGAGATCTGGAAGAGTCGGGGAAGATTGGAGATCTGGAAGAGTCGGGGAAGATTGGAGATCTGGAAGAGTCGGGGAAGATTGGAGATCTGGAAGAGTCGGGGAAGATTGGAGATCTGGAAGAGTCGGGGAAGATTGGAGATCTGGAAGAGTCGGGGAAGATTGGAGATCTGGAAGAGTCGGGGAAGATTGGAGATCTGGAAGAGTCGGGGAAGATTGGAGATCTGGAAGAGTCGGGGAAGATTGGAGATCTGGAAGAGTCGGGGAAGATTGGAGATCTGGAAGAGTCGGGGAAGATTGGAGATCTGGAAGAGTCGGGGAAGATTGGAGATCTGGAAGAGTCGGGGAAGATTGGAGATCTGGAAGAGTCGGGGAAGATTGGAGATCTGGAAGAGTCGGGGAAGATTGGAGATCTGGAAGAGTCGGGGAAGATGTGAGATGAATGATATCTGGGAAGATGTGAGATGAATGATATCTGGGAAGATGTGAGATGAATGATATCTGGGAAGATGTGAGATGAATGATATCTGGGAAGATGTGAGATGAATGATATCTGGGAAGATGTGAGATGAATGATATCTGGGAAGATGTGAGATGAATGATATCTGGGAAGATGTGAGATAGGAGAGTAAGGGAATAATTGAGGTCAATGAGAGTCAGGAGGATTTCTACTGGTTGTCCAACTTAATCTGTATTGTCATGAAACTTAATTGACTGGTTCCTATTAAAAATTTTTCAGTTTTATACGAGGTTCTTTTTCTCAGTTTCATAAAACCTCTCAATTTGGTAATTTGTTATAGCCCTCTCCGATGCCACTGCAGTGGCAGCCAAACATCAAGAAAGGCTGGAGAAAGAATTAAAGGAGAGAATAGAATTGATCGAACGTCTTCAAATGCAGCTCCAAAAAGTGGAGAAGGAACGACATGAGGTTAGATAATTATAGTTACATAATTGTTTCACTTTTTCTTTTATTCGGCCCTTTTGAAGTCAGTATTTCTATATGCTTGAAATATTTGTGTAATAAAGGAAATTAAATTAAGATCTGAAAGCAAACATTTAAAAAATTTGTCTTCATTATTTTAATTTGTTTGTATGTATACAGAGTAATGTTGTATGTGTAAGCATGATGTGTAACATTTCACAAGTTAATAAATACTAAATCTTATCATTTACTTTTTTTTAAAACTTTCTAGCTCACACAGAGGACATCAGAACTGGAGAGCCAAGTGTTGCAACTTACAAAGCGCATCAGTGTTGAAGAATCTGTGAAACATGAGAGAATTTCAATTCCACAAAATGAAGATCAGTTGGTGGCAGAGAACAATGAATTAAAAGCAATACTGAATGGTTGGAGCAGAATTATTGAATATTTAACTATTGTTTTATTTCCACATCAAGACATACATGTTTACTTTTCTTATTGCAGATAATAACAAAAAGATGAGGGAGTTGGAAGAAGAGTTACTTCTTGTGAAGAGCCAATGCTTGGATCAAGTTATTGACTCCCAGGTGATTTCTGCTTTAGTGTTTTAATTTTAAACCTGATGTTTGGGGGTCAACAATATGCATTAGAAGTTTAGTATCTTGTGACTTCTACTTTCATGGAGTCAATTTCTTTCTTCCTTTCTTCAGTTGTCTTTACATTTTGTATTTCTCTCTTTTGGCCTATCTCCTTTTTCTGTTTATCTTTTTCTCTTTTCTTTTTTACTTCCGAACGATGTGGAAGCATAAGGTTGTATCTTTATGTTTATTGTGTTCAACACAGAAAGCAAACTAACACAAAACTAAGAACAAGTTTGTGTGTTCAGTAACTTGCTGAAATAATATTAACTTATTTAATATAATATTTTATTAATTGAAATATTCATATCCCAGGGTTTATTGTAGTACATGAATGTAAGAATATTTTTGGGTATTCAAGGTCAGTACAAGTGAGTTACGTCTGGATGTAGAGCAAACAAGGAAGCGAATTGGCAATGAAGCAGGAGTTCAGCGTGCAGAAAACCTGCGGGCACATCAGGACATGGTGAACAGAATGATCCAAATGGGTGAAAAGGTAATTGTATTTTGTGTATTTACCAATTTAGAATTTCTCAGTATCAGAGACCATTGGTTCCCAAACTATGTTCTATTGGACCCATCAGTTCCATGGAAGCCTTTTCAAGGCTTCAGTAAAAATAAAAAAAATATATATTAAAAATAAGAAAAACAAAAAACAAACTACAATCCTATCTATATGGCTAACGATGAGAATCGGCAACAATTTTATGAGTTGAGTGAGTTCAATTAGCAAGGAAACACTGCAGTAAGAGATGCAGCTCCCAACCTTTAATCTCTTGGAAGAGGAGAACAGGGTATTTCTAAATAACATTTTAAAAATCTTGCAATTTTTTGATATGGCATCTGACAATCAGTCCTTAATCCCTCCAGGTTGAAAGTGAGAAACTTCTCGTATTTTTAGGTAAAGAACTCTCAAATTTTCTGTCAGCATTGCTGTTCTTTATCATTCAAATACTAGCTGCAGATATCCGTTTATTTCAACCTACCCTCTCATTTGGTTTCTTTGGTTTCAATTTATGCTTTTTTTGTCAGTTACTCTTTCACATTGGTTATCTCATTTTCAAGAAGGTTAGTAAATGTTATTACATCAATTTAAATAATAATTTCATCAAAGAATATCTCTGAACTAGGAATGTTGTGCAAGGGAATACCTGGAAAAGGTAGGTGTTTTTTTTTCTTTTTTTGGCCCTGGAAAACACTGGGAAAGATCAGGAAAAATATCAATGTTGCATGGAATTTTTTAAGTTAAGTTTCTGTCGCTCACATTGTTGTATTTTGTCCAACACTTGCCTTTTTGAATGGTATGTCTTTCAGGTGTGATATTTTGGCCTCTTGTCTTGTATCTTCTCACACGGACAAGAAAATATTGATAGTGGGTTTTTAGTGAATAAAGTGTCTCTCGTCGATATCATATCGGAGAAATCTTTAGTGGTTCATGTCTGGGAAGGGGTAAAGAGCTAACGAGGAATGCACAAAATGGAAATTACAAAATGTGTGACCTATTAGGTGAGAAACTGTTTTAGCTGATATAGTGTGTGAAATATTTCGTGGCTGAGGAGGACAGGGCAAGCAGGTGGCGTGGGTTGGAGAATAGAGAAGGGCAAGAAAGAGAGAGAGAAAGAGCATGATCAGCAGGCTCTGTTAGTTATATTAAATGTGTTCTTAAAAGTAATGTGGATGATTAATAGTTAATTTGTTTATATTAATTACATATTTATTTTCTTACTCGTTACGCTAAGCAAATTAGAAAGATGATTTACTGAAATGCGGATCTTGGGACTTATTATAACACAATATCACCTCAAGTTTATTTCCTAAATATTTGTTTTAATTAATTGCCTGAAATTTTTAAATTTCCCGCATTTGCCCACATTATATATATAATGAAAACTGCGAAAAATGCGTTTTAAAGGTGCTCGTGTATTGTAATTTGAGCCATAATGAGTACTATGTAAACTGAGATTCGTGTGATGTCAGTGCCATTGTCAGTACGTACGATTTCCTGACAAAAGGCAGAGATTTTCTTGTAAAGAACAGTTTAAATGCGGTCATTTGTGGTGATGTTTTTGGTAATCAAAATCTGCCTCCTAATCATTACCTAAATGTAGTTTTTTTGTTTCAGTCGAAAGAATCAGATCAAAATCTTAAGAAGCTGCAGGGTGAAGACCAAAAATTAGCCGCTGAAATGGTTTCAAAAATTGAAAAGTTAGGAGATCAAGAACAGCAGGATTTAATACACGGTGAGAATGCAAGATTTCTAATGTTCCCTACTTCCTATTATACTTTTTGTATTTGTAATATTAATGAAAACAAATGTGTTTTCTTGAAATTTTTTTTTTTTTAAATATACTTTGGTGGAGTGTAGATTATATTAAGATATATTCTTTTCAATTATTTGTGTGTCTAATTAAAAAAATTGTCACTATTTATAAGTTTTACTCATTTTTATTAACTATTCCGAACTTTACTACATTTCATCTTTTGTGTTCCAGGTACTTTAAAAGCTCTTGAATTAGAAAATCAAGTTTTAAATATGAGGAATGCTCAGTTAGAAAGAGAAGCACTTAGAGGTAAAGAAATACTTTCTCTCTCTCAATTTCCAGCGTTGCTTTTTGTTCTTTTGTGATTGGTTAACCTATTGTTTCCAGAGTATACTTCAAAGGTAGATGAAAGGAGACCTCATCCCGATGGCATGAATGTACTAGATAAGGCAGATGAAGCAGTGAAAACAGAGGTAAATTTTGCAATATAACAAGATAATATAAACAGAGGGTTGTGCATTCAAATGTTCTTTATTTTAAATAATTTTATTCAATTCTTTTGCATAGAATGTTTCAAGCAATTTACACGTGACTGATTCAACAGCTTTGAGCCAACATTATGAGAATCAGATCATCCAGTTTCAAGAACTCTCTGAGGGATTGAAAGAACAAATTACACAATATGAAAAGGTAATTCTTAGTAAGCAACACCTTAGGCACTGAAAACGGAGGATTTTTAGTTTGATTTTTTGTGAATGAAACACTCTTATTTTTCAGCAATGCAGTGATTTGAAACGCGAGAATTTGGAGTTGGAAGGGATAGTTACAAATATTTTTGAAGACATCCAAGAAATACAAAAATTATCTGATGCTCTCCCAAATCAGGTACTCTGAACACATCTAAAATATAAAAAAATAAAAATAGTATCTTGTACATTTTTGGAGATGTAATAATCTGTAATGTATACTTTGTGTGCAAAGAGACTGTCATCTTTTATTCATCCGCGACCTCTCACCTGATTGGCTGGTTGCTCCAGGCTCCTACGTTAATGTTACGATACGCGTGTTCATGAACTGTCAAAAGCGTTTAGGATAAGAATATCTCTTGAGGGCATCGAGCACTTAGTGCCCTGAATAATTCTCCATTAATCAGTGTGCTTTAAGGAGTAATCCCCCATGTACAGTTTGTCATATATCATGTCTCGTCACAGTCAGTTGTCACTAGGACTGCCAAGTAGAGTCTCTGCGTACGTGCCTCATACTTCCTGGTTTTGTGGCACTACCCTGTGGTCAGAATTGGAAAGGAATTAGGATCGGGATAGGGTTTAGAACACTTCACAGGGTTGTGACTCGCCGTTGTGAAGCAGCCAAACTCGTTTTGTTGGAACAAATGTCACATGAGATCTACGGGAATCAAACCCAGACCTCCTAGGTGAAAGGCAAGCGACTTTTGCTAATTTTCAGAACTGTTCTTTCTACTGCATTACAGGCATTACTGGTCAACCAACACCTTTTTATTTACCTAATGCATTGTAAAACACAGATGCAGCTTGGCATCCGTCATTATCAAATGATAGGTATGCACTAAAATAAAAACTCTTACAAATAAGTGCTAATCATGCCTTACTAAGTGATCTAAACTGACTGCTCTTCTGTTTGTGGAGCCCAATGAACTCTGCGTTAGTTTTGTTTTGAGTCCATCACCGATAAAGCCATCACTCCCGGATTACAGGTGTGAGGGTTCTTCGCCACCATTGCCAGAAGTTTTTCGTCTTCCTGGGAGACTGTATGTCTGAACAGTGGCAATATTCAGAATTTTCAGTAATTTGTTTTCTTGATTGTACAGTTGTTTCTCAATCTCTTCATGTCATATTTTGATGTAAACAAAGAAGTTCATAATTTCGATGAGAAGTATTTCCAGAAGTGAAACTTTCCCTTTTCACTTCCGCAAGATTCACCACTAATGGGAAGATATATTGAACTCATCGTTTGTTTACATCTCAATCATGGTTAGGCTGAACAGAACTTATACTTTGTATCATTAGAGATGTTTACATTGTTCACTTATTATGAGTGCCCCAGTCAAATTATCTTCTAATGTAACAGTTGAGAAAATGTATGTAACTGAATTGTTGGAAATAATATCAAATAAAAATTGCTACTTGATTGAACGGATGCAGTGCACCAATAAGTAATACACAATCTAAGTTTCTGAGTTTCTAAAATTGATTTGTTTCAGGATTCTTTCTCTGTGCTTATATGCTTTTTAAGGTGAACTCTGATTGCCTTGCAGAAGAGTGTGGATAGTCTAAATTTCTTGATAAATGATATTAAAATATGTACAGATCACTCTCTTTCTCTTCTTTATTTCTCTTCTCTATTTCTTTTCTCTATTTCTCTTTCTCTATTTCTCTTTCTCTTCTCTTTTTTTGTTTTCTCTCTTTCTCTTCTCTCTTTGTCTTCCCTCTTTTTGTTTTCTCTCTTCTGTTTTTCTTTAATTTTTTCTCTCCCTTCTCTTCCTCTTTCTCTTCCTCTCTTAATCTCTTTTTTCTCTCCTTTCTTGCTTCCTCTTCTCTCCCTCTCTTTATACCTCTTTTTCTTCCTCTTTCTCTCTTTCCTACTTTCTCTCTTTTTTCTTCCTCTCTTTCGCTCTTTCTGTCTTTCTCTTCATTCCTCTGGTACTTTCTCTGTCTTACTTTCTCTTTCTTTCTATTTCTCTCTTATTTTCTCTTTATCTGTTTCTTTCTGCACATGTGTGTATACATATACAATATGTGACCAATAATTGTGATTCAAATTATAAATTAGGTACTCTGCCAAACCGAATTATTGTTTATTTAATCGCACCAATGCAAGATACATGTACAACAGCATCTTGCTGCTACCATTAATAAATAAATAAAAAGTTATAATTGTGTTAAAAATATTTCATATTCCTGAATATTAATTTTTTTTCCAGAATATATCAGTTTTAACCAACACATCTGAAAGACATAATTCACGATTTATCGTAATGATGGAGAAAGTCAAAGCAATTAGGACAGCACTGTCAAGTTTCACAAGTACATTAAAGTCATACCAGGAAGAAAAGGTTTGATATAAGCATTTGATTACATTATTTTTGCTTTTTACTGGATAAAAAATTCTTGTTTTTAGTGTTAGCTAAGCTTTTTAAATTCTTTGTAATTGTTACTGCATTTGCAAGTTAGTTTTTGTGTTTTAGTGCGATATAATATTGATTTATCCATGTGTGAAAATAGGCAATGTTTTGATGTACAAATTTCCTGCTGCACAAGGTTTAGAGTGAGGGAAAAAACAACTAAAGTAAGAAACTCACACATACTTGGGATCAACTTGTTATAGGTAGAAATAACTGTACTGAGGGTCAAGTGCTAGCTTTGAAATAATGTTTCAATGGATTTATTCAGGACTGGGGATTGGATGGATTCACGAAGGCCTTAATAATGGGGTGGTAGGCAAGTTATAAGTTCATTTTTGTGCATAATCAGAGTATTGTGAAAGACTTATCAGGAGCAAGGCAGAATTGCAGCTGACGTTGGAAGAGGTTCAAGAAAGCGTTTTTTTTTGTGTGCTGGTTCCAGAAATGTCTTGAATTGGAACTAGAGGGGTCAGCGCGAGTAATTCAGGATCTGGAGACCCAGGTGGCAAAAGCGGAGGAAGAGCGAAATGCCCTGGAAGTGAGCATGGAGGAACTGGACCAGCAGCATCAGGATGCTATTGGTGAGCATACAGTTTTATTCTGGAGCAATCGGGCCTTTCATAAGCCCGTACATTGTAAATACTGTATTTGTCTGATTATAAGATAAAGGTCTTTTCCCCAATAGTTGAAAAATGTGAAGTTGTCTTATATTCGCAGACTGAGCCTTGTCTTTTAGGCCTTATTATTTTTCATTGCCTTTCCATGTCACAAAACTCGTGAATGTTGATGTAAGTATAAGCTGCGAAGATGATAAAATGATTGTTTGTATCTATTGTACGTAATTTGATAAAGAGAATATGAAACAGAAGAACTTGTAGTAAGTAAAACTAAAAAACTAATGCTGAGATTTTCTTATGTGATGATTTGATGAGACTGTTTAATCTCGGTTTGACAACCGGCAAGTACGAGTCTGTACGAGACTGAAATGAACAAAAATCACAATGATTGTTGTTTGCATTTGACATCAAACCTCAGGAAAAGGATGCGATTAGAAAACATTTTCATTTCAAAAACTTTTTAAACTTGGAAATTAGTCGATATCCCCCAGTTTACGCCCAGTTTACCTCTGGAACAGAGAGTCAGAGAAGTAAAGAATTTGCAGTTCACAATTTGATCACACATACCAAAATGATACTAATTTCAAATATTTGCCAATCAAGTGTGGGACAGAGAGAAAATCTGGAGACACAGACAGGAATGTTCTTGAAAGGCATCAAATGGAAGACTGGACAACTATTAATTTGCTAAACACACAAAACATTGGTACACTATGTGAACGAAAGTATCTGGACATGTGGCTGCAGAGACTTCCCAGTTCGTTGTGCCCTCCATTGTAATGCTGGAACTCAATCGGATGTTGGCCCACCCTAAGCCTTGTCGTTAGTTCCTGCTCTCGAAGGCTTACTTTCAATCGGGTGCTGCAAGGTTTCTTTGGGAATGGCAGGCCATTCTTCATTGAGTGCTGCACTGAGGACGTGTATCAGTGAGGTTTGGCACTAAGTCGACATCCCAAAGGTGTTGGTAGGATTCAAGTCAGGACTGTGTGCTGGCCAGTCCATTATAGAGAAGTAATTGTGGTGTAACCACTCTGACACTGGTCGTGCAATATGAACAGGTGCTCAATCGTGTTGAAAGATGTAATCGCCTTTTCCGAATAGCTCTTTAACAGTGGGAAGCAAGAAGGTGTTTAAAACATCAACATAGTCCTTGGCTGTGATGATGCCACACAAAACTACACGGGGTATAAGCACCTCCATGATAAACACATCACCATGACACCATTTTGGACGTGTCCAGATACTTCTGATCACAGTGTCCATGTGAAGATGTCTGGGGTAGCAGCAAAAGCCATGCTTAAGTTGATTTAAAGGAACAAGAAAATGACGGATCAAGCAATAAAGTCCTAACTATAACATTCTCATCAACAAGGCAATTTTTCAGACAATTAAACAATTTGCTATTTTGTTTTCACTAAATAGCAAAAATTAGTTAAAAATTTAAACAATTCTCAAGAAGCCTCTTCAAAATCAGGGGGTTGTCTTCTTTTTAGAGTCGCCTTATATTTGGGTAAATATGGTAGTTGGCTTCATTTTTCTCCAGTTTGTGTACTGTGTAGTGGGTAAAGAGAGTGAGATCGTAATTGAAGTATATTTTGGCACAAAAGCACATGTAGGACATCAGGTGTGTTACGTAAATGACAGGGCCCAAAGTCCAAAACTTCAGTGTATTCTTGGAACTCTGCAAGCTAAGTATGCCAACTTCCTTAAAAAGCAGTTTTGGGATATATATGTGTGGGAATTAGTTCATGAGCATGCAATGTGTATTTATAATTTGAATTAGAATTATTCTTAATAATTATTATAATTACAGTATTAGTTATTATAAATTTTTCCCCCACATAAGTAATTAAAAATGCTAGCAATATTGAACTCGATGCCAATGAAGGCACTCTCTTCTGTGGATAATTCTCACAATGAAATTTATGAATATTGATTATAATTTTATGATGATGATTGGTGGAATATTACTATACTATGATACCAATGGCTTTGAAGAACTCATCAATGGAGTAATGGTATAAAGTTGTTAAAATCCAAAAGTTGTATTTTTGTTATGAAATTTTCACAGACATTACTATTTGACATATTTAAGCATGAGTGGAATTAGTTTTAAAATGTTTTTGTTTTTTTAATATTACAGATAAACTGATTGGACTACGCAATGCTGAACTAATGGAGAATACACAATTAAAATCTGAAATTCTTGAGTTAAAAACTGTAGTGTCTCAGAAAACCCAGTTAAGAGATAGTAGCATTCAAACAGAGGAGTTGTCTGTAGAGAATGTTATTAGAGAAGCAAGCACTCAAACTGATCATGTACATCAGTGTGACCAAGAGAATCAGACTTCTCTTCATTGTGACAAAGAAACTTCAGAAAATATGACTGAGGAGAAAATATTAAATGTAGAAGCTGATTCATTTAAATATGATTATGAATTAAGCGAGAAAATAAAGAAATTGGTTAACTTTGATCTTCCGAATGACTTTAATAATACAATTCCACAATCTTTGTACCTTGTAGAAGAAATTGTGAAAATTGTCAATGATTGTAAATGGAAAAAAGATACATTGGAACGCAAGATATCTGAGTTAATCAGGGAAAATAAAGAAGACAAGTCTACCATTACAATTCTGGAAGCAGAATGTTCCAATTTGAAGGAGAATGTAGAAAGACTCGCCGAGCAGTTGGTGGGTGTTGCCAAGTCCTGCAAAGATCCTCTTCCTACCATCATAGAGAACTGCGAGGAAGCGGAACAGTTGGAGCAGAAGGTTGCAATTCTGGAAGAAGAGGTTGCAGTCTTGAGAGAAACACGTGTGAATTTGGAGGAAGATGCTGCACGGATGAGGGAAGAACGAGAAGAACTTCTGGGAAGAATACGAAATACAGAGGCTCAATTAAGAAATAAAGAAAATATTGTGACTGAACTGCAACGATTTGCCAATGAAGCGAACACTTCTGCTCGTAGTAACCTAGCAGCATGTGAATTAGCAGAAAAAGCAAGAATATCTGCAGAGGATAAAGCAAAGACACTCTCTCAGGAGCTAGAAACCTGTGTTCAGAACTATGGAAAACAGCTCCAAGATCTCGAAGAATTAGCAAATACTCTGGAAATTAAGAATAAAGGGCTGATCGAAGATGTTAAAATTAAGGAAATGAAATTAGAAGAATACAAGAATTGTATTTCAGAGTTGGAATCAGAAAAGAATGCTTTCAGTGTCCAATTGCAAAATAATACTTCTAAATTGGAAATGGTTGAAAAGAAGTTTTATAATGAAAAAGAAACACTCCGCAAGGAGATAATGCTCTTACAAGAACAACTCACTGTCATGGGTGCAGAGGGAGACAAACTTACTGCGGTTTCTGATGATTTGGAGGTGAACTTAAGGGCCAAATTAGATCTCGAGCGTCAATTGGAAAATGCAACAAAAAGTCTTCAGAAGGCTGAATTATTAATAATAAATCAAGAAGAGTTAAAAGCTGATGTGAAGAAGTGGCAGAACATGGCAACGGCTGAAGAGATGAAAGTAAGAGATACACTGGCATTGATGGTCAAGTTGGAAGAAGAGAACAGAGTTCTCAAAGAGAAATTAAGGGAAGAACAGTTGACAACAGAGAGTCTTAATCTGAAAAATGAACAAAATATGAAGGACATTTTAGAACTTAGAGAACAACTTGAAAAGGAATTGGCTAAAGCAAAAAATGGACAGTTATTAGAAGATCTTCAGACAAAACACCATTCCGAAGTAACAATTCTTAAAAATGACAAAAATCAGCTGGAACAGTCTTTATCATTAGCACTACAACAACACAATGTACTAAAACAAGAAGTAGAATCTTATAAGGCTGTTTTACTTCAAAAGGAACAGTCAGAGGCCTTTTTACACCAAACCAATTTAGATCTAAAAATTCAAATGAATGCTTTAGAAAAGTATAAGGAAGAATATTTAGAGAGTACAAAAAAATTTGAAGAGGAAAAACAAAAATTTTGTTCAAAAATTTCATCTTTAGAGAACAATCTAAGAGAGGAAGTGCATTTAAGTGAAAAAGTTCAATATTTAGAGTCACATGTGCACATTCTTGTTCAAGAGAAAGAAAGTTTGATGGAGGAGAATTCAAAATTGAAAGCTGCCTTATCTGATAGTTATCGAGATAAATTTAATAAAATGGCAAATAGAAACTCTACTCTTCATGGTGACATTCCACTGCTGAGTAGACATGCCATAGAAAATGACAACAAAAAAACTATGGAAATAAAGCAATTACAACAGGATAAGCAAACAGTTTTATTAAGATTAGATGAAAAATCACAAGAAATAGATCTTCTTAAATTGAGACTGAAAGATCTATCTTCGAAAGTTGACGAAAATTATGAAACTATTAGGAAGTTGGAACAGGAAAAGGAAAACATTACGAATGAGAAATCTCAATGTGAAGATAAATTTGCCATGACTAAGGAAACTGTGATGAAACTATCAGAAATGATCAAGGAAAAGGACCAAGAGCTGACTGAGATGAAGACTCAACTTTCTTCTTTAAGCACTGCTGCCCAAAGGAGTGACAGCTTCCACCAGCAGCTTGCCCAGGCTCGCGATCTGACAGCACAACTAGTTCAAGAGCGTGACCAACTTCTCCAAACAGTACACGTGAAACACCAGGAAAGCCTCCAATACCACGCTGAAATCCAACGTCTCTCGGCTCTTCTCTCTCAGGAGATGGGTAAGAACCAGCAGCTGGCTGCTCAGTGCGCGAGCCTCGCTCAGCAACAGGGCGAAGAGAAGGCCAGCCAGCAGGAAGCGCAGCAGCTTCAGGACTCTCTGAGAGTGAAAGACGAGGCCCTACAGAAGCTGTGCAGGCGCCTGGAGCTGCAGGAGCAGGAGTTGCAGGCACGCGGGAATGAACTGGAGGCTTTGCAGCACCAGATGGAATCAATGGCGCAGAGCAAGGCAGCTCAGGTTGTCCCAGTGGCAGCCAACGACCTCCAGGATGAGGTGACTAAAACAAATATCTCTTTACCAATGATTTTTTATTTTTGGGGGAATGCTGATTGTGAATTTATGGGACAAGTCAAAAAGTTTTAAGTTATTTTGGGAAAATTAATTGGTGAATTTTAATGAATAAAATTAAGACTCTCTTCATAGAGAACCTTACTAAAAAATTAGTCTTAGAGACTTTGTCAGAGTAAATGAATTTTATTCTTAAAACAATCTAAAGTGTTTACGCAGTGTTATTTTAACTTTAATTCAAAATAGGACAGAAGGTATCTCTCGTTGCCAATTTAATTTTTGTTATTAGTAACTTATTTTATACAAATTTGTGATTTTTTAGTTGATCAGAAGCTCTGACAAATTTTCTAGCGCAAACAAGTTTCCTCTCTAGTTTGCTCTCTTAAATCTTAACAAAGTTCTTATATTTTTGAATATAAGTTTATATGTTTTACTATATTGTATTACTTTTAATGAGATGATTTCACTCCGTAAATTGAAACCAAACCATTTATCTTTAAATACAAAATGCCTGAATCACGCCGGTGTATCTCAAAAAGTTTTAACGCTTTTTCTATCTGATTTTTCGTACTCCTTCTACCTTCCGGCCAATCATATACTGTGACTCATCTATCTTATGAGGCATTGTACATCAATTGCTATGTTGATGTATATTAAACAGCGTATGTACTTTAACACAACCTCAATAAACAATAAATCTATTAAATACCAGTTGTGTTTTTAAAATTCTCAGATAAAGCCTCTCCTCGCTTTGCGAATCAGGAATTTCCAAAGCACTCGTGGCAATACTTATGATAATTTTTTTGGGAGTGTGCTAAATGTAACATGAGGCATGTAACCTGTAACATGGTGAATTCGAAATTCTTATCATTTTTATGGAATAAAAAAATTAAAAACTTTGTCATTTACACAGAAGTTTTATTGATTCATTGATATTTCAGTATATGCTTGTGGAAATTAGAATTCAGAATTATGCTTGTGGAAATGAAATGGACATAATTTGAAATCAAAATAATTTTTTAAAATAATAATTTGAATTCAGATATTATAGGGAAGTCATTTTTTAAAATTATTTATGTCAAATCAAAAAGTTTGTTAATTTTTAAGAAGATAATTTGAAAATTTTGAGGAGGAAAAATAAATCAAATTATCAACACTCTTGTTTTTGAGCAGTTCTTCAGGTTAAAAAATGTATTACAAACTAGTTAAATAACTTGCAGTTTTCTTTTATTTAGGATGTTCAAGAAAAGTTAAAGGAGATCAATTCTAAATGGCAGGATGAACAAAGGAAAAACAAAAGTTTGCAAAATGAAGTAAGTTATTCTTTCGTTAATCATCCTTGGTATTCTTTTTATTATATGTTTTTTTATGTTGAAATATCAAATTTTATTTTTGAACAGCTGGAAATAAGTCAAGGAAAGGAACTGGCGTTACAGAGAGAAGTTGAAAGATTGCGTGTTCATCTTGTGGAAATTGAGGATATGTACACGCAAGAAGCTCTGAAGTGTGAGGAAAGAAACAAGGACCTTTCAAGCAAGCTACAACAGGCTGAAGAAATGATGAAATCATCATCTACTGTTTATAAATCTGCCAAGTATGTAAATATGTTAAGTAGTCCAGTGAAATTACTGGGAAAAAGACCTAAAATGTTTCTCCAAGGAAAGGAATTTCTGAAATGATGCTTTTTCAAGTTAAATTTATAAAACCTAAAAGTTTTTAATTGTTTTATACGCCTTAAAAGTGTTTCATAAAAATTATATTTACAATGGAATGTGGATGACAGAAATATGGAGGATGGGGCAACTTTGGCGGTGTCTATCAGGTTGTAACATACTGCGGGAGATGAGAGTTTGGTATTGACAGTTCAGTGGCATCTCTACGTTTCCTTGGCAACGGTATGCGCTGGGCCAATCTGGTATCAGCTACGTCAGCATTTACTGACCTGCATTGCGAATGAATTGTATACATTTGCGAGGTGCGTGACCAAAGGCAAGATTTAGTTACGAGCAGGTACTGTGTCTTGACATGGACCTGAATGAAGCATAATTTGTGGTAGATGGTAAGCGATGAGTTGGATTTCCAATGCAGGTTACAGAGTTGTCATTGTTGAAGTACCATGAAAAGCTGTAGAGAAGGCAGTAGACATTGTGTGCTTGTATGTTTGGCAACAGCACACCATGTGCTGTCAATCCCAAAGTTCCAACTCTCGCTGTATAGTGGCAAAATACTGTTGATTCTGAAGAAGCAAAAAGTTTGCTTTCTCAACCACCCTGAAAGTCTGTTGTGTTTTTTTGTGTAAAATTTTTAATATATTTTGTTTGTGTTCTCAGCATTCGTGCAAATCAGCAAGTGGAGACACTTCAAGAACAAGCTCGGTTGATAGCCCAACAAAGAGATGACGTTCAGCTAAAGTTGTCAGCTGCTGAAGATCAAGTTGGCAAACATTCTGCTGCATTACGCAATCTTCAAGCTGTCCTGGAGCAATTTCAGCGTGGTAAGTCTGAGATCGTATTAAGATTTTGGGTTTGGGGATTAAGACTAATGTTGTTTGTGAAATTTGGAAGTATTTCTGATGGTTTCTTACCTTATAGTGGGATATAGATTATTTTTTCTATCTTGGTATTCTAAAATTTGGTATTTTTCCTTGAATTTTATTATCCTTTTGAACCCCAAAAAATGACTCCAAAAACTTGTGTTTTAATTTTGTAGACAGAGAACGAGAAATTGAAGCAGCACGACAGTCAGTTTATGTGAAAGTTGAGGCGGCTCAGAGAAGACATGATGAGTTGCTAAATGAAATATCTTCGTTAAAGGTAAGAATGAATTATTTTTATTTCAGTTCATTGCCAATTAAAAAAACTTATTAAAAACTAAAGAAATATTTGCAAAGAACCGACCTAATGGATAAACACTTACTCCATTTTTATTTTCTTGCATACATACGTATATAAAAAGTAATATACATAGTATAGGGTAAGTTATGTAATGCTGCAGAAAATTAGTGTAGAGATTTCATTTGAAATACAGTTTTTGGGATACTCTTATTCCAAAAAAGTTTTTATTTTTCAAAACGTCAGTTCGTGAACAACACTAGCACCTAAACTATGTGTAGGATTTTTGCCAAATTGAATTCACCTCTGTCGTTTTGGCCCTGACCTCTGTCAATCTGGCTCAACGTGATGCTTGTTATTTTGAAAAACATTTTTTATTTTTGGGGGTACTTTACATGATGCTCGTGGGACATTTTCAATACTTTCTGCAAATGAAATTAGTTCTCCTTAATTAGTATAGTATAGCAACCACTGACTTCAGTTTCCAGTGATTTGTATACCATGTGCATGGTCAAAGACACAATTTGTGTTACGAGCGTAGGGCATATGAGCAGGGTGCACATGTGGGAGACGCTGTGCTCTGTGTGGGACCACAATGAAACAAATCTGTAATAGATAGTAAACGATGTTTAGGATTTTTGATGACTCATATCTTTTCAAACAGGAAACTCATTCCACGACACAGCGTGGCAAGAGCTCTGTTCTTAGTCTTCAGTAATGTGCATTGGGGCATTGGGTTCAGAGTCTGTCACTGACGCTGTAGCTGTGAATCGGTTCTATCTCGCGCAGGATAAGGGTCTAGGTTGAATTCACTCAGACTGACTGTTCTGGAAGGCTGTAATTAAGGGGTGGGGATTGTAATGAATGGAATGTTGTTTTGGGTTTGCTTTCACTTTTTTGTTTTTGCTCAGATGCAACTCAAGGAAGCCAACGAGGGCTTGGGTGCAGCCTCACGATTGGGGGAAGAACTCGAGAGGAAGACTGAGATTGTCAATAGGCTGAAACAGGAAGGTAAGAAAGTTATTACTTTCAATGCTTGGAGCATTCTCTTCTGAAGTTTCAAATATTCAATTTATTATTTTGCTTAAAGAAAATGTAGTTCTTTCATCTTCTGCTGGCGCAATACGTACGCATGCATTAATTTATATTTATAGAGCTCAGGAGATTTATAGCTTACAATTTTTTTGTTTTTTTTTGTTTTCGATGGTATGTGTATTAATGGCTTTTGAAATCTTGATCTTTAAGAATTTTTTTAGAGGCTCATTTAACAACAAATGTTTTTATTTAATGTAAGGGAGCATATGGTTTCTTTATGTTGATGCATTGTGACACTTGCAATGCAATGTCCAGAGTGTTTTGACGTGAATCCATATGCAACATTGTACTTGATTTTCCAATGACCTAGTTTCAACATGGAATAATTACAAATACTTGCTCTAGAAGGGCAATGATCTGGGTTTGGCACTAGGTTGACTGGTTAGGAATAAAAATACATTGTTGTGCAATATTTCTTTGTTGTGAAGGGAAGCCTTTTACATTTTGAGTGTCTCAAGGAACATGTTAAAAAAGCTTGGGGTCAGAGAATGCAAGTGCCATGTGAACTCTCTGAAGAACTGTCCTATTGAATCCTGGGAAATATTTGTGTAGGACTTGATATGTTTGAGAGAATGAATGAACAATAACTCTTGTTCATATATTTTGTGCTCGGAGGGAACTTGCACAAACCAGTGTGTTTTTCCTAAGTTGTCGACCTATAGCAATGTGATCGTTGTTTTGTGAGCATGCTTCTACCAGTCTTGTGGCAACACCTGTTGTCGACGCTGATTGGCATGTGTCGGAGGAGTCCCGCCCTCTTGCATTCCTCCTGTGAGTGTAGCGTCGACGGCTGAGGGATAAATATCAGCTGGTAATTCTGGGGTGTTCATAGAGCCCAGATTGCCGGTTGATATGAATCGTTCAGTCGGTTAAACCTGCAGTGGGTTGTTTTGCATTATCCTTCTGCTTTTGTTCTTGGCAAGTTTGTGTTCAGCATGTGTGCAAGTTTATATTTGTGTAGGTAAGATACTTTTGTTTTGATGTAGTTACCGACTTTTCTTAGAGCCATAGATTTTAGATTATTTGTTATTTTTTTTTTTTTTTTTTTGTGTTCAAGGAGATAGGATTTATTGGTCTTGAGGTATGTTTCTTCAATAGCATTATGAGTAAAATCTTATTAATTCAGTTTTCTAAATACTTGGTCCATAATTGTGACTCCAAGAATCAAATGCAGAAACTTATCCTTTTGCAAATGTGAAAACATACTACTGATGTTTCTTTAGATTTTCTCAAGATCTCTTTCAGGAAATTAAGCAAATGTGATTAGGAAATTCAATTTCTTTATGAGGACTGCACGGTAAATAAGTAAAGTCTCCTTTTTGAATTTGTGCTTTTTGAAATTGCAGCAACTTAAGTTGTAGACATTCACAATTTTTCTTACTTTTCCCTTGTTTGCGTTCTTTTATCATTTTTTAAAAATTCATCATAGACAAACACTTTAACAGAATGTTCATATGTTTGCAGAAAGTTTTAATAAGGTCTTACTTATAATGTATGATAGTTTATCATGATTATTCATTACTTAAGGTTACCTAATTGCCATCTGTTTTATTTTTCTGGATCTATGCCTTTTTTTAAAATTTATTTATTTATTAATTTTTTTTATATTTTCCTTTATTGTTTTATTTTTATGGAATAATACTTTGTTAGAACATAAGTTTTGGTCCCTGATTACTGAAATGTAAGTTTCTTTTGAGCTCCCTTCTTTAGTAAGGAACTGAAAACTGACAAGATAACGAGAGAATCTCTTTGATTTAGACTGCTTTTGGAGCTTGAAGCTAGTACTACAAAAGGCAGAAATATCATTGGCATTACTAGTTGGGGGTGTTTGTATTTCAGTCACAGAATTCTAGAAATCTGAATTGGCTTATTACACGACAAAACTTGCCGAGGGTCATAAGGCTTGAGTTACACATTCACTCTCAACTTTTTAGTGATTACGAAGAGTTCTCGCTGAAGAAAGGGAGCTCTGTATATTTTTTCATTGAGATTCAACTTGATGCTGGGCAATGTTGGTGTAATCTCATGAGGTAACTGTGAGTGCTTTGAAGTAGCTCAGATTGCCTCGTGGGGTTGCACCACCCCTGCCAGATCCAGCGCAGCAGCAGGTGGTTGAAAAAGAACCTCTGCTTGCCACAAAGGAATCTATTTTAAATTTGTGCATCATTGTATAGTTAGCATTTCTTGGTGTTTTTTTTCTTTTTTATGCCCAAAAGGAACTTGAATATCAGAAGGAAGCACATGAAGTGGGTTTAAAAGAGCTCTGCTAATGTGCTACAAAAGATGGCTATCTGAAGGATATTATGTTAAGAGAAAATTTTGGCTGTTTACTTATAATTTTTTCTGTGGTAAATTTGTTAAATCAGTTTTCTCTGAACAGTGATCTGTGAATCTGATCTTTTGCTGTATTTCCTATTGGATTTATTATATAGTCTCTGGGTTGTAGGAGTGTGTTTTGAGAGTGACAATTTGCTGGAACATTTCATTCTATTAAAAGGTTAAATGTTTTGGCTGTGTTAGCAGTCTGCATAATTGGTTTCTTAAAGATTATTGAACACCACATAATGTATGAAATTATTGTAGTATTTGAATTGTCTTTTTTTTTAAAAAAGAAAAATCAATAAAAAGTATGTATGTGGAATGAAGTGGCTTAGGAAATAAGTTTCACATGTTAGTGTATTTTCAAGTTAATGTAAATTTTTTGTTAGATAACATTATTTATAAGATTATATACATTATTTCACTTACATTGCCCTTACCATTTCCTATGGTAATATTGAATGTAATATGAATTTTGGCCTTGAGAATTACAAACTTCTAGAGTTATTGAATGTATTTTCACAAGGGCTAGTTGCAGTTTATTGTTGCTACTTAGTATGTACATGAATTGCACTGGAGAGGGTGGGATGCGAGCATGGCTTTCCTATCAGTTTGGCTCTGATTATTAGATGCAAAAAAACTGCAAATATTTATTTCTTTACTTATGTGAAAAAAAATGTTGTGAACCTGTTTTTTTAAAAGTATCCTTATTCAACAAAATGAACTAGGTAAACATTCAGTTTCTAGCATTCTAATCTGAGCAACACAGAATCAAGGATGTTTCAACGATATAATAGCTCAGTGTATACATGAAATGTAGACAGACGAGTTGAACTGTCATCTGCTACACGTTTGCACACTACGTACACTTAAGTTCATTTCTACTTAATTATTGTGTTTCTGGCGAGTGCTGGTTGGCAACGATATCCTTCATATGTTATATCAAAGTGCACACTTTTCTAAGTTTTACAATGCACATTGCCCACTTTCACATATCACTATGTGAGAAATATTTTTAATTTTTAAAAAAATATTTATAAATAGTACTTATTTAACCGATTAGTGTCCAATTTTAGAATTGAAGTAATAAAAGATGCATATTATTACACATACATTTAAACAATGTCTAACATTGCTGGGATTTTTGTTATCAAATGGTAACGCTGGGCACTAATGGGTTAAGATCGCTTTTCAACTGCTAAGGTCTTATAAGTAAGTAAGCTCTGTAAGTAACATTGGGGGTAATGGGAACAGTATATGGACCCATATACTGTTAACATATAAACATCCATGCCTCGAGCGGGATTCAAACCAGTGACCTTTAGGCAAAAGGCAGCTATGGTTCTTGAGTCTTGGTGACCTCAGTTATCCGGGCCAGTGACAGATACCTTGTTGCATTCATTTGTGGGTTGATTCAATTGAGCTTTGTATCTGAACTATACTTTTCCTGTGTTTTTTTCGCAAATAGGACCACTATTTATTTAATCAAAACATATGCTAAAGATTCTGGCATCTGAATGCCAGTGACTTAAGATGCAGACTTTTGAAAAACTGCATTATAAAATGCTGGGTTGTTCCGTAAGTTACATGTGTGTCTTTTCATCATGCTCCCCGTGTTGTCATTGCAATCTGAGGAGATTTCAGAACAATACATGCTGTGCAGATTTTGAAAATAATATTAAGCATATGTCTGTACATAGATATATAAAGAAAATGATAAGAGTATGTATTACATAAATTTTAAAAATAAATATTGCTTGTCCTACTGAATTAATTTTTGTGCTGTGGAAAAGTAAGGGATTAATCAGGAAATTTGTTAAAGAATTATTTAAAGTCTGGGATGCTGCAAAATTAGTGAGCTAACTAGTATCAGGTTAGCTTGAATATTTTATTTAAGTGTGTAATTAAAAATTTAATTAATTAATAAAAATTTAAAAATGCACTTGTTAACCAGGAAAACCCTCTTAAATTTGTTTCAGAAAATGAGTGGTTACTGTGAAAAAATCAAATTATTTTAGGTGATATGAAATTTGCTTTTAGAAAACTGAAGGGTTATTTTATTTTCTATACAAACACCTAGAAATGTGGGCCTTGCTTTTCATTTGTGACATCAGTCAGTGTCAGTCAGTTGATTTTGTTCGGGATTGTGGACCACTGGGTATCCTCTTATCTACCACTGCTTGGTGCTCGCAAAGATACTACATTGACTTGTGCACACAGAATTTAAAACTTAAAGTGAACTACAATTGGTAATTTTACTGTGACAGTGTTGTGACATTTTCTATATAATAAATAACTTATGAGTCTTCTAATGTTAATGTTGAAGCAAACTTTTTCAAGGTAATTGTTACGAATAACTAATAATTGTCACAATCATGAGTGTGTTTAATGTTGGAAATACTTGTTCAAAAGAATATCCCTGATGAGTTACAATTCATAAGGTAATATTTTCATTTAACTCTTTAAGGTGCATAAAAGTTGCATGTAGCTACCAGCATACTCATTGGCATCATAGTATTTGCATGTTTTTCATTAAAGTTAGAAAAATGGTCTATTTTTATAAATGAATGCATATGGAATTTGTTAAAAGTCTGTAAAGAAAATGTAATCTGGAGAATTAATCAGTTCAGTTTTTAGTTCATTTACTATCAAGATTTGAAAAGGATTAAAATACAACATACTTCAAATATTTTTCCTCCTTTATTACCCCCTTTCCCCATTCCTTCAATGCCAAATCTACATACCATTCAGGGTGTATTGATATTTTTCTCTGTGACCAATTTATCATTAACTTTCACATTTTACTGAACTTGCAATAAGCATGGTAGAGTGGTCTAACGTTAAAGTTTCTTTTATCTATCTATTACATCTTTAAATTTGGGCTTGTTCCTTAACATCCCAAGTGAGCAAAAAATTACCACATTATAAGAGATGTAGTAAATAGACTTACAGAAGTTTTATTTATGTTCTTTAATAGTGGAGTAATGTTAAATCTCTGGAAGCTATTGATTGATTTTACTTACATTACTGGTTGATTTTGATGTTACATTTATAGCATAAAGTAGTAAAAAACAAAATAGTTCTTACATTCTGACAGAAAGTTTTAATTGTGTTTAGAAAATAAATTAATAGCACTAAAACTAGTTTAAATTATTAGAAATATATAATAAAAAGAAGTATCTAGAATGCTGAATGGCGTGTGTTGAGGTATTTTGAAAAACAAGATCCAAGTAATTCAGTGGCTCAGTTAATCATGACATTTCCCATTATGCGCATGTGTAATCCAGGTTGGTAGTTAGAGCATGGTAGCATTGTGCCTGCCTGCCCCGCCTGCTGCCACCCCCTAGCCAGCAGGCCAGGGCGTGAGTATTACATCAGGTACTGGTGAGTTGAACACACCAGTGCTTGTGTCATACTTGCATCCTGGTGCTGTGGAACAACGATTGGGACGCCTCATCGTTGTTTGGTGAAGCATGGAGTATGATTTAGTGGATAGTTTATGCTTGAACTTGTGTTGTAGGATGAAGTTTTTTAAGGTATTTAAATTAAAAAAAGGTGAGGTAAGAGTATGATATTTTTGCAATTAATTAGTGTAACATTAGAAGAAATTTACTAAGCTGCTTTTAACATGAAGTTGAAGTTAATTAACAAGCAAAATTGTCTTTCTTTCTGCTTAATAATTTTATTTTGGAAAAAGCAAAGAAAAGATTCATTCACAGAAAACATTTTCCTTCTTTTCATTTCTTAACATTAATTTCTTTGTTTTAAAATCTTCCTAAAACATTGAGTTGCTCCTTTATGGTGAAGAAAAATTCTGAAAGTACAAGTAATTCTAATGTAGCAATTAGCTTCATTTCTTACTTTTCATTAAATATTTGTACATTGCAGTTGTGCATTTGGAAGAAAAAGTTTTGAAAGCTGAAGGAGAAGCTAAGATGGTGGAGCAAACTGTTGAAGGCAAAGTTGACAAGTGAGTACATATTTTATTCATTTATCGTGTTTCACATGTTTTATGCAATTAAGTTTTTATTTTAAGAAATTAAAATATGCTATCAAACTGTCCATTCTAATGTATAATTGTCACCATTCCCACTTCCTTGTTAGACACAATTACGTTCTGAGAATGTATTCGACAATCGTTAAGAAGTCCAAATTGTGACCATGTTACTGAGTAAAAATGCATTTTAATAATTAAATTTGTTCAAAGAATTGGTTTCCCCAATCAGGATTCAAAGTTGGGCTTTCTGGTTTACATCCAGTTTTTATGGGGTTTACTACCAGAGTTTATGCCCAGCTGTCCTGTTTAATCAAAAAATACAACTTAATATGATGGCTTTTTATACACTACTTTCATTTATATACTCAACTTACATTTATATTTTATACAACTCATATTTTTTATACCAAAGATTGAAAATTTCAGAGAAATTGGTTGAGTAGTTTTTGCGCCTATATGTGAGTGACATACACTTATTTCTATATTTACCAACAGACCATTTATACCTTTTCACACAGTGTAAAATGTAATTGTGTCCTTTCAGGTCCTTAGTGAAGAATGTTGTGCTGGGTTTCTTTTTGGCACCATCCAATTCCAAAGATCAAGTTTTGCACGTTGTTGCCAGCGTGCTGGATTTCAGTGAGGATGAGAGGAGTCGGGTTCAAAAGAGACTTGGCTTACATGGTTCAGAGGGCAGTGGTGGTTGGTTTAAGAGCTTATTACATCCTTCTGGCCAAGACCAGAGCAATAATCAAGTAAGAGAAAGAATTTTGTCCAAGTGTATTGTGTTCATTGAATTTATGTTGCTTGGATTTCAGGGTTATACATGTGCCTGCTAATGAACTGTTCAGGATAGAATTACGTAGAATTTGGTATCGGTCCCACAATCCCAATGGAATTCGAAATATAATTAAATCAGTCACAAAAAAATATTTTTGTGTTCAAAAACCTTACTGCTACTTGTAAAACTATCACAAATTCTTAAGAGTAATTAACTTTATAATAATTTTTGACCGTTGCAATTAATATTTGTTTTTAATTTTCTCAATAAATTTGTAGAAATTATTAGATAGCTTAGTTAAATACTCAAGTGATAATCTAGAAGCTGAGATGTTCACCTTGTAGAAATTCAATAAATGTTCTCTGACAAGTATTTTGTTTTAGGAGTTGCTTGGTTTGTAAAATGTAAACAGATTGATTGCAATATGACGATTTAAGATGGTGGAAGTTCATGGTATTACGTGAACTTGGGATTTGTACTGCCTAAAATCTTATTTTAAGTGCCTGTAGGAGAAGACGTAATTTCTAAAATATGAAGCATAAATTGAAATAGGAATACATTTTATTTGGCTTTAAGCTATTTTGACACTTTTTTTTCGAATGTCTGTTTTATTTACACTATTATTGAAAAGGAACTTTTTGTCCCCAAAAAATGGAAAGCTACTAGAAACTAATTGTACATACTGAAGAGACATTGTACGTTATTCATACCAGAGAGAGAGACACCCACACACACACACACACACCACAACAACTTGCCTGTACATTGAAGAAAGTCAATTTGCTTATCCAATGAAAGTAGCACTTTCTTTTGTTAACATTTTTTGTTTTCTAGAATAAAAGTACCTCACTCTCAATATAAAATACTTGCAGACTCTGACCTAGATGATAATTATTGGTGAAAGGGTTGATTGAATTTTTTAGGAATCTCACATTGGGGTTTGGCATATTTGCTCACCTTGAGGGTATATCTATGAAAAAAAATGTAACAGAGTAAGCTGGATTGTAATATGATACAATCCGTAAAAATTAGACAAACTGAAGTGGCTTTCAATGGGGATCTTGGTACAAATAAATAAATTGTCGCTCTGTTAAAAGATTCATCTACGAAAGTAACTTATCAAAAAGCCAAGATAATTAAAAAGTAAAAAGTGAGATTATTGAAGGAGGATAAGGAATATTTTTGTACTATAAATGTAGCTACTGTTGTGTTCTTAATTTATGGAAGGTGTTAACAAATTTTTTCAATTTACATCAAAATTGTAAAATAGAAATTTGCTTAAAAATTCGATGTCTTTGTAATAGAACTGTCTGAAAATCACTTTCGAATGTAGTAATATGATATGTTGGTAGCTCTTGTGAATGTCTATGCCAATAATTGGAATGCTTGTGATGGGTAACTCTTCTATCTTATCTCTTATTCTTTCTTAGCTTTTACTTTCTGTGACTATTATGATTTGTTTCTAATAATCTGGATATAAATTTAACTTGCAAGATTTGTTTGACAAGTATATCACAGTTTTTCTTTGTCATTTGCCAGTCTCTCTCGGAGGCCTTTGTTCGATTTCTGGAGAATGAATCGATCCCGCAGCCTAAGTTAAAGATGTTACCTGAAACTGAAAAACAAGCCAGTAGCAGCTCAAATGTAAGTAATGCCTTGTAATTATTGCTGTATTCAAAAATTAATTTAGTTACCAAGTTTTCTGTTCATTTTTAAAGTCTTTGTTGTTTTTTTGGTGACATTTGCGTGAACTGTATTAAAGTCAAATTTTCATTTTATCTTAAATTTTTTAAAATATATAACAAGGTTACTGAAATTATTTAAAGGTCCATATTATATTGATGTTTGATTGTTTTGGGACTGATAGGAGATACAATGTTTGATCTTATTATTTGTCAAGTCTGTAACATGAGTTTTTGTTTTGATTTATTATCTTGTTATCTTTCAGAGTCCAAGAGCTACTCCAGTCTCTACACAGCGAAAGTCACCTCTTCTCCTTGCAGATGTTCAGCTTCCAACATTTGCTCAGTTTCCTGTTGGTCGTAATAGTAGTAGTATATTAAAAGATATTTTGAAGGAGAGTTGACCAGAGTTGTTTGATGAAGGATTATTTTAAAAAGCAAAACCAATAATGATATTATGCTATATCAATAAACATACAATGGCTGTAGAGTAGGTTGTAAATTTTGTTGAAACTGTATAAAGTATGAACTTTTAAAAGTGGCTGTACAATTCTGTGCATTTCAATGTCTTTGTAACTTTATATGAATGACTGAATATGCATAACTATGTATGATAGCTAATGGTTGCTAATGAAATTAAAAAAAGTTTTGTTGCATAGTATTATATTTTGTTTCTACCATGATTCCAAATCCTTGTGTTGTCGTTTTTGACTATATTGGTACACATGAATGAAAATATACTTGACATTTAATAATACATTTTTATTTCTATCTGTGAATTAGTTTAATTTTAAGTATTTTTTAATTGTAATTTTAAGTAATTTTTTAATTTACCGTTTATTATTTTTGCATGGATCCCTTTATTCAAATTTCTGTTATTTCTTCCCATTCGGTATCTTGAACATTTTTTTGCAATTGGTTATGCCCTCATTGAAACAATTTAATATTTATACAATGCCGAATTTGATCTATTGTCTCCACAGCGGGTAAAACAAACATGCAAACTAAAATTTAGTACTGAATTTTTATTTTGTGCTTGTTTTCTTCCTTCAAATTCCTGTTTAGGTCCAGGGACCTCCAATTTTCAAATGAAGGGCTATAATTTCATTGTTTTCCTATCTGTATATCTTGAATATTTTAAATGGACATGCTCCAGAAGCATGTATTGTGCTATGAAACGTTCATGTTGAGACATGCAATGTCTCAATGTTTCACAGTTTCTTTTCACAGTTTCACAGTTTCCTTTTTAGCTTATTAATTATGTCTGTAATATGTAAGGTTTAGTATAATTTTCATTGTCTTTGCACCACTCATTAGGATGTGTAATTTTTTTCATAGTTGCAAGTATTAGAAAAGAAACCTAGGTGTGACAAGAGAGATGGTTGCAGCGTCTTGGTGAGAGTGAGATAGGGTGGAGATAGGACAGTGGTGTTACAGTGTAGGGGTGAGTCAGGAAGCTTGATACTTTGATTTTTTTTTAGAACTGAATTTGTAAAGTGCAACAGGGATAAATAAGAGGGGCTAGCTGGAGAGGAATGGTTGATCCGGTTGTGCTGCCATCATGATTGCTGATGCGGTTTTGTCATCAGGGAGAACTAAAGCATTCATTCAAGGTCATTATATGTTCTATTTTGTTTGTGTTTTAACTAATAAGATTTCGGACAAATGGTTTTGTGACATCTTTGTTTTGTGATGTAGAGGTATTTGGAAAATTTGTAGAAAATATTAGAACTATGCATGATGGGCAGGAGACATTGTTTTAAATGTATTAAATTAAATAGGGAACAAGGGAAGAGAAACATTTTTACAACAATTAGAAAAGAAACATTTTTACAACAATTAGAAAATAAATTTTTTTGTCATTAAATGCACATGGAACCTACATTTTGTCAATGAAATTTGAAAACTATGACTTGTAATGATATTTGCTCATGCATTTTAAACCTTAGCAGTATTTCTTTTTTCTGGTTCCCAATTGCTAAAACTTTGGAGACTTTGTATTGGATGGGCGACAATCATACATGCATGTAATATACATGCATATAATACAATGCATGCAATACAAATATACATGCATGACAAAATAAATTTCTATTGCTGTACCAGTTTGGATGGAAATAAACAAGAATGTTATTTATATCATGAAGTAGAAAAAAGAGTAGGTATGGTTTTAATATATCACGTATAGATTAAAAATCTTCTATAGAGTGAACATCCATTCATCAATGTGACACATTTATAAGGAAACTGAGCCAAATGCAAAAAGTAGCTTTGTTTTTCTGATAAGGACAGTATTTCATTAATTGACTTGAAATCTTAAATGGATAAATATTTTGGATAATTCCCTGCAGAATATAACAAACTTAAAAGACATTAGTCCTGCCTCAGATAAATAACAAAGAATCAAGATATCAATATTGCGACTATTGCATGTTCCTAAATGTCATATTTAAGTTCAATGAAATAACTTTTAGGCATATTAAAGGTGCATTGATAGTTCAAAGTTGCAAAAGTTAGTGTTTGTTTCATTGTTTTTATGATACCTTTATTTTTATTAGCTTTCTTAGTGTCAATAAACTGTCTTACAAATTAGTAAGGAGTAACCAAGCCTTGCTTTTATTTAAATAATTTAAAAGCAGTGTGAAATACTGAACAAATCTTATCAGGGAGAAAAAGCACTGGGATGCCAGAAGTCAGACTTTGGTGAAGGTGTGCCCAGAGCCACTGAGGGAATCCCTGTGTCTTGGCTTACTGGACTGGCCCACACAGAACCCCCTAGTTATCCAGTGCACTTGCTCATTACAAGTTTAACCTTTAGACTCTGTTTGGGGTATTTATTTGCTGCCAGGGGCAAATAGTTGTGTAATACCGAACATTATACACATGAAATTCTGCTATTAATAATTAGATATGCTGTTTATATCCAGTTTTACATGTATTGTAAACTTTTCAGTTTTTTTTTTCTTTTTTGGAAATAATTTGATATTTGAGTGGTTGGAGTCAGAAACACGTCATATGACATCTAAATTACAAACAAAAAATTCTTGAAACTTGTCCATTTCAGTTTTGTAGTATTATGTTGAGGTTTATAGGTAATAATTTGGGGTGTACTAAACTATTAAGATTTGGTAGCACTGTTTTAAACATTCTCATGCTGGTAAGATAGATCCCATTTTGGTACGGGTTTTTGTCCAGTTTCCCTGGTCCTTTGAACAAATGCTGAGATGGTCCCTTGTTTTGCTTCTGGAGAGTGATGTAACTTCACCCTCAGCACCCAAGACTTCCAGTTGCCCTTTCATACATGATTGTAATTGTATATGTGACTCAATAAAATATTATTATTATTAATAATGTACTTCACTAAGTTGAATATTTACTTCAGTTATTTCTCCTGTGAAGTTAGGCAGATTGTATTCTGTTTGCGCAAAAATAATTGTTTTCATTCCTAGCACACTTCGGAATTTTATGAAGAAAGAGCAGTGCAGAAAATGAAATATTGTTAATTTTAATTGCTTATTGAAGTTCATATTTGAGAATTTTTAGGTCATAAATGCATATTTTTAAAAGCATATTTCTAGATTTTTAGGGCATAAAATTTTTCTTCCTAGTTCTTTTGTGTTGTGAACTTGGGATCACAGATGAGTGGCACATTCTAAAACAACCTATTGTACTCTCGGCTGCTTTGAGTAGAAAAACATTGCGAGTTTTTCTGTATGTTCATTTAGAACTACTAGACTAATCTCTTCTAACTGTTGGTAAGTAGACTTTTTAGTATATTTGAACTGTTGCTATCTGAACCACTTCGAGAGACAAAGAAGGGATTTTCAAAATTGGTGATTTGGAAAGCTATTTCATGATTCTTACTGCATATGCTCTAAAAGTTACAGCTTTTACTTATGGCTGTTCAATATTAGAAAAAAATCTAGTAGTTCATTTACCTTACATAATATCAATTTTTTTTTGCAAATGAAGCTAATGTTCCTTTTTGTTAAAGTTAGTACAACCGAATATTGCTGATAACATAGGTTAACATTTTTACAATGCAATCAAAGACTTGCTATTTGTAAGAAGTATTCATTATGTAATCATCTTTCAATAATTATTTAAAATTTTAATAATCTGACCATGAATTACAGTAGTATTTTTGGTATTGATGTGGTGGCGAAAATTATTTGCAATGTCAGGAGTAGCCAGCCCAACCCTGTGATAAGGGAATAACCTCTTGGCTAAAACCAAACGTTTTTAGTTTTGGTCCTATGTTGTTTTGATAATTTCATGCATTGGTAATAATTATTTTTCTTAAAAGAAATAAATTAACTTTGAAAAGGATAAATTAAAGAAACTAATAATAAGTGAGTGGCGTTTTTGGAATGTTACATTTATAACACTGTAACAAAGGCCCATTTAAAGTTCCATTTTACTGATTAGTAATGTCCGTGCATATCACAACTGACATACAGAGTACAAAATTGTTTATTTTTATTATGCTAATATGTAAAAATAAGTTCAAATGTAATGATACTGTGACAAAGTAAATAATTTTTTTGTACAAAACCATTTTTGACAAAAAGTATAAAAGTGTAATATATAGAAAAGAAAATGTATATGTTAAAATATAGGTATATAATATACACTCACGCACGCACACGTACATACATACAAAAAGCACCCCGCGAGTCGACATGCAAGGAACGGTGTCCGTCCACGTGACCGGCGTCAGCTCTCGTCGTCCGGGCGGAGGGGGTGGGGAAGGGAACGAGGCGTGGAGCGGTCGATCGACAGGCCCGCCCGGGGACTCCCCGCCCTGACCACGCCCAACCTCGGGGGAGGAGCGGAGGGGGAAGCCGTCTGGCAGACGTCTGCCGCGCCGACAGGGGCCTTCTTCGCCTGCTCTGCCGACTCGGCGCCGCGCCTGCGCAGTGACTCTTCACCTTCATACCTCGTTGCGCGGAGCGTGGCCGGCGCCCCGCCTCGGACCGCCACGCCACGCCACGCCAAGTGACTCAGCAGACAACACGCGCCACGCGAGGCTCAGCCCACGGGTCCCCGCGCCGCGCAGCTCGACGACAGGGCAAGTACTATACGCGCAAGTTTTCTTGATATTCCACAGCGGGGGGTGCAGGGAGAGGAGGGATTTGGCTACGTCACGGCTGAAAAGGGCTTACCAACTGTGGGCATGGACCTAACACGCCAAAGCGTGCCACGAGAAATGCTACGATTGTTTTGAAAGTACGAGGTGGTTATATTGTAATTGTAAAATTATAAATTGTAAATTGGTAAATTGTAATTGGTAAATAATTGTAAATTGGTACCGAGTTAAACCTAAGTATCTCTTCGTGCCATGCTATTCAGCCCTGGATGAGGACTAGGGAGCTCGTGTACCAAGAGAACTTGCGCGAGTAATACGCGGTGCGCACGTTGTTTTATTGTCTCCTTATAAGGCGGTTTTTATTTCTTGGCGCGTGAAGGCCTGTCTTGACGATTTCGCGTCTGTCTCGGTCGTGCCACTAGATGTCGAATGATCGCGTCCGTATCGAGCAGTTCTGGCGATCATGCGACATCTAGCGGCACGACCGAGACAGACGCGAAATTCCGTGAGATATTCCATCGCGAAGGCAGACCCTCACGCGTCAAGAAATAAAAATTCAAGTGTAGCCCGCGCTCTGTTTGGGCGATTTCACACTTGCGGCATTCCGCGAATCCCGAGTAGCGTGGACGGGTTGCTTGCGATTCGCCGAGCGCCGAACATTCGGTATTCGCCCCACCCACCGCGTGTCGGTCTTTAGGGAGCGAACATTCGCCGAACACATCAGCTGTTCGGGATTGGGCGAGCTGCTCGGCGAATGCCGAATGTGTGGAGTCACCTTCAGGCACCATACGGCCCGATTCAATACTCGTACTAGAGCTCTACTCGGAAAGTCATAGCTCTGCTTGCAGTCCTCCCCGCCTTCTTACTTCTTCTTACCCCACCTTCTTACTTCTTCTTTCTTACTTCTTACTTACCTTACTTCTTCTTTCTTCTTACCCCACCTTCTTACATCTTGCGCATTGCATCCGACTTCGGCCAATGAGCTTCAAGCACCAATTTGCGTCACAATATTAGCGGGAATTTTAAATTCATCCAAACACAATTATTCCTTACCAACTCCACAACGCTGGCAAGAATTAACGGGATATGTTGGAGAGGTGATAGGAAAGAAATTCGCTAAAAACGAGTTCATATCATATCTTCGGGATAGGTTATGTCTTAAATAAGTAGCTCATGTACGTGAAGTTATTTTTGAACATATTTTTTAAAAGATATTTAATTTTTTAAAAGCCAACCTTTTTGTATTTAAAAATTAATCGTATTTAAAAATTCCCAAGAACATAACAGTAGTCACTACAACTGATAAACAATTCCGCTTTCTACATTCAATACTTTAGAAGCGAATAATAAAAATAACATTTGTGGAAAAACGGGAAGAACTAAAAGAATGCAGTTGAAGACACACCTAATACATCACAGGCTGGTACGGCACAATACACACAAAAGCAATTTGTGTTCCTGCTGATGATGATAATAATAATAATAATAATAATAATAATAATAATAATAATAATAATAATAATAATAATATTTATTGAGTCACATATACAATTACAATCGTGTATGACGAGTCAATATGATGTCTTGGGTGGAAAGAGCGAAGTTACATTACTGTTCAGGAGCAAACAAAGGGGCCATCTCAGCATTTGCTCAAGGGACCAGGGAAACTGAACAAAACCTGATCGAGATGGGATCATTGGCCTAGAAATTATACTAAAATACTTGTATCTGATACATTAGGTTATTATGCAGTAGATAATAATTTTTAGTAGCAGATAATTTAACAATTCAAGATGTTATTGTCATTTTAATGCTACTACTTATAATAATATTAAAACAATACATATAAATTTTGTTAGCTACTACATAAAATTTAACAATATTAGTTCATTCTATATTTAAAACTTGAAATGGTGAGGAGGCAAGTTTTGACAAGTTTTATTTCTTTTTTCTTCTTTCAATTTGTACACGTAGTCCTACTGCAGCACCTAATGCTTCTAGTGAACCCATAGAGAAACAGAGTTTTTTTTGTTTTTGTCAGGCATTCTCCTTCTATTTCACAGGATGCGAGTTGTATGCCAGTTCTTTTTTCTTTGCTTCAGCTCAAAACAGTTAACATGAAACAGAAAGTCTAATGGGATACGAAATTCTTATTTATTTATATTTTTAAGGGAAATGTAATTTGAATAGTCCTTTACACTGTAGAACATGTTGTTAAGCAGGAAAGCTTTCCATTTACTTTTAAATGTATGAATTGTGTTTATGTCTTTACTATCATTGCCTAGTTTGTTGTAAAGTGTAATGCCATCTATTAGGGTACTTTTTGGATAAAGTGTAGTTTCAGAGTCGGGAACATGTAGGTTATCCTTTTGACGGGTGTTGTAGTTGTGTACATCGTAAGTGTTTTTTCAGTCATTTGTTCAGAGAACATGTGTGTTTATAGTCTACCAACATATAAACCAAAAATAACCACCAAGAAAGTTCTCCAGCGCTGTAAACCGATCATGAAGGTTATGACAGCTGAGGGTCTATTTAAATCTCTTTGTGGAGGCATATGCACAATAACTATATATAGTGGGTGTTCCACAGAACTTCGGAAGTTGATTGAAACCAAAAACTAAAACAAAGATCGATTTATTTGACCTGCAAACACTTAAAGGTGCCCTTAAGGAGCAACCAACCCTGCATGCTGGTGCTTGGTTCCCTTCGCCTACTAGGAATCCCACTAGAACGGTGGGGCGTGGTTGCTCGTGTGGCTATTTTTAGTTACTCTCGCCCCCGTACCTTGCACGTGCTTCTCTGCTGCAGAGAGCCCGGTCCTACGACGCTGCTGCACAGTATTTCCCATATGATATGAAATATATTTAATAAACATATCAGGAAAGTCTCTTCGCAGTATAAACATCAATTAAAAATATCACTCATACGTGTGCAGACTTATACTTTGTATCGACTTCACACATATATTACACTGACACAAACACAATTACTGCAGCATTCGATTTTGTTCAAACTTACGAGTTTGTTTCGAATATAATAAAACTTGCCTTAACGTTTCCACAAGTTTAACTCTTATTGAGGTGGCCGTTTCATGGGGGTAATGAAGTTACTTTCAGCGTAAATCAAACCTACTTCTACTAATGGTTCTGAAATGAAGTGTATTATTCTTAACGTTTCTAATTACCAAAAATACCAAAATCCAATTTAAACAAGATATTTAGGATCGTTTGCCTCCTGTTAGCTCAAATCACTCTTGACTCGTCTCTCATACTCGTAATCAAGAAGCTCACTTTGCGGTCTCAACGAATCAAACATGCATACTATTGGAAAATGCATATCTTCAAGAAACTTTACAGCAGGGCCGTCTGACGAAAGAGTTAGCAAGTGATTTTTAGATGGGATTCGCGCACACTGCTTGCTTCGAGGCTCCTTCACAGGTTCCCCAGAAAGTAAGCTAGAGTTGCCAGACAATTGAAATGTTGTGAAACGGGAAAAGAACGTGTTGTTTATTAAGGGTTTTTATTGACATATTTATTAAAACAATTTGTTACCCGAAACTAATTTCCCCCCCCCCCCTTCGAGGTAAACAGCACATGTCATTATTCGATGTAATGTGACAATGTATCCCGTCGTAGGAAGATATTAACTCAGCAGTAATGCCCATCACTCTTCCGCTTACAGTTTTACAGTTCACAATTTCGTGAAGTGAACGTTCAATAAAAGCTCAATGTGTCTGGCCCTTGCCGCTTAAGCTAGAGAGCGTTGAAAAGGTGACTTATTTATACGTGTCTCAGGGAAGACTCAACAGGATACAGGAAAAAATAGCCGTTTGTGGAGGTGACCACTTAATCGAGACAATATTTGAGCAGGTTTTACTGCATTAAAATTTGGAACTTACAGTGTCTGCAAAATGTGGCTGTCAGTAAAACCTATTTAAGTATTTTATAAGTTTTGTATTTCCGAGACGAAACATGATTATACTTTTCTGTCTCAAACGTGTTGTACGTGCCTTCCTCTTCAATGTTCTTGTTCGAAGCATTTTCACTTGAAAAATGCTAAACGCATTCTAACCAAGTACAAAGTCGATGAAATACGTATTGATAACTATGAACATAATATTTATCTCATTTTCTACATTCCTAAAGGTAATCTTCTTTTCAGATATTTAACAACTGATATGGGGAAGCGAAAACGCGGTAACAAGAGAGTAAATAACAGGAAGGAGGATGGAGATAAGGTGGAAGAAGCGGGTGTGAACCAGGTGACCACGTGGGATGATTGGTGGAACAGAAAAGAGGCCGACTTGGAGGAACGGTGGAGGAAGAGGGAAGCAGAGGTGGCGGAGCAGTTGCTAAGTGGCGCCGAACGAGCAATTAAGGAGAAGGTGGAGGTGATGGCCGTCGCTGCGAAGGACTGCCGGAGGAGGCAGCTGGAGGAAGTGGAGGAGCTCTGGAGGGATCACGAAGCAGCGCTGGACGCTCAGTGGAGAAGCACCGCCGACACTGCCATCGCGCGCTGCACACGGGCCCTGGAGGGCGCCACCGCTGAAGTCCTCGAGAGGCAGACGAGAGACTTGGAGTGGAAGTGGAAGCTCAACGAAGCGGCGGTGGAAGAGCGATGGAGTCTCGTTGTCGACGGAGAGATCAGCGACACGAGCCAAGCCATAGACGCAATTTTTAAAAACTATTGCGACTCTTCAGGAGACGGTGGTGAAAAACGAGAAGCCTCGGAGAAATCAGACCTGGAAAAGCAGATGATGGAAGCTTCCGTAAATCTTCAGGCACCTCCAGATGAAAACCCAATAGAACACATCAAGAAATTACTAGCTGCCACCGTATCTTTTGATCAAGTCGCTTGTAAATCGACGGACATCCAGGAGACGCACATATTCCAAGAGGACGAGACACATTACGGGTCAGACAAGTTGCCTCTCCACAAAAACATTTCCGTCGCATTAGACGCTATTCAAGAAAAACCTATGTCCTCAATGGATGTTTCCGTCGCGGGAGATTTGAACGAATCGAAGTTTCAGAAACCCGTCGACTCAGGGACTCAAGATAGTTCAGTTAAAATTTTAAAGTCGCAGATGGTAGATCGGGATTCAAATGAAATTTCAAAACCACACTCAGAACTTTCCGAAGGATCTTTCGTATCACGGAAAGGAATTGTAATGCTGGAGGCTATTCAAGAGGTAGAAAAGATTTTGGACTTTGGGCAAGCGGGTACTGATAAAGAATCAATCACAACTGCGGATGTGAAAGCTCTTTCAAAAGATACTGAAGAATTGTTCGTGTCGTCGGAAGGATCTGTGGCGCCGAAGACAAAGCAAAACCAAGCTTTCGAAATGCAGAAAGGTGCCGGTCAGCAATCGCCTACTTCTCCCACGCCCTTGGCTTCAGTGGCGGAAGACTTTGATGACGATTCACGTGGCGCGCTGGTGGAGTGGGTGGAGGGCGCTGGGGCCTTAACGGCGCGTGATTCCCCGGAATCGCTCTCTGGCGGCGAGGAGGACGGCGGCGAGTCCAAGGAGGCCGTGACAGGTACACCTGGAGGAGCCCCCGCCGTCCAGACAACCATGTGCCTGAAGACGAAGGAAGCTCTTTTAGGCGACCAGAGAAAGCATATTGAGATGCCCCGTGAAAAACATCTTGTGGAAACGGGGATGAAGTCTATTAAGGGCGAGAAGTCGCAAACGGAATCCGAGGCGGAGAAGAGTAAAGACTTAGTGGCATCGCCTTCAAGTAGCGAGAACAGCGAGAACGATTCTTCAGAGGCCGAGTCAACAACTGGAGTATCTTCCACCTTCCAGAAAATCGAGTGTCCGGAGTCGGAGGACAAAACCACCTTAGAAAAAGGGGGAAAGCGAATTGAGGTCTCTCGTGGGGAACATTTCTTGGAAAAGGAGACGAAGTTTATTGAGACAGAGAAATCCCAAGTGAAGTCGGAGGAAATTGAGAGTGAAGACCTGGAAGCATCACCTTCAAGTAATGAAGATAATGAAAGCGGATCTTTGGATGCCGTGAAAGCAAATTCTGAAGCATTGCTTTTCTCTAAGGAATCAAAGAAATCCAGTGATTCGGAGGGCGATGACAGGGTTAATCGCCGCAGGACCTTACACTTCACGTACACGACGATAAATGATTTACTGGAGCAAATAAAGAAGACTAACTTCGAAGATAACACGAGCTCAGAGGAAGAATCCGAGGCAGAGGACGAGGAAGACCTCGTAACATCGACCACAGACGGAGACAATTCAAACGACAACGCGGACCAGGAGGTAAAACGGGCTAGAAATGGTTATCATATGACGCGTCTGCAAATGCGTACTATATGGGATCTTCTCGATCGTAGATTTGACACGCCGGAAGAACGTGAACGCACAGCACGCGCCACAGCTTCAAAAATCTTGGCCGCTTCCCCCGCCGCCGCCCGCGCCTTTGGCAAGCTATGGAAGGCAAGCAAGGAACCCCCAGGAAGCGACGTGAAGGACAGGACCTCCCACCAGTCGGACGAGGAGGAGACGGAATTCGAAGACAGGGAGCTGTCTGAGGGCGAGATGGAAGACCTGTTGGAAGTGTTCTTGGGAGAAACGTTTGTAACGAGGAAACAGCGCGCGAGGAGGAGGATAGCGGACGCCGCGTCTGCCTTCGCCGCCGCCCCCGCCGCCGCTCGCGCCCAGGGCGAGCAGCTGCGCGAGGCGTCGCGGCGCCGCGACGTGCAGAGGGTGCTGTCGCTGCGGGCGGCCGGCGCCGACCCCGACGCCCCCGACGCCCGAGGGGAGACGGCGCTGCACACGGCCGCGCGCGCAGGTACACGCCACCACTCAACCCCCACGCCCTTCACCCCGTCACCTCCCACTTCCCCTCCCCCCGGCGCCCTTCACCACTCGCCCCTGAGCTCACAGAGGAAGCAGCGCTGCTTGTAGGTTCACAACCGTCGCCCTTCACGCCCACCACACCCCTCACCCTTCACGCCCTTCACCCCGTTATCCCCCTCTTCCCACTCGTCCACACCCCACCCCTTCGGCGACCTCACTCCTCGGTCTTCTAACACCACTCGCTCCTGAGCTCACAGAGCAAACAGCGCTGCTTGTAGGTTCACAACCGTCGCCCTCCACGCCCACCACACCCCTCACCCTCCACGCCCTTCACCCCGTCACCTCCCACTTTCCCTCCCCCTCGGCGCCCTACACCACTCGCCCCTGAGCTCACAGAGGAAACAGCGCTGCTTGTAGGTTCACAACCGTCGCCCTTCACGCCCACCACACCCCTCACCCTTCACGCCCTTCACCCCGTTATCCCCCTCTTCCCACTCGTCCACACCCCACCCCTTCGGCGACCTCACTCCTCGGTCTTCTAACACCACTCGCTCCTGAGCTCACAGAGCAAACAGCGCTGCTTGTAGGTTCACAACCGTCGCCCTCCACGCCCACCACACCCCTCACCCTCCACGCCCTTCACCCCGTCACCTCCCACTTCCCCTCCCCCTCGGCGCCTTCACCACTCGCCCCTGAGCTCACAGAGGAAGCAGCGCTGCTTGTAGGTTCACAACCGTCGCCCTTCACGCCCACCACACCCCTCACCCTTCACGCCCTTCACCCCGTTATCCCCCTCTTCCCACTCGTCCACACCCCACCCCTTCGGCGACCTCACTCCTCGGTCTTCTAACACCACTCGCTCCTGAGCTCACAGAGCAAACAGCGCTGCTTGTAGGTTCACAACCGTCGCCCTCCACGCCCACCACACCCCTCACCCTCCACGCCCTTCACCCCGTCACCTCCCACTTCCCCTCCCCCTCGGCGCCTTCACCACTCGCCCCTGAGCTCACAGAGGAAGCAGCGCTGCTTGTAGGTTCACAACCGTCGCCCTTCACGCCCACCACACCCCTCACCCTTCACGCCCTTCACCCCGTTATCCCCCTCTTCCCACTCGTCCACACCCCACCCCTTCGGCGACCTCACTCCTCGGTCTTCTAACACCACTCGCTCCTGAGCTCACAGAGCAAACAGCGCTGCTTGTAGGTTCACAACCGTCGCCCTCCACGCCCACCACACCCCTCACCCTCCACGCCCTTCACCCCGTCACCTCCCACTTTCCCTCCCCCTCGGCGCCCTACACCACTCGCCCCTGAGCTCACAGAGGAAACAGCGCTGCTTGTAGGTTCACAACCGTCGCCCTTCACGCCCACCACACCCCTCACCCTTCACGCCCTTCACCCCGTTATCCCCCTCTTCCCACTCGTCCACACCCCACCCCTTCGGCGACCTCACTCCTCGGTCTTCTAACACCACTCGCTCCTGAGCTCACAGAGCAAACAGCGCTGCTTGTAGGTTCACAACCGTCGCCCTCCACGCCCACCACACCCCTCACCCTCCACGCCCTTCACCCCGTCACCTCCCACTTCCCCTCCCCCTCGGCGCCTTCACCACTCGCCCCTGAGCTCACAGAGGAAGCAGCGCTGCTTGTAGGTTCACAACCGTCGCCCTTCACGCCCACCACACCCCTCACCCTTCACGCCCTTCACCCCGTTATCCCTCTCTTCCCACTCGTCCACACCCCACCCCTTCGGCGACCTCACTCCTCGGTCTTCTAACACCACTCACTCCTGAGCTCACAGAGCAAACAGCGCTGCTTGTAGGTTCACAACCGTCGCCCTCCACGCCCACCACACCCCTCACCCTCCACGCCCTTCACCCCGTCACCTCCCACTTCCCCTCCCCCTCGGCGCCTTCACCACTCGCCCCTGAGCTCACAGAGGAAGCAGCGCTGCTTGTAGGTTCACAACCGTCGCCCTTCACGCCCACCACACCCCTCACCCTTCACGCCCTTCACCCCGTTATCCCCCTCTTCCCACTCGTCCACACCCCACCCCTTCGGCGACCTCACTCCTCGGTCTTCTAACACCACTCGCTCCTGAGCTCACAGAGCAAACAGCGCTGCTTGTAGGTTCACAACCGTCGCCCTCCACGCCCACCACACCCCTCACCCTCCACGCCCTTCACCCCGTCACCTCCCACTTCCCCTCCCCCTCGGCGCCTTCACCACTCGCCCCTGAGCTCACAGAGGAAGCAGCGCTGCTTGTAGGTTCACAACCGTCGCCCTTCACGCCCACCACACCCCTCACCCTTCACGCCCTTCACCCCGTTATCCCCCTCTTCCCACTCGTCCACACCCCACCCCTTCGGCGACCTCACTCCTCGGTCTTCTAACACCACTCGCTCCTGAGCTCACAGAGCAAACAGCGCTGCTTGTAGGTTCACAACCGTCGCCCTCCACGCCCACCACACCCCTCACCCTCCACGCCCTTCACCCCGTCACCTCCCACTTCCCCTCCCCCTCGGCGCCTTCACCACTCGCCCCTGAGCTCACAGAGGAAGCAGCGCTGCTTGTAGGTTCACAACCGTCGCCCTTCACGCCCACCACACCCCTCACCCTTCACGCCCTTCACCCCGTTATCCCCCTCTTCCCACTCGTCCACACCCCACCCCTTCGGCGACCTCACTCCTCGGTCTTCTAACACCACTCGCTCCTGAGCTCACAGAGCAAACAGCGCTGCTTGTAGGTTCACAACCGTCGCCCTCCACGCCCACCACACCCCTCACCCTCCACGCCCTTCACCCCGTCACCTCCCACTTCCCCTCCCCCTCGGCGCCTTCACCACTCGCCCCTGAGCTCACAGAGGAAACAGCGCTGCTTGTAGGTTCACAACCGTCGCCCTCCACGCCCATAACCACCACACCCCTCACCCCTCAAGCCCTTCACCCCGTTATCCCTCTCTTCCCACTCGTCCACACCCCACCCCTTCGGCGCCCTCACTCCTCGTTCTTCTAACACCACTCACTCCTGAGCTCACAGAGCAAACAGCGCTGCTTGTAGGTTCACAACCGTCGCCCTCCACGCCCACAACCACCACACCCCTCACCCTTCAAGCCCTTCACCCCGTTATCCCTCTCTTCCCACTCGTCCACACCCCACCCCTTCGGCGCCCTCACTCCTCGGTCTTCTAACATCACTCGCCCCTGAGATCACAGAGGAGACGGCGATTAATTCACAACCCTCGACCTCCACGCCCCCAACCACCACATTCCTCAACCTCCACACCCTTCACCCCGTTATCCCCTTCTTCCCACTCGTCCACACCCCTCCTTCTCCACGCTCGTAACACCTACGCCACCACTCCCTTTTCTCCCACGCATTACCTCGCCTTCATCGCCCCACACACATCTTTCCCCACTTTCCTTTCGCGCACACACATCATCGTCATGCCCGTTTCGTCTACTCTCTGTCCCCCCACCCTACTCGCCCCCACGACCCTTCAACCCCTATGACCCCACGCTGCACGCTCCCTCACAGACCACCACCCCTTTGTGGGCGCGTCAGCCGGTGCGAGGAACGCGGTTGGCCAGACTGCTTTGCATCTGTTCATGTGGTGTGTGTAGGGAGGAGCGACATGGTGTCCTTGCTGCTGGGGCGGCGCGTGGGCGCGTCATCCGACGCGAGGAAGGCGGTTGGCCAGTCTGCTTTGCATCTGTTCATGTGGTGTGTGTAGGGAGGAGCGACATGGTGTCCTTGCTGCTGGGGCGGCGCGTGGGCGCGTCATCCGACGCGAGGAAGGCGGTTGGCCAGACTGCTCTGCATCTGTTCATCTGGTGTGTGTAGGGAGGAGCGACATGGTGTCCTTGCTTCTGGGGCGGCGCGTGGGCGCGTCTGCCGACGCGAGGAACGCGGTTGGCCAGACTGCTTTGCATCTGGCTGCTGCGCGTGGTTGCGCCCGCTGCGTGGCGCAGCTGCTGAGCCGCGGGGCGGACGTGTGCGCAAAGGATATGTTCGGCCGCACGCCGTTGCACGGGGCGGCGCGCTGGGGTCGCATGGCGGCTGCGCGCGCGCTCCTGGCGGCCGGCGCGCGTACTAGCAGCGAGGACGAGCGTGGCAAGACGCCCGTGGATTTGTCGCTGAGTCGCGCTGTCGCCGATCTGCTGAAGGTCTACGAGGAGGCAGCCAGCGCTGCGAAACAGCCTGCTTAGTCCCACACTCCCTCAGATGCATCGTCCTTTTCCTTCGGTTCCCCAGAGGCGGGGACCGCCTACTAATCCGATTCTCCTCTTCCAAATATTGTAACACCCCCGGTCGTCTCGTGAGAGAACGCCCGGTAAGCGGCCCTGAAATAGCTCAGTCGGTGATGGAAGGAATTGTTAACAAATACTGGTAACATGAAAGAAACACTTTGATCACTGGTAAAATCACTTTTATTCCTGGGCAAAATAATTCAAAATGCCCCAGGGAAGTTACACATTAAATAGAATCGGAAATCTGAAAATTAGGTGGACAGATAAGAGGATGAAAAGTTAGTAGCCAGTATAAAGCTTAGAAATTATGAAGACTTATAGTTAGCATCACAATGGTAACAAATATTACAGATTATTGTGTCTTAGCGCGACACCGCATTACAGGATTTTCGCAGGGATGAATACCCTGAATTATATTGCCTTGGTAAAGTTTCTTTTTCTGGGCCCGTAACGGGCGCGGTGCCGTCGAGGGGAGGCAGCGGCTACCTTCGCAGGGGGCCCGGCCGGGGCGATGTCCTTGTGCCCACCCAGGCACGCGGGTCAGCTGGTCTGGGTGTCTGAGGGCGTCACCCTCAGAGGCGGCGGCGCGGCCAAGGGAAGGCGGCGGCGCGGCCAAGGGAGGCGGCGTTGTAACGGCGCCTAGCAGTCTGGTTGAGCTCGGGGTCGGCCAGCAGTCACTCTCGATTTCAAGAGCGTAGTAACCAGTCACGGATTCTTCTGATACTCGTGATTATTCACAATTGCAACTTTAGAAAGTCTAGAAATCCTGCAGCGACACATTCGCTTCACTTTGCAACTGATTCTCGCTTCAGAGAATTTTCTCTGCCCACTTAACCCTGCTCTATTACAACAGCCCACACCGAAGTTTTTTCAAAGTCCATCAGAGGCGAACTTGCCTCTGGTCGGTGAATAGCTCTCCCTCCCAGAGAAGTTTCTCTCCCGACTGCCCTGCTCTGAATGCCGATTTTATAAGTCAAATCTTATTAGGTTAACTCTTACCCCCCACTCGTTTTCTCGCATGTTCTGGCTCCTTAAGAAAGTTGCGTCGCTATTGGCCGAAAGAAATGGCGCATTGCGTTATTGCGACCAATGGTGGCAGGGGTAGTAAATGGAGATCCGACTCTTTGCATAACTGTGAGCGTCCAGAAATTTTCTTTGCCCTTCGAGAACATGCTCGCACAAGACGGGTGTTGTCCGTAAAAGAACTGATGTCGATTTCAAAAGTGATCTAGAAGGTTCTTGCAGCCGGCCATGCGAACACGTGCTCCACAGTAAATCTGTCGACGACTGACCCTTGTAACTACTCTCTTAATGTGCCGGAGGCGGAGACGTCTGTCAGATAAGCAGGGTTGCCCGCGTGAGGCCATGTCGCAATCTGTTCCCAGTATTACTCAGGGTGGCCGAGTCTGTTTATTTAATTTAATTTTCTTGGCGTGAATTTCGTTTCAAAAGGTATGACGAAATCTGTATCGCTACAATATAGTGCGCCAGAAAGTCTCTCCACCGCGAACCGAGCCAGGGACTTCGTTTACTTGTGCCATTTATTTGAATTGAAACCTTATTTTACGTGTCGAGACCCGGGCTTTGAGACCTGCTCTTCCGTCTGATCACGCAAATTTCGCTACGCTCCTTTCACCAACTGACACCGACCAAACTTCCAGCAACTGTTATTATTGTGGTGAGTGCGCTATTTACGGTTTCTTTTATTACATGCTGTAGATCGTGTTACCAACATCGTTTGGTTGCTAGCACACTCACTAAGTGCCACCAAAGTGAGGCTTTTCTGGCGCAATGTATTATCGATTTTTTGCGTAGCGTAGCGATACACTTAATTAGGCAAGCACGTGCCCAATAGCGTGTGATTTGTATATATTTTGTTTGTACTATGTTTTATTGCGAATATAAAACTGTTTGAAATAGCCGTCAGTCGTTCTGGCAAAAAGTGGCAGTTAATCAAGTTATTTATTTACAGGAAACGTTAATGTAATCTAATTGTACTTATTTCTATGAAATGAAGTATGTTGTGTTTAATATTTTAATTACTTTATATGACTAAACTACGATTAAAATAAAGTACTTAAGATAATTTGTCCCATCTTGGCAAATATCAAATCCTACGATGGTCCCTCATTCTATTATTCGACAAAATCACAATGGATGGATACGGGAAATATAATAGGGATAGACACTATCTGGTCAGATTTACCGTAAATAATTTTGAAATAATACATTTTTAATTGTTAGCTTGCAATAAGAAATGAATTTGGACATTGGCTTCCAGGCAATCTACCACAACACACACTTATTTCCCTACTGAAGCTCGTATACATTCTGGACGAATCGAACTTGCAAACTAAATGTAAAGATACATTTATTCAAGAAACTTATGTGGCCATATTTAAGACGAACCATTTCTTGCAAGGTCAGCTTGGGGTCAGCTAGTGGACCGCCTCCTCGTGGTGACTCCTGGGTAATGCTAAAGGTCCACAAAACTATTGTAGCACTCCTTCCACTTACTTATGCTACATTTCTATAATATTTCCTATTTAGTCTCTCTTGATCCCTTGTTATATCTTCGACCCCGACGCTATTAGGTTTCGAGGGCTAGGGTGTCATTCATTTCTTAATCTACTCTGTTCTTGACTTTTAATTCTTTTTCTTCTCCTCTTCTCTACAATTTATCTGTTTCTTCTCCTTCATTCTCCTGGGATAGTATCCCTACCCAGCACAGGGTATGTGTAAAGACTACAACGGTCCAAGAGGCAATGTGGATCCAGGCGAATATCACAGTGGCTTGAGGAGCGGAAGTAGCAGCCCTCTCTGCAGGGGTTTATACGCAGAGAAGCTGGGATAGAAGCTTTAAGATGGCAGCCCCATTACTATCCTTACCCTGCGCAGCGCTTGAAACGCGGCCAGGGGTCATCACTCCGCTAAATTTCTCAAAGATTCATGCCAAAAGGAAACTCTTCTCAGATTTTACAAAGTTATTGCTTTGCCATTACTACTTTATGGAAGTGAGAGCTGGACATTAACATCAGATCAGCTGCGCCGAATTGAATCTGCAGAAATGAGATTTCTTCGTTTTGTGGCAGGATATTCACTATTAGACCACAAAAAAAGTGTAGATATCAGAGAAGAACTAAATGTTGAACCGGTTATAGATACCATAAAGAAATATCGAGAAAACTGGAAAGGTCATGTCCTGAGAATGCCAGAACATAGAATAAGTAAAACTATTCTTCAATATGTACCTAAAGGAAAAAGAAGTGTAGGACGTCCCTTGAAGAGATGGCATGATCAATTCTGAGACGGAACAGACCACGAGGTCTAATCCTTGCTGTCGATGATGATGATTTCTTGCAAGCTGTTGCATTTATTGAAACCTTATTGTATACGTACAGCGCTTCGTTTCGTGGCTCGCAATTTGCCTCATCATCAGACTAAAATCAATACATTCAATTATTACTACACAGTTTGTTGCAACGACATTAAAAAAAATACCCAATACAATAAGACTTATTAAACTCACCTGAATGTGTAATAGACACAATTCACAGGAGAATTAAATTTAAGAAACATTGTTCGGCAGATAACAAAATATCATAACAATTGAAATTTTAGAAATATTCTAATATTCAAACATTCTAATCGACTGTTGGTCTGGCGTGCTGTGATAAAACTCTTTTGATGCTAACGGTCAAGAAGTGGCAAAGTGAAAAAAGAAAACGTCTTGTCCAAGGATTGCCAACCCCAAAAATGATAAAAAATACTTTTGTATTTTAAAACAACACTAAAACATTAACAAATTCATTTCTTAAAATTACTCAACACACTATCATACAGTGTAGTGACGTTGTTAGGTTCAATCTCTGAGCTGCAACAATAGGTAGTTTTAATAAATAAAGTTTCTAACTCCAATCTACGATTCCATTTTTCTTTGGCTAAAATCTTCACGTTCTTAAAATCTACTTCATAGCCGGTACTCATTCTGTGATTGGTCAGTGAATTTTGTTTATTGGCACTCTCAATCACGTTTCTTTTATGTCCTGCTAATCCCAACTTAAGCTTGGCAAGATACAATTCATATCCTCTATAAATATTACACCAGAGAAATCTAGAAGAAGTTGACAATTGACCTTCTGAACGCATTTGCGATCGCGACATGTTCTCCATGTTCTTAAAAAAACACGGAAGGGGAACACGTGTTAGCAACCAATGAGAAATAAGGGAAATCGATTGTTCTTTCATTAAGAGCTATTTATTAAAATCATATTATGTTACCCTGAACCAAAATTAATCTCTCTACGAAATAAGCTTCTGTGCATGTCTCTGTTCAAAGTAATCTGGCAAGGTGACCGGTCGCAGGATGATCTTAAATGAAAAGTAATATTTACCACTTTCCCCTCATAAGATAATTCAAAATCGTTTGATGTGATCACGTAATAAAGGTCAAGTTAGGAAATGTGCCAGGTTGTTGGCTGCTTTCCTAGGTGGCTCTGGAACGAATGAATATTTATTGTCGGTAACTATTTTACCTGAAACAAAGGTAATATTTACATACGAGTATGCAATGGGTACACTTCGAAGGCGGTGTTTACGCCGATGGTGAGAGAAATAAAAGCATTGCATGTAATTATATTATATTTATTGTAAGATGATTATAATATAAACTTACGTATTTTTCATACATTTTAAAGAAATGAATTAATAGCGTCTTTGGAACAATTGTATGTAGCTTGGTAGGTGGTTTTAAAGAAATTTTATCCTCTTTGTAGGACATTTTATCGTCTTAGATTTTGATTTCTATTCATTCATTTTCCTATAAGACTAATGATTAAAGAGCAATATAGAAATAATCAGATAAATACCTGTTTTTCGGGCATCCTGGAGTTAGCCCAGAATCTGGTTGGTCGAAAACATGGGCGTTTAACGACTGCCTGGGTACATACTACATACCAAAAGAAAAAAAAATGACATTTCCAGATAACACTGTTTCACTGTACTTGCCGACTGGACAAGTCAGATTCCTGTTAATCATGCGACTAAATAAACACAAAAATAAACACACTTCCGTTAAACTGGATTTAAAAATGAATTGGGGTAGTTCACTCACACATTTGGTAGTGATGAAAATTGAGATTATTAGGTCGCCTTTGTATTATACTCTTATCAAATGAAAATATAATACTTGTTATGACAAGCTATCTTTCAATTTTTTTATTAGGTACTTGGATAAAAAATCCTGAGCATACAGTTTTGTTAATTGTGATACGGGCACCAATTTGAACAAACTTAATTTGCACAAATGACGTTTCTATTATTACAATTATTCTTGGTGTAAAAAAAGTGCAGGAGAAACAAATCATACAATCATTTAGCCAACCAACAATCACACCTATTTAATTTATAATTTGTTAATATTTTATACTTTAGTTCAAGTTGCGATCTTTAAAATAGGAGAAACAAATCATACAATCATTTAGCCAACCAACAATCACACCTATTTAATTTATAATTTGTTAATATTTTATATTTTAGTTCAAGTTGCGATCTTTAAAATATAAACAAAATATCAAATATTTCTGGTGAAAAGAAATTCTCCTTTATCCATTATAGCATGATAGGCAGTTCGAATACAATCACTCTCTGAGGGAGAATTCTAGCGGCCACCTTTTCAGTGTTTTTTCCGATCAACACCAGGCGAATGCGGGAGCAGTTCTATAAGAAAACAAACCGCGCTTCTGACTACGCTCAATCTTTCCGACCTCGAACTTGTCCTTTTCTCAGTCCTTCCTTACACATACACACACGCATGTCCTACACTACCATACGTCCTTTTGCAGGTAAAGAGGTTTGGTAGCGACCACGTTGCGCTGAGGGTCCTTAATAAAGTCATCATCATCATCATCGGTCATTTTAAGCTAGGGGATTTGGTGGCAGCCACTTGACGCTCTGGGGGCCCCTAATAACGTAAGTCATCGCCATTGGGCGTTTTACGTCATCTTACCGATTCGGTAATCATCTGGCACTCACTGCCCTCACGTAATACTTCTGCCTTTTACCCTCTAGAACCCCTTGACTCTAGCCTCCGTTCACAAACTCAGCAGGAACTCGCAAACCCATTGCGACCAATCACTTCTGATGTTTGTGTCTCGTGAGCCTGATGTTTGTGTCTTGAGCCTGATGTTTGTGTCTCGTGAGCCAGTGGCGGTACTTGAACCATTTTAGATATAAGAGGGTTCGGGGCGGCCTGGTGGGCGTTGCACGTCAACTTAACCTTTCGGTTAACATCTGACGCTCTACCCTTTGTTATTACTACTGCCTTTTTACGCTCTAGAATCCCTTGACTCTAGTTTCCGCTCCGTAATTCCGCAGTCACCCGTAAGCCTATTGAGGCCGAGCACTTATTCCTGCCGCTTCTGACTCGTAAGCCCGTGGCGGTTCTTGAACCATTTTAGATATAAAGGGGATCGGGGGCGGCCTGGTGGGCGTTGCACGACAACTTAACCTTTCGGTTAACATCTGACGCTCTACCCTTTGTTATTACTACTGCCTTTTTACGCTCTAGAATCCCTTGACTCTAGCTTCCACTCCGTAATTCCGCAGTCACCCGTAAGCCTATTGAGGCCGAGCACTTATTCCTGCCGCTTCTGACTCGTAAGCCCGTGGCGGTTCTTGAACCATTTTAGATATAAAGGGGATCGGGGGCGGCCTGGTGGGCGTTGCACGTCAACTTAACCTTTCGGTTATCATCTGACACTCCTACCCTTTGTTATTACTACTGCCTTTTTACGCTCTAGAATCCCTTGACTCTAGCTTCCACTCCGTAATTCCGCAGTCACCCGTAAGCCTATTGAGGCCGAGCACTTATTCCTGCCGCTTCTGACTCGTAAGCCCGTGGCGGTTCTTGAACCATTTTAGATATAAAGGGGATCGGGGGCGGCCTGGTGGGCGTTGCACGTCAACTTAACCTTTCGGTTATCATCTGACGCTCTACCCTTTGTTATTACTACTGCATTTTACACACTAGAATCCCTTGACTCTAGCTTCCACTCCTTAATTCCGCAGTCACCCGTAAGTCTATTGAGGCCGAGCACTTACTCCTGCGTTTGTAACTCGTAAGCCCTTGGCGGCGCTTAAACCCTTTTATAGGTAGGGAGGTTTGGTGACGGCCAGGTGGCGTTGAGTTTGTTCACATGTCCCGAATAAGCATTGTTTTTCGTGGCATGGAGTGGCTGCAGCATGTGATCCTGACACTACATGTTCTCATTCACTTTCAAGTCGTGGCCCAATTTAGACATGTCTCAGGTGGACCTATGTGCTGTAGCAACTCCATGTTGAAGTTGGTTTGGTGGCTGGGCATGAGGCTCGATCTTCTAATATATATGTAAGGTGTGTTCATTTTATATTATTTTGGTTCTTGTTTATTTATAATAATTTTGTGGATTGCTAATTTTTAGTTAGATGCCTTCATGCCTTAGTTTTGTACTCTAGCTCGGATGAAGGAATTAAAAAGTTCCGAAACGTTGGCAAACTAATTGTTTCATTGGTCATAATTGACCAATACCGTGAACTACATCCCATATATAATTTCAACAGTTCATTTTCTTCGATAACAATGACGAATATAGGTCACCAAAAGATCTGACACTGCTTGAAATGACAATGAGAGTCAATGGAACTTGCAACTTGATCCACTGTAATATCTTCAGATAGGGATGTGCGATTCTAAGCAAATCGATTATTGAAACCAAAAAGATCGAGCTTTCGTATCGCATCCGATCTCTACGGATAATTTGCTTTTGTAATTTCAAATAATGCGCATTCAAATAAAATATTTAAACTAAAGAAAGGAATCGCCTTTCGCCTGGTCCCCTACAAGAGTTGCTGTTTTGAGTTTCTTGTCATCCAAAGAGTTGCAAATAAGTAGATAAACCAGTGAAAACCATAGTATTAGTTATAATTGAAGTTTATTTTGTAAAAGAGAGTGCCTTTATGGACAAATCCATTAATCGTATCATTTCGACATACAGATTCTGAATAGTTGCAAACACTCACAATTGCTTAATATTTTTATATTATAAATTGAAATATTATATCCAAAAATGTTTCATTTATTCATTTTTGTAAAAAACGAAATATTTATTTATTTCTAAAACAAGTGTTTTTTTACTTTCTTTCTGAATTGTGATGAATCGATTCATGGAAAATAGATTTAAAAAAAATTAATCTTTTAGTGCATCGATTCTTTTTTATACGCGATCCAAGATCGATTTAAGATTCGATTTTTTAATGATCATATCTTGAGAGGCAGCAAGCAGCAAGTTAGACGTCCATATGTTTAAATAATACAAGAATGTATTATAAAATAACTGTTGCGTCCAGAAACTCCTTTTTAGTTGAAACATTATCCTCTTTGAGCCCTAAAACAATTGCTACCATGCCCACAGTCTGAAAGTCTTTATTTGTTCTATTTTCCACCTTCTCTCTGAAAATTTCCTATTCTTCAGACAATTTTGCTCCACAAATGCCTTCTTTTTTATTTCTTCAATTTTCGTAATTGATAGAGAAAATACTTTCAGTTCCATTTGGATCAAATCAAGACAAAGAATGGATTGTCGGCTAGAAAAATATGCTTTCAACAATGTTGGGCCTTGTCTGTCTTGTCTTGTCAACAATGTTTGTCTTGAGAGAGAGAGAGAGAGAGAGAGAGAGAGAGAGAGAGAGAGAGAGAGAGAGAGAGAGAGAGAGAGAGAGAGAGAGAGAGAGTGAAAGTAAGATTATAGATCTTTCAAAAATGGATATTCTTCTTTTAGTCCTTGGTTGTAATGCACTTTCTCTTCGGCATTTTGCATTCAGAATATTTTCCAAAGCCATTTCTAGGTAGAGCTTCGCTAGTTCGCATTCACAGAACACGTTAGAACCAATTTGACGAAAGGCCTTGATTGATTGTTAGTGATTCCCGTAAGTGTGGTACAGTTTTTTTCCTCTGGAGGGGGCGATGACCTCCTGCTAGGTGGCGAGATCCGACGCCGACCTATTTCGACTTACGGGAATTTTCCGCAATCAGGTGTCGCTCGCCAGCGTGGTCCCGGCAAGAGACGTAGTGCAGTGCAAGTGAGTGTGTGTGTGTGTGTATAAGTAAGGGGGAAGGATAGGACAAGGAAGAGGTAGGAAAGATCGCGCGCTGTCCCTGGCCCGTTTGGAAGGGTACTGTTCCTGCATTGGCCTGGTGACGATCGGAGAAACAATGGAAATCTATGGGTCAGAGCAGCCGGCCACCAGAATTCTCCACACAGCAACTGAACTGAACCTTGCTGACAAGCTTGCAAGACTGCAGAATGAGATTGCTCGCAGATGCGTAGTGGCCTATCTACTATTAAAGTTACAGATAGGCAATAAAATATAAGCAGATTTGACGTAAAACAGCTGTGAAGAGAGAGGCTAATCGAAAACTTCAAGGTTTGACATTTCTGTGACATCGCAAATTGATGCTTCTCCCGGCCCTTGTACTCACAGCTGTTTAACGTCAAGCCGAACAGTATTATAAACGAATTTTAAATGTTCGTGTAACGTGCAATTTTTTTGATATTTCATCAAAAGCCGTCTCCGGCAAGGGAAAAGCAATGTTGCCATTTTAATTGATTAATTACTAATGATTATTGGTGCGTCAACTACTAAGGTCATTAGTCCCGTAAGTGTAGGTGTCCCATGTTGGTGTTGGTGATCTTGCCCCGCTGGATGGCGAGATCCGGCGCCGACCTATAGTAGGCTATCAGTGTTTTCCGCAACCAGGTATCTCCCACCAGCAGGGGCACCGTACCAGCCGGGAGAAACTTACTGTCCCGGACAGGTCTCTAGACATGTGTAGTGCTTATAAGTGTAAGTGTGTTTAAGGATAGGACAAGAAATGGGAAGGCAAGATCGCGCGCGGTCCGTGACCCGTTTGTTAAGGTACTGTTCCGGCATTCGCCAGGTGTTGATCGGAGAAACCACGAAAAACTACCCATCAGAGCAGCCGTCCGCTAGAATTCTCCTCCAGACAGAGACAGTACTCGACTTAGCAATATGGCAAGTGTCGAAAATGGAACTCAAACCCCAGCAGACGACAACATCCCGGTGAGAGTGCACTGCAGTGACATCAGTTGATTCCCTGAGCCACCTCTCCCGGTTTGCCAATTTGAGAATAATAAAATTGAACATAAAACAATCGATTTAATAAAAAAGGGACAAAACGGGACAAGACGTTAACGAAGGGGCCAATTAGCGTTCTTTTGACGCTTCTTCGGGACAACGAGACCAGAAGCTACGTCCTTCTATGTTGTTGTTATTATTATTATTATTATTATTATTATTATTATTATTATTAATTATTATTATTATTATTAATTATTTATTATTATCATCATTGTTATTGTTATTATTATTATCATCATCACTATTGTTATTGTTATTATTGTTGTTGATGTTCTTGTTGCTGTTCCTCAGGCTGTGCAATCCGGAAGTTTCGTACCTTATATTTCGTAGTCATGTAATTTAAAGTAGTTTCCTCTGTGAAATGGGTTTTTGAGAGGAACATTGCGACAATGTTTTCGTCTTGTCGATAACTGATAATTCTTTGATGGGCAATCACAAGGCAAGAAATCAAAAAACCTTGTTCGTACTATGAATATTAAAAATATTTGCAGTGTGAGAAAAATACAGTGTTTTATAATAGGATTTGACTTGTACACGTTTTACCAGGCTTTTACGAGCCAAGGATGAAAAAATGTAAACACAGCATTTTTGCCAAAAAATGACTTGTATTCGTATGATCGCCCATCAAAGATTTTTCTCTGTAATATTTCGCAAGTTCAATATCATTCCAAACAGGAATACGATATGTCACCATAATTTGCTTATTACTGTTGTCATGTGAGTAACTAAGCTGGACACTTCTTCACTTTGCTGGGAAAGTTTTGATTCCAATTTTTGAAAATCTTCTTTTCACTGCTGATATTAGGATTGTAATAACAGCATTTCTGGCTACCCGACTTTAACCCTTTCAAACAGGTATTTTTTCTGTTCGCTGTAAACATTTCTCCTTTACGAATGATTTGTTTTTACTCTAAAGTTGCTTTCTACACACACACACACACACACACATCTAAATATAACTATACATAGTTATACCACTATATATAGATTCGCAGTTAATCAGTGAACAATTCTGACACAATAAAGTGTCAGAAATAGCCAATTAAAAGTCGTGTGCAGTCCACTGGGGTCTGAAAGGGCTAAACTAAATTTTGAAAGCTATTCGCAACTGAACTTCGAATCTGAGGTGAGAAGTGGCTGCCGGGGCCGATGGCCATGGCAGGAGACGCGATACCGTTGGGTGAACCTGGCCGCGAGTTCCGAGTTTCTTTTTCTTTCTTTCTTTCTTTCTTTTTCTTTCTTTCTTTCTTTCTCTTTCTTTCTTTTTCTTTCTATTTATTTCTATTTATTTATTTATTTATTTATTTATTTATTTATTTATTTATTTATTTATGTCAAAAACAGTTAAAAACTGTGTATGACGTTCTATTGGGAGAAGTTAATTTGAAGTTACATTTATGTTCAGAAGCAAAACAAGAGACCATCTCAGCTTTTGCTCGAGTATCAGGGAAACGACGAAAACCTGATCGAGATGGGGATCATTGACCCAGAAGCTGAGTTCAGTTCTCGTCGTCCGCAGAAGCAAGCTGCCACGCTTTGGGCCGGTTCTCGCGGCTCCACCTAGTCGGGTTTACGCAAAACCGGTTCATACGTGAAGGTAGCCGAGGGTCGTGATGCGCTGTCAATTGTTTTATTAAGTAACGTGTTTTACGTTTATGCTCGTGTTGCGGTAACCACTGGAATCCCCGCGATGCCGCGTTAATATTAGCTAGGATGCTGGTGAGAATACTTTGGAGCAGTTATCGCCAAACCGCCGAGAGCGGACAATTTTCGGTTGTTCGCGGTCATGCCCAGAGTTGGCCAAGGTTGGTTAAGAGGTCTGATGAAAAATCTGTTCTTACTTTTGTTATTTCTTACGAACTATATTTCAATTTTTTGTAATATGCAATTCCGTTTCAATTTATTTTTTTGTACACACTTTCCTTAAAATTTGTTTAATATTTAATAGAAATGTGTGTTTATATTTGAAATTAAATTATTTGAAAAACTATTTTTTTCTGCCATGGTTTTTTGGTAGCTCACAGAAGGATTGAAAACGGTATGATTGCTCATAAGCTTCAGAAGTGTCGGGACCACTGCTTTAAAGAATCGCTTTGACATGTAGAGATTTTTTGAATTTTTTGAACATCGTATCTCCTAGGGATGAACGACTGAAAAGGAGCAAATTTATAATTTATTATTAAGTGTTTTTGCTTTATATCAGAAAACAATTAAGTTCATTATTTTTTTATTGATTGGGATCTTGATTGTATTGGTCAGGCGCCAGTTCATATTCAACAATTGACTCCCAACGGACCTCTTGCCCCCTTCAAAATTTCACCGACCCCCCCTCCAAGGGGTCTGTACCGAGCCCGTTGGGAACCACTGATTTAGTTCAATCAGTGGTTCAATCAATTCAGTTCTATTTTTAGCCGGCAATTTTCTCCGTGGCCAGCAAAGTAACTGGAGGAAGGTATTTTGTTTTGGTGCTCGCTTTAACTGCGACACACATACGAGTGCTCCTATTTCCGTACAGTGCTGTTACTGACCTTCTTCATTGGCATGCAGTGGCGCCTGGTGGAAAAGTGTATCGAAACCAGTTCTGAATCTGGTGCATCTCTTCTGCAAGGTACGTGGTCTTCATGGAGTATATAAGCGAGAGGCAGAACACCAGATGAAGGTTCTGCTTCAACGAGACAAGATGCTCCTCAAATCTGGCAAAGCTTTCTGTTATTGCATGGTTCTGCTTCTGTGGTGGGGCCTCAATGTATCATGTGATAATAGTTCAAATACTTCATACCTTCGTAAGTACGGAATTTCAATGTATGTGCTGTATATTGCATAAGTAGAAAATCGAAGACACTGAAAGTATTTTGAATTTGTTAAAACCATTCCACACTGATTCCGACGGTACATACGTGTTGCTTACAACTATTGAATATCTGGTTTAATTTATTCGAAATATTTTGTTTTAAAATGTTCATATGCTGAAGAAAGGTTTTCGTGAATGTTTGAATACGCACATTTAGGTACATCATTTGAGCTGTTCGGAAGCTGTGCATTATGATTTTAGTGATGGTACAGAGCAGAAACAAAAGTTAAAGCACATAAGCACATAATTAACTGACGAGTAATCATATAGATATAATAAAATGCATTAATACTATTTAGGAACAAGATTATTGCTGTCTTGTTATTCATTAAAAAGTGTTGTTAACCCTTTTTTCCTGAGTGTAGCGAGGTGTTCCGTCTCCCTTTAAAAATCGTTGATAAAAGGTGGAATGCCAATTTCACAAGACTCGCCGCTTGCGAATTTCAGTAAATAAGAGCAATTTACTTGACCCGTTCAGATTTTAAGTTAACGTTGGCAGCAGTTTCTGGTATTGAAACCACTTCTCAATTTCAAAAATACAAGCGAGTTCAAGGTCGTTACTGATAACCTCGCAACCTGGCTGTTTAGGTTTCATTAAACACATTTGAATGAGAATTTCTACGAATACCTCGATGTCATCAAAGGAACCTTTCTAAGTGGCAATGGAAATAATCGTTTAAGTTCGAGCAAGAGTTGAATTCTGAAATCCGTGTTAGTTTGAATTTCAAGATAACGTCTATGTTATAGAAGTCAATAGTACTTGAATAGATTTTGATCAAATAAAAGACCAGATATGAGTTCAGAAATGCCTCCTATACTTCTTGATTTCATATTTCAATGTTTTCAACCCAATGTGCACATTGAGTTTCAAAATTTCGTTGATAAAGAGTATCTTAGAGGCAAGGAACAAAATTCAACAAAATCTGTTCTATTTAAATTTAATCGTCTAAACATCGTTGCTAATATTTATTACATGGATTTTTACAATTATTTACAGCTCCTGATGTGAAAATATGTAGTGCAAAAGATCCAAAAATCGATGAATGTTTTACCAACTCTGCGAACAAAATGTTGAAACATCTTGCCGACGGTAAGTTAAATCGCTAAGGACGTGCTAGAATTGAAATGTTTATTTCCAAAGTGACATATCTTCAATAAATACATTGTTTAGGAATAAACAGTATTCACAATCAGCTTTCAAGTAGGTTTCCGCGGTTTTTTGACACTTTTTACCAGAAGAGAACGCATTTTTGTGAATACACTATTTAGCCACATGATGGAGAAGGATCTTAAGAATATACGTATCTAGAAAACAAAAAGAAATGAAAAACGCCACTTTGGGAATAAGCTTTTCACCGATTGAAAGTTTTAGAAACTGAAGAACCACGCAATGGGTTAAGGCGCACTTTCCCACATTGATAAAGTTATTAATTACTATTATTAATATTATTATTGCCATGCTAATAACGTAATTATAATGTTTAATTTAACTCTCTCAAGTCCAAACAATGTGTTTATGTTTTATATCAAACAGTTCTTAAAAACGTTGACTTTAATCAACATATTTTACATTTTGTTTTTCGCATTTGATGTTGTTGTCCTTGACAAGAAATCTCTCCGAAGACTATTTTGTGGTATCTCATTCTAAATATTACATTGTGTTGACTGAGGTGATGTGTAAATATTATATTATATAAAAATGTTCTATAAAATTATTTATTTACAAAATCTAATGAGTGCGAAGTTGAAAACTTTGTTGGCAATTTTGTAATCGCGGCGAATTGTGTTTAATATCATTAAGAGGTATAGATTCAGAGGTTCAATGTACTATATTGGCAATTCGTAAATCAGAAGATAAATATTACTCATTAAGTGTTTTTTCAAGATAATGTATAGTCTCGCATATATATATATATATATATATATATATATATATATATATATATATATATATATATATATATGCGTTTCCCGATTTAATATTTAACGTAAATGCTAATCTTACCTTTATATCTAACTTCACATGGATAGGAAACTCACAGAGCACCTATGAGATTAATTCAGTTTTGAAAATATGCTGAGGAATAAATCTAATAGGTTTCTATTTTTTATCGTAGTTAGCAGTTGGCAGGTGGTGGCTAAGTCGAAATGAGTTGCTTGGATTATTGTGTTTATTTTCGAGAAGAAATTGTTAAATAGCGCAATATGGTGAACTACAGGGTGTAAATTTCAATTCTTTGTGCAGTTGAGTGTTTGAGATGAACCAGGGTGCATGAGTGACAAGTCTGAGGAAATGTTTTTGGATGATCTGTAATTTATTGATGTTAGTTTTAGAAGCGTTGATCCAGATAGGTCATGTATACAGCATTAGGGGTCTAATTATTGGTTTATAGATGGTAACGGCATTGTTTAACGAGTGCCCACTATTGCGATTTAAGAGAGGCTTCAGTTGAATTAGTTTTATTTTGGCATGCTCTGCTTTTACGGATATGTGATTTTTCCAATTAAGTCTGGTATCAAGATTCATTCCTAGGTATTTGACAGATTGATTGTGTGGGGTCCATGGAATTGAGTGGTTGGTTTTTGGGAGTGGAGTTGGGGTTGAAAATGTTCTTAATGGGAATATTTTGGCGGATGATTTTGTAGAACTGAGTTTGATTTTCCATTTGACAGACCAGTCATTAAGTTTATTTAGATGTGTTTGAATTTGTTTATATATTAGATAATTTGAATGATTCGACATGAAAATGGCGTAGTCGTCGGCGAATTGGGCGATGTGTGTATGCGATGTTATGCGAATGTCGGCCGTGTAGTATATGTTGAAAAGCATGGGGGGCAGTGGTGAGCCTTGAGGTAATCCAGCTGTAATTCTGCGGGGATTAGATGTGTGTTTGTCAACTGTGACTGAAAATGTTCTTTCTATGATGAAGCTATTTATTAAATACTTGGGAGTACCAATTTCTTAAAGTTTGAATGTAAAGCCAGTATGCCACGATTTTCAAAACGCTTTCGAAATGTCTAAAATGGTAACTGTGTGTGTGCTCCGTGATTCATAATAACTGATGAGAAGTTGAATCTTTGTTAGTGAAGTCAAACTGGTGCATTGGGATTGTTTGAGTTTTGTTTAGATGGGAATTTAGTCTTTTAAGAATTAATTTTCTAGGATTTTTGATAGAGTGGGAAGAAGGCTTATGGGTTTATAGTTGTCAGTGCTAGTGAGATTCGTGAGTGGCTTGGGGATGGTTATTACATTTGAATTTTTCCAAGTAACGGGGAAATAGCCAGTTCTAATTATTGAGTTGTAAATATTGGTGATATATGCTATTGTGGGCTTAGGTAAGCAATTTCAAAATTGTATTACTTATTTTGTCGTGTGCACGTTTTTAATTAATTTGATGACTTAATTTGGGGAGCAGGGGCGGATTCATATTCTTGCCGCCTGTAGGCACATCAAATTTGCCGCCCCCTGTTTAAAATCAATGTTACATTTCAAATTGTAACGTTTCAGTAACAATTCCTCATTAATTTGAACGTTTTAACTTTAAAAGTAACATTACATTTTGCACATTGTTTAGTAACACAACTCTGCATTAAAAATATATTAATGTTAACATTTATTTATCACGAGTTATTAGTACATGGAAAAAATATACAAGCTGAAAACTAAATATGTTATCTAATCTATATGTTTATACTACCTCAGTAATAGAATTGTCGAATGAACTGCAGCAGTGATCAGTTGCACATACAGGTTTAAAGAATTCATTTATTTTTTTGTCTTATCAATTTCATTTTGACATTTCTCTTCCTTTTCTTTTCGGATTCTTGCATATTGACTTCCGATGAACCTTTTTCGATAATCACTCATTTTAAAACTTCAAAATATCATTTTTACTCAGCAGGCTCTTATCGATACACAAGAATAGTAACAAAAGAAAGAAAAGGGTTATTTCCAGATCTGTCTTCTAGAACTAACTCAAGAAGTAATGGATATCGCTACTTTCTATATAGCGCAATATGAATGCATGGCGAAATCCGTCAGCGATTTCTGATTGGCTACTTCAAACTCCTTACTGTAAGAATGTAATTCTTTCTGATCAATCAACCAATCAGAAGTCGTTGGCGAGTTCTTTTCATGTATTCTGTAACATTGAAAATGTCCCCATTTGAAATTCAAACTTGTTATAAATCAAAGGTTTAGGGGGCGGCTTAAGACTTGTTTAAATCATTTTTAAAATAAAAATATGATTATGCTGTTATAGTTTTTAGAGAACCTAAATTTGTTTTAGAAAATATCAAGAAAATTTTGCGCCTTTGGAAATTTGCCGCCCTTGAAAATTTGCCGCCGTAGGCACGTGCCTACTGTGCCTATGCGTAAATCCACCTCTGTTGGGGAGATGTAGTTAATTTTGTGTGGTACATTGTAGTTGGGAGCTGCTGCTATTTCGAGTATGTTTGGATGCAAGGGACGAGTTGGGGTCGTATTGGGAGTGAACGATTTTCCAAAGTGATTGGCTAATTGCCTAATGCTTCAGCCTTCTCAAAATTAGAGAATTTCTTGCCCATTGGAGTTGTTAGCGGGGGTATCATTGCTTTATTTTTCAAGATGTTTTCGTGAATTGCCTCGAGTTGTTATTTGTGCTTAGAGACTAAACGAATCTCACCTCATTGTAAGCCCGACCTTCGCTTATCCGACGTACCGTGTTATCAGACGTATTATCTGCATAGTTGTTGCGTTGTTGCTCCCGAATGTACAACTTTGAAGAATGGAGTAAGAAATCTGATAAGTCCGCGAACACAGTAAGGTCGGGTGTACGGTTTCTTTTCATTGTACCCAGTGCAGAGCATATTGTCATGTGTCGGTGAAAGTTGTTGCACTGTTTAAATGACGAAATTTACGCAAGTATGGCGACGAAAAGAAAGAAAAGAAGGTAATGCCGATGTAATAAAAACTGGAGGCATAAAACGAAGCTTTTGCTTTACTTGAATTGAATTGACGCACAAATCTAAGCACAAAGATGAATGGTTGTTGTATGTAAATGTAGTGTGAATGTGATTGTTTATTTTTTCTTTGTTAAATAGTTTTAGTCACAGAACAATAAAGGAAAGTAAATGTTATACGTGTGTGTGCCCATGACAACTTGAGAACATAAATCGGATTTGTGTTGCCAGAGAGATATTATAAATACGAATAAACAGCGTAGGGCATTGGTGCGCTACAGTAATGAGAATAAATTTGGTATTATTATTTTAATAATAAAAATATGTCTCCATCGGTTCCACATTATACTGAGGAATGATACTATCAGCCGGGAATTTGAAATGAGCAATGAATTTTTAGCCCTACTGTTTTAATTAATTAGATAAAAAACACTGAGATTTATAAGTATTGCAAGTACGACTTAAATAAGGTCCTTTTTTTAATTTTATATAAGAAAAATACTGAACTAGCCAATACAGGTAGAAATACGGAGAAACGAAAAGAAAGGTAGAAGGAAAGAAATAATTTAGTATTTCAATCTCTCCTGTCCAAAGTTTGCAAAAATTACAACAGGATGCCTTCAAATGTTTTAATGCAATTTTCAATGCTGGCGATTAATGTGTGTTTTTGAACTGAATCACTTCGTCTTTCTTTACATTTCAGGCATACCCCGTTTGAATGCAGTACAAATGGAGCCTCTCCATTTTCCATTATTGAGTTTGGAGCGTAACAACTCCATATTTCCGTCCTTGGCCTTCAACATTTCCAACACAGTGCACAGAGGCTGGAAGGACGTCGTGGTGTTGCGTTCGAAGTAAGGGAACATATTACCATTTCCTTCATTTTCATCATTCTGGGGGTTTTCGTCACATATCCTTTGGCGCGCGGCGATGGTGTGACGGTTAGCGTACCGGACTGTTGTACCCAAGTTGGCGGGTTCAAACCCGATCGAAGCCGTGGATTTTTAAGGGCGAAAAAATCCTTCGCCTTCCTTCGGAGGGGAAGTAAAGCCGGCTGTCCCATGTTAGTAGATTTACTTGCATGTAAAAGATCCTCAAGCCTAAATGACGCCTCTGAGCTAAATTCAAATCGCCTGTTTCTCGCCCAAGAAATACCTCGTTTCTCTGCTAGTTGGTGAAAGGGGCGTAGCGAAATTTACGTGGTCAGACGGAAGAGCAGGCCTCATGGCCTGAGTCTCGCCACGTAAAATAAGGCATCAATTCAATTCAATCCTTATTTGGTCACAACTAGCGACCCCTGCTCTGAGTCAACTCCAACAATTTACATCCCAGAGAGCACGTTTTCTGGAGCCCGGAATACCTACCTGTACTCCATAAGTAACGTTAGTTGAATTCAGGACAAAATATCATTGAGCGTTTTTGACAAAATTTGATAACAGAAGTATTCGCTTCAATGTCAATCATACTATTTTTCATAGAAAAACGAGATAAAGATTTGGTATAATAATCCTGTCAACAAAATAATGAAACTACCTCTCCGCGTAGCGAAATGAAGGCTCAAGAAAACGTGCGCGAATTATTGCTTGACCCGAGCCAACATTACGTTACTGGGCCGTGAGTCGTAATGCCATTGCGGCCTATCTTTAGCCAGCGCTTGGATCCTTTTACAGGTGGGGGGATTTGGTGGCAGTCACGTGACGCTCTGGGCGCTCCATGATAACGTATGTCATCATTAAGGGGTGTATTTTAATGAAATGTAATATTTTTTCTTTTCACTTTAGAACAGTGACGTTTGGTACATACATTAATTTCATGTTAAGATAAAAGAAAATCGCTCATTTCTGTGTTACTATTTTGCATTTTTCATCGATTTTGACTAATAATTTTGTTTTACCTTTTGGAGTAACTTTTGATGCATTTTCGCTGATTTCAACGATTTTAAAATCATTTTAACGGCACTTGTTTCAAATAGTATTTACGGGTTGCACCAAATGATCTCCACAGAATTTCTGGGTGGAGGGAATCCTTCAGGTGGAGCCCAGGTTTGATTGGAAATTAAAGTAAAATCAGGCGCAATCTTGTGCTGCAGCTCCTTTTAGTAGAGTTACAACAAAATTAACAGCACAAAAAGCTTCTGGGTGAAAAACCACGCAGATGTGCCACTTTTCATGGAGTTTGGGCACACTGTTCAACCGCATCGCTGCTGGCCTCTGGCGGAACATTTTAGATACTTGTCTCTTAGCAACAGGCGAAAAATAATGATCGTGGTGCATCTACCAGCATATTATTTAAATTATTTATTTTCCGCATTTGTGTTGTATTTATCTTTACCAAACTTTACAAAGACACTGCGTCAAATCCAGAAGAAGAGCCTATAAATAATTCGTATCTACTCAAACACTCCTTTTTGTGGAATCAATGTCGTTTACATGTCGTTGAATTCACTTTTATTAGAATATACGAAGATCATGATCATATTCAAAATTCTATAATAAGCAGGGCTCGGATTACGATGATTCTTCATCTTTTCATTGGTGTATTCTAGACGTAGTTAACTTATAAATCAATATTTATCACGACCTATAGGTGATAGAATAAATAGTTATTGATTCATTTTTGTAATATTTTGCCATTTTCAATATTTAGGTCATTTGTTTAATATTTGCATCATTTTTGTAATTTTTAATCATTTTGTTTTTTGGTGTTTTTGTTAGTAAATGTTTCATGAATTTACAATGACAGACTAAAACTAAATATTGATTGTATCATCAGATCATGACGATATCCACTATTGCAATGGGCTCTGTTTTTCTAACTTTAAAAATTACACGGATCTACGGTAACTTTCTCGGCCTTTCAAAACTGACGGTTGGAAGATCGGAGCTATGGATTACATTTCTTCCTAAAATAAATATTTTATATTATATATAATTTTATACATATATTGTTTATAAACAGTTCTAAAATTCATTGAATAAACAATCATTCTCAGCCAAAATTTTTAGAGGTTTAAAAAATATCGGGGTCATTTTCCCCTTATTTTTAAGTTATTTTATAAACAGTTGTAAAATTTATTGAATAAAAAACATTCTCAGACAAAATTTTGAGGTTTAAAAAAATATCGGGGTCATTTTCCCCTTATTTTTAAGTTATTTTATAGGTCATTTTCAGAGAATCTTTGCCTCATTAGAATCCAAACCCTAATAATAAGTATTTCAATGTTTTGACGTTGCGACTACCAAAAACCTCTTCCCAGGGTCAACCCGAACGCTCATGAACTCTTCTTCGTCCTCTACGCCCCGCAGTACTTCGTTGGAGGCAAGTACGAAATCACTGGCAGCATTATAGGTATCCCGACTGAAGGGACAGGGGATATGGACGTGTATTTCGGTAAGTTCTCTTACGCTCTTTTAAAATTACCAGAAAGGCGCTGAAGGCAATTCAAAATTGTCTTTGCACCTGTTTTGCTCGCGTGTGTGCGTTACGACGAGGCGTACGTAAGACCCTGATTTACATCCACGTGAAATCTTTATGAATTTATGCAGTAAAAACTATGCACTGGGAAATGCCATGTAAAGCACCCTATATTAACTCATCGTAATACGTAATGTTTCTCATGTTCTTAACACACAGTACGTTCAACCGGCACTCCTAAACCGCTGAAAAAACATTTAAAAGAAAAATCTTAGTAAACAGTATTTTGTACTTTACTCAATATAATATCCATCGTTAAATATATTTAACCATGCATTGATAAAAAAGTGTTGGGAAAAATTTAGTGCTGTGCGATGCAGTGAAGTGTAAGTTATTTCGTTTTCTCCCTCTTTGTTTATTTTCCTCCCATTTTTTTACTGCTGTTCTAAAATGTTTTTTTGCAAGGCTATATTGGTATGCCATGGTATTTGTTGATTTATTTATCTATGTAAATAAGGGTTTCACGTATTAGAAAACGTAATACTTATAGGTATTATATTTTATTGTATTGTAGTGTTAGGTGAATTTTTATCCCTAGCTGTCTAAATGTGATTACGACTGAGTTGGTTAGACATTACTTGGCAGGGGGCGGTCTAAGCTGCAGTTCTTCTACCAACTTGTTATGTTTCTCTTCTTTTGTTATTTCCGTCTTCTCCCTTTTTGGAAAGGCAATGTTTATGAATTCTTCGATTTGTGACCACTTTGTCATTTTCCAATATTTGTGTTAACAAACTGCTTGGCGATAATTAGGCACCTAGTTTGTAAGTCCACCTTTGTTGGCTCTTCGTGGTCCCAGCGCCTATGCCAGCTCGTCATGGCCTTTCTCTGGCTTTCTTTTTCTCTCCCTCCGTTCCCTTTTGTTTCGTAGTAGCTTCTTTCGAAATACTGTCTACTTCCGCTCTAGAGTGGTAGAGTGCTAAGAGGTCTATCAGGGCAACTCCCGCTCAGACCAACACTCCAGTCTGCGAGATCATCCTGTACAGATAGATTTATTATTTCTGCTGGTAGGTTTATACAACCTGGTGGCAGAACACTACAATTAACATATTACAATTACGAATATAGGTACAATGTAATTTTAATAATTTTAAGATAATAATGAGATAACAAAATAATATCATAACTCAACATTTTATGACTCTACTGCACAGATATTTTAACCAATAAATAGACTTCACTTCACTTCACTTCATTACATTTGCACTCACTTTTCTTTCTTCTTCTATATTGCACTACACTTAACAACACGTCACGACACTCCAATTCAACTACTACTTTAAATATAATTATATATTTAATGAAGCAATGTATTTAATAGTCATTATTACAATACTAATAATAAAAATAACAATAGTAATAAAATAATTATTTTAATGAGCATAACTTACTAATTAATACATTTTACAAATGGCCTTATTTAATATACTTTCTAAATCTTTGTACACCTAGAGGGATCCATGGCTGTCGCAGGCAACTTATTCCAGTCCGTTATTCTATTTGTGAAGGAAAATTTTCCAACATCTGTTCTCTGTGGCCTGAACTGAATTTTGTGCTTGTGATCCCCTCTACTGATGAAAAGTGTTAATAAAGAAAGATATTAACAAAGTCAGGTACTAAAGTTTCCTCAGCTTTGTAACCCTAGCCTGTTGGCCCACACCGGTGTCGCTTGAAGCATTTTGACGTTGACGACGTTACAGAGAAGTCTTGTTTTTGTAAGTGCTTCGGTCCTCCTATATTTGGCATCAGTCGTGAATGGCCACTTGCAATCCCTGTTGCTTCTAGTGACACATTTTTGGCGTATAGTCGAAAGTTGAGTTTCGAGTCTAGCCCTATTCTCCGGTCCGATTTTAGAACCTTGTGAAACTTCACAGATCATTTCCTTCTCCAACATCTTTTTCTGTACAGTAATATATAATTACTCCTTCGTTTAGATAACTGTCAGTAATTCTCAGAAGGTAATCTGGCGTGTTTTTCCTTTTTAATGCTTCCAGAAGATGTTCTCATCTTGCTGAATTGAAGGCATTTCTGACGTCTGTTGCGACAAGGGCACCGAATCCCTTTCTTCCTCGCACAGTCACTTGTCCTTCTTCGGCTAGTTTCACAACCGGCATGATGGCGTCGATCTTCGAGCGGCCTTACCGAAATCCATTCTCTCTGAGAGCCCTTTTATTTCTTCGAGGTGATTCTGAAGTCTTTGGTGAAGAAGGTCTTTGAGAAGTTTGATTATAGTGTCTAAATGGCAGATGGGCCTGTAAGAAGATGTCTGATTCAGGGATTTCTCCGCTTTCCGTACCAAGGTTAATTTTTGTGGTTTCCACGTTTTAGGAATCTCCCCTTTCTTCAGGCATGCCTTGAAGATGTCTCAAAAGATTTTTCGGGGATACCTCAATTACTTTCTTCAGTACTTCACTTGGTATGCCGTCAGGACCTGGAGTTTAACATTTTTAATTTGCATTCCCACGTGCTCCAATTCCAGATAGTGAACAGTTAGTCTTCCGTCACTTCACGTGGGTCGAATGTATGTCTTGTTCAGTGGTCTTGTTGTAGAAAGAGATCTTGGATGATTTTATTCACCCATTCCGGATCATCCAGTCCGGGAATATTCTGGACTCCTTTCTTGTCTATTCTCTGAGCTCTTTTCTTGCACATTTATAACGCGCTTGGAGTATTGTATCGCCTTTTGATCTGGTTGCTTTTCTTCTATCACAAAGGCACTTTTTTCTTCAATTTGCTAGTCCACCAGTACATAGGGACTGTCTTTGGAGCTTTATAACTTCTCAGCATTGGGTATTCGCAGGCAGCTACTATATTCTCATTCTGAGTTTTTAACTTACTTTCATGAATACCTTCACACTACCAAGTATATGGACATAGTTGGTGATATTCGTGGTCCGAATAATTGTAAAAATACTCTTCAAACTCATTATCAGCAAAGTTCTGCCCTGCTCTGACAGGTGACAGCTCCTGGTACCTTTTTGTTATTTATTGTGCTTAAATTGCTATTTGAAATTTCACCCAACAGTAGCCCGAAGGTTGCACCAAGAAGGTTGCCCCGTCATGATGAAAATGTATGAGTCCAATAGACCGTCTATACAGATATCTTTAAAATATTTACGTATGGTAATTTATTTATTTCTTCCGTACGCTCGATTGGAAAGTCTCTTTGCTGCTATTCAGAAATAATAATATTCACTTTGGTTTAATACATTTCAATCTGTATTCTGCTGTGAAACATATATTATATCCAAATATGCCTTTTAATAACAACAATTTCATAAACACAATTATTCAAAAATCCCCCTTATTATAATTTTATAATATTCTTTCTAGATCCCTCCCCTTTCCATGCATGGCCAATTTTCCCCTTAAATAACTAATTTCGAATTAAAAAAAAATAATGAAAGACTTGGTCTTCCTACAATAGTAAATAAAAAAAATGTTCCCCGATTTGTTACTTTTCTTTCGTAGAGCCACTGCATTCTTGAACGGTGTTCTATCTCCATTTCAGTTCCATTTTCGTTGAATTTGGTCCTCTCCAATACTATCCACGTCCTCCACACACGCAATTATCTTCCGTGTCTAATTACACATTAGCCTATTCATTATTCATTAAGAAAATCTTACTGACTCTTAACATCTCGTCTCTACGTTCGACTCCTACCGCGTCAGAATAGCCTCGCCTCCATCACCTCCAACCATCATCTCCCTCCGGTTGTTTGCGTTGCGCGATTTTCAGCTGTCTCCTACCCTGCGCGAAATTGTATTCAAATACGTTTCTTCTTCGTTCTAGTGCGCCGACCATTCGATATTTCGCACACGATCTAATTCCTGATTGGTCACTCGCACTTAGCACCGTGTCCGTTTATTCTCTGGTTCTTGTTCGTAAGAATTTTTGTAATTTATTTTCTCATCCACGGAATTTGTTCACGTGTTCTTTTAACTGTTTTATTTATCATGTACATTATATATTATCCCCACTATCAATTCTGTTTATCTTCCCTTGTATTCTTTCTAATTAAAATTCACTTCCTTGTTTCTCTTCCCTACCCCATTGTTACTGTTGTTCGTATTTATGCTTATATGCATTTATTGCTCCTGTTTCTACAGACGTGTAATTACCTATCACATTATATAACTAATAAAACAATTGGTCGTTAAAAGGTGACAACCTGTCGTGCATGTCCACAGAGAACTGCACGTTGTCAGTCACTGTGCGAGGTCGTCTTGAAGATCGCAACGGCGAAGAATACTATGTCATTGTCGACGCATTCCAGCACTCGTATTATGAAAAGTTTCAAGTAGACTTCAAGAATCTATTCAACAACACCGCGCTAAGTGAGTATTTTGTAATTGATAAATCTTCAAAAATTGATATGAAGAATTGAAAACATGTATAAGTTACGTCACTCTCAATATCTTGAGAAATAAAATTTTTCAGCTTCGGGATGTATTAGAACTTTACATATTCTAATTTGAAAAAAAGAATTGAAATTGGTTCTTTTATCCCTTCTGTGACCGTCGGACGGTCAGACAGACGAATGGTCGAACATACATATTTTTCTAAATTTAGCAACTGGATTTATCAACTTTTTTTAAGCAGGGCCCTGTAATATGAGTTTTTCTGCCGACATTTAGCCTTTTTTTTCACCCACTATTACATCTTACTCAGAATTATCTCTACTCAGTAGCGAGATAGTAAAAGTACTTTTTCTGTATCAAGAATCCCCAAAACGTGTCGAATTCTCGAGATCGTCTTGATGCGGTCGATCGTCTCGAATTCGAGAAAACATCTCCAACCGGTCGAATTCTCGAGATCGACTGTTTGCCGTACAACATAACTTTTTTATTCATTGTCTATGAGAAAGTAATAATATGATAATTTATTCTCGGTGATTTATTTTCCCAAAATTTTCACTTTATCGTATACGTTACGAACACGGAGTAATATATATATATATATATATATATATATATATATATATATATATATATATATATATATAGTTTAAGAAAAGTTATGTATTGCAGCTGTTAAATGAATATATGAGTATATAATAAATATCTATAATACAAGTAATATGTATATTTATTATATTTATTTGTATATAATAATAAATTACTCTAAGCTGACAAAAAAATGGGATAACAATAGGCAAATATAAAGATGACAGTAGTATCTCCTTCTAAAGATATGAAAGGACACTGTATTGGCAGAGCTTTCATTCGCACTCAAGTGATTTTTATTTATTTTCGTTTTTTCTTAATAAATTTATTTATTTATTTATTTATTTGTTTACTTATCTATTTATCTATTTATCCGTTTATCCGTTTATCCATTTATCCATTTATCTATTCATCTATTTATCTATTTGCTCGTTTGTTGCTTTTACGCAGCGGCCGTCACGAACAAAGTCATCAACTACAGTTACCGCCCCGTTCTGGACGCGCTCACCCCAGCGATAGACCAAGTGTTCGCGGTGATTTACGGGCCGCTGGCGCAGAGGATCTTCGACCGGGTGCCCTACAGGCAGCTGTTCACCGACTTGGACTAGGGCCTCAGGAGGGACGCGGCACCGCCACGAAGCACGGGCCTCGATGGCTCGGAACAAATGCTGCCGTCTCAGCAGCGTTGCCGATCAGGAGATCCATGTTTGAGTTTCGGCGTTGGCGGTTTGTTGATAGTAGCCGGGCGAAATTCAATGACGGGAAGACAGAAGATCTGTGGAGCAGAATTCTATTTTTTGTGGTCGGAGCAGTTCCTTAACTACGTGCGACCTGTCCTCCCTCGGCCTTCTCCCCTGCGCACACACGAACACACGTTCTTACTTTGCACTCCAACATATGTCAGTATATCACTTGAAAGCTTACTGCCCGAATAATATTTCTGCCTATATGACAGCTAGCGGCTGACATGGGAAAGGGGGGTTCCGTTATCCAATCAGAGGCTTCAAATTCGGATGACGTCATCGCAGTGTCGCCGGTACGTATTAATAAAAACTGAAATCTTACAACGCAATGAAACTGAAAATTGAAGAGCGCTCTTGCTTCTTTTGATATGCATCACGTATGTGGCCCTGTGTCTTCTACTGCTGGGTGCTCTTATTGCGACTTGTTACTTGCTACTGCTGCTACTGTTGTGATCGGATTCAAAACGAGCACACGACCGTCCTTCTGCCGTCGGAGTAAGTGGCGGCATCGCTCTACCCATGCGAGGTTGCCAAGTAGAAATGCTATTCAGGCAATAGAGCTGGTTCTGGGCAGGGGCTGTGCCCCGCTGGAGGAGGTACCTAGATGGGGTAACCCAACCAAAACGATCGGCGCCGGATCTCATATTCTAGCGGGGCAGTAAAAGCTCCTTTTCCGAGATCTAATTTGCACTACACTTGCGGGACTATTAATTCTCATGGCGAACCCGGAAATAAAAACAATTAGTTAATTAAAAGCCAAGAAACACAACGTTGGAAAGCATCGATGCTCAAAGTTAAATCACTGACACAGAGTGAAAATCCGCCTCAAAATTATTAATGTCTGTAAAACTAATTTAGGTACCTCTGACATTAATATTCATGCAGTGGAATCATTTAATATGACAGTGACCGTCTTCATTAATTTATAATTACGATTTAACTGTCACAACAGTGGGGAAAATGGGAACTACTTTCAAAACTTTTAATATGAAGTTAAATCTTACTAAAATAATGTGCCAAATGTACGGACGAAAACTTTCACAGTTCCAAAGAAAAAGAACTTAGATGATATCGCCAACGCATAGAGATAATTTTCAAAACATACATGTAATTCTAGAAGTCACACTAATCTTTAGATTTAAATTATTTGAAGGTGATATTAATCTATCCCATCCTCTTTCAATACTAACCTTGAATTGACCATTTGCCTAGCTCACCTTCCACTGTTCAAACACTAAAAAAGAAAAGAATAGGAAAAGAGTTCTGAATTGCCACGTGAAAATTTTGCTAGGTTTTATCTATTGTCAGTTTTTTCTGATACAAATTTCTCGACAACGTTAAAACGTCTATCACCAAACCTTGATGGTAAAAACATATGCATCAATAAATGGATGTTAAAAACTGCAATATTTAAATTAAATTCAATTTAATACGTCAACATCGACGTTTCCGAGTCCTAGACCCCAGCAAATCAACAATGTGACAACTCGGAACGAACGTGGATTCAGAACTTAATTCGAACAGTTGGGAGAAACTCCAGGAAGAAATGTGCAAATCTCGTACGTTTGGTCGCGTACAAATTGGAAATTGTCGATAAAATCACGAATCTCCAAGTTAGGAGTCTTGCTTAATTTATGTAGTGAGTAGATTCACGAAACTTAGTGAAAAAGAAGTATTGGGTGAACTTAAAACATTGAATCATCTAGGGGGTTAGAAGTACCTATACTGTTTCATAAGATTCGTGAACCAAAAAATTTATGTGTAGAGTTGAAGGAACTAAAACTAGTCAAGATTTACAAATCTTATCAATGGACAAATTCTCAGCATGTCACGAACAATAAATTCTCTGAGAATTTTGAAAAGATGAATGTCATTTACTAAGACTATTTCACAAATGCAATCAATTTAGTTGAAGTTAATATGGTGTATTTAATGTATCTTAACTTTTCCATAAATAGTGCATACGAGCTGTAATACATACTGAGATCGTGCAGGTGACCTTGGAATAACATTGTTTTTGTAACATGTGTATTTTTTTGATTAATTTACCTAAACACACATTTCCTAATGCCGTGATATTTGAATGTAAGTGCAATGCTAAGAAAGGTCGGCTGAAAAAAATACTCGTATTATTTCTTAATTATCGAATCAGATATTCCAAGTTTTGTTAATTGCGCTGAAGATTCGTTAATTTTGTTTCGTCAGATATATCTCAATTGAATATTAATAAATATTCAAATTAAATCCTCCAGTAGTGAAATTCATAGGTTACTGTTTTAAAAACATCGATTAAATCGTTTCGAGTCGAATATTTAGAAACGTCAATATTTTGTTGCAGTGGTCTCTCGTGCTTACGATGCAGGGTTGCACAACCCCCAGATAATCGAAAAAGATCTCATAATATCTTAAGAATATGCATTTTTCTTTCAATGACAATCAATATTGAAGATATTGCAGCAATATCGATGGATATGAAATCATTTTGAAACCAAAGAGCGTCCAACCAACGTTCTCGTATGTCTCTGGTGCCTTGCCAGGCAATGCATTAAATACCTTGCCAGATATTGCACCCCGCTCTTGGCTCTTAGGTGGATTACTGGATTTACTTCATTTATTCTTTGGACCTTGGATTTAACACAGGGAACATAGGACTTTTTGGTGATGCAAAGGAGGTGGCGCTGTCTAGAGCTGCGGCGACGGAGGGAGTCTTAGGGGAATAATAAGCTGTCTTTGACTCGCTGCAACGTGATTTAATGGATTTCGCTTGTCATTGAAAGTACACAAGTTCAGTCAATTATTAACGGCATTTAATGCATTCTTTATGATTAGAGAATTTGTTTTCATATGATATTAGATGTATTGATTCAAAATGTACACGTGTTGAATTATTTGCGCAAAGTTGGCCGTTATGGAAAGACGTCCCGTTCTGTCTACAACGGCGGATGCAAATTTCTCCCTGTAGCAGTCTGCAGTTACAGATGCAGAGCCACAGAGAGTACCGATGGGAATACGAGTGTGTGTGTGTGAAAGGATCTTTGTTGCAAAATCTATCAGGGTAGCGAGTGTTTTGAAATATAATTATTTTACTTATGTGAAATGTGTGGAAGCAATAGTGCTTGTTGCGATGCGCTGGAGTTGAACTTAAGAGCCCTGTGGAAATCTAAGCCAGAACCACGGGCGTGGGAGGAGTATAATATTCCTGACACACACACGTCGGATGAAATAATGTAAGTAATGTTTCAATATAGACTTTTATTTAATTTAGTTTTAAGTATTTTGAATGGCTTACATTTTTATTATATATTCGTATTTTGAATTTTGGAAATTACATTTCCGGTATTTTATGAAGACACAACCTCCAGTCTGTTGGGGCACCAGCTGCCACTGTTTTGTTGGCGATGTCGCAGTCCTAAAGCGTTATAGTTTGGTCGATGAAGGTAGTGCAAACAGCGTTCCTTTGATTCCAGTACATGAATAGCTGTGTTACTATAAGTTATTATTTCATGTATTAACTTTTACAGTATTGTGATCATGGGAATTTTTCATTCAGAGACAACACATTGGGAAAAACACATCGATCGTAAAACACTGATGTACAAAAAACATCGGTGTTAATACATCGATGTTTAAAACATCGATGTTTTGAAAACATCGTCATCGCTGTCGCATCCCTAATGAAGATGCGACCTACGCCGTGAGTGTAAGCCCCCCCCCCCCCCCTCAGCTTCCGAGCCCTTCATCAACTATCTCAGGAAGCTCTGACCTCTTGAGATCACTGTGGACGCTCAGACTTTCAAGCTGAGCTTTACATTTGTTTTAGTTAATTCTCACTTTAATCTTCACATGAAGTCCCAGGGACATTTTCCAAATTAAAAAGTAGGTTCCATCGTTTTCGATGAAATTTTGTGTGATAAATAAATAAAGATGTTGTCTGGTATCAATACTTATACAATAAAGTATTGATACCAGACAACATCTTTATTTATTTATCATAATAAAAAGGTATCTACCTCACCAGCGATCTAATTAATGAAATTTTGTAGTTGGATAGTGTAAAGATCGTAAAAATCGAAATATTTTCAGCGTATTCCTACAACTACACTTATGAAGATAGAGATTTGTACCTTAATTAATCTGTTTCTTAAACATAATTTTGAAGTAAGGTCATGTATAATTTTTCGAAACATTGAGTACTTTTCGCGTAATTGTCAGCAAAAAAAAAAAAAAAAAAAAAAAAAAACGGGCGAGAAAGTACGCGCTGTTTTACCACCTCTAGTTTCACTTTGTGGTTTCGAACGTGAGAGTTACAGACAACCTAATACGCCAACCAACTTCATTTCCTCGACTACCTACTTAACTAGTGTACATGTATGTTTACAGTTACACATTTACATCAATCATCGGTTTATTTTGTAGAATAAAAGGATTCGATCACTTGCTATATTTAGTGCAATCTTCTCTGTGTTTAGGCAGCACTTTTTTGCGTAGGGAGCTAAGTGATTGAAGGAAGTTCTTCTCTTTTGGTGTTCAGTTAAACTGTGACACACATACGAGAGCTCCTACTTCTGTAAAAAAAGTGCTGACACTGACCTTGTTCTTTGACGTGAAGTAGCCCCTGGTGGAAATGTGCCCCGAAACCAGTTCTCAAACCGGTGCTGCTCTTCTGACAGGTACGTGATCTTCGTGGAGTATATAAGCAGGAGGCCCAACTCCAGATGAAAGTTTCTGCTCTAAGGAATCAAGATGCTCCTAAAAAATGGCAAAGTTTTGTGTCGTTGCATGATTCTCCTACTGTGGTGTGATCTCGAAGTATCATGTGATAATAGTTCAAATACTTCATACTTTCGTAAGTACAGAATTTTACGGGATATGCTGCATACTGCATGTATAATGTCGAAGATGCTGAGGGTATTTTGCATTTGTTAAAAATATTCAGCTCTGACTTTTCTAGTACGTAAGTGTTGCTTGCAATACTGACTATTGCATGTTTGGTTTAATTTATTAGTATTTTTTTGTTTGAAAATTTGTACGTGGCGCTGTTGTTGGTAACGTTTGAATACGCAATTTGAGGTACATCATTTGAACTATTCGAAAAGTCTAACATGATTTTAATGATGGTTCATAGCAGAAGGAGAAAGTAAAGCTCATAAGCTGAAAATTAACGAACGAGTTATCATTATATCTAATATATTTCAGTAATATCACTTAGGAATATTATTGCTGTATTGTTATTCATCAAAATGTATTTGTAAATCTTTTTTTCTGAGTGTAGCGAGATGTTCTGTCCCATTTTAAAAATAGTTAATAAGGAGTAGATTGACAATTCTGCAAAACACCTCGCTGCTTGTGAATTTCAGTACGTGAGAACAATTTCCTTACCCCGCTCAAATTCTAAGTTAACTTTGAAAGCAGTATCTGGTATTGAAACCACTCCTCCGTTTTAAAAATACGAGCAAGTTCAATATCGTTACTGTTGATCTCACGACCTGGCTGTTTATAATATCATTAAACGCATTTGAATGTGCATTTCTATGAAGACGTCTGACACAGTAGGAACCTTTCTGTGTATACGTAGTAATAAAAAAAATGGTTTCGAAGTCACAGCAAGAGATGATTTTTGGAATTCGTGTCAGCTTGAATTTTAAGGAGAATGTTACAGAAATCCATAGTATTTGAATCCAGTATGGTAAGGTAAAATACCTGATGTGAATTAAGAAATGTCTCTTGTATTTCTTGAGTTTTCTTCTTCTCTTCGTATTTCCGATACAATGGAGTTATTGAATTTCAAAATTTCATTGGTAAAGGGATTCTTTGAGTCGTGGTAAGAAATGCCAATACCTTCTAATGTATTTAATTATAAATGTTTAAAATTAGTTTTTTAAATCTTTATTATAAAGATTATCCTACTTATTTACAGCTGCTGATGTGAAAATATGTAGCGCAAAAGATCCAAAACTCGATGAATGTTTCACCAACTCAGCAAATAAAATGTTGAAACACCTTGCTCATGGTAAGTTAGACGCTTAGGATGTGCTAGAATTGAAATGTTGACTTCCAAAGTGACGTGTCTTTAAGAAATATATTTTTTCAGAAACAAAAAGTATTCTCATTCAGTTTTGAAGTTCAAGTAGGATTTTACGTTTTTTGGATGTCGTTGAACTGAGGAAAAACGCAATGTTTTATCACAATATTTACCCGAATGATACAGGAGCGACTTCAAAAAATGCGTGTTATATGAAACTAGAAAACGAACGGAATTGAAAACTATTGGTGTTAGAACTGCACACACTTTCTCGCCCGTAGTAACGTAGTAACAGTAATCTCTCTTCTTAGGACCACGCGACACTTGTAACTGTACCTACCGAAACCTACCGTATTGTAACTGTACCTACCGAAACCCAGTCATATTTTCCTGGGGGTAAGTTCATGTGACTATTTTTGGAGGGGATCAGCATTGCGATGCTGAATTAATTTTTACTCCCCCTAGGTTCTTAGTTCTGGGAGGATGAGGTATGAAAAGACTATGATTAAGGGACACTTCTAAACATACAGACACACAACATCCATACCCCGGGCGGAATTCGAGCACGCGATCCTCCAGGCACGAGGCAACTGCGGTTCTTCAGCATTAGTGACCTTGGCTACCCGGTATCTTTTAGTGGCGGTTGGTAAAATGATGATGCTGCTGCTGCACTTCCAGTTCACATGAACCATCTCAGACAATGGGCCCATGCGGCAATGGGCAACGGCAACCATGCGCACACATTTTCTTATCTTAAGTTCTTGCCATAAATGTATCTGTTTTCACTTTCCCGTATACGTACGTATAAACGGAGTATTATACATAACACAGGGGAAGTTATGGAATGCTGCGGCAAATCGATTTTGAGGTTTAAAGTTTATGTTTATTTTTCGTCGAGGGAGATTCGTCGGGAGATGCGGGGAAAAACAAACATTTTCAAAAACAATTTTTTTGAAAAATCAGGGATTTCCACGACCATGATACTTGTACCATTCTCTTAAGTGTCCTTTACGCTATTCGAGGACAACATTTTATCAAAAAATATGTTGCTATTTTTTTGAAAAAATTGAAAATGTCCCATGGGCTTCATGTAAAGTGCCCTCACAAAATTAAAGTTTCGGTTTTCTAATCTAAGGGGCCGAGACATCAGCGAGATCGATTGAGGTATATCAAATTTGGTGAAAATCCTACTTACCGTTAGCCACAAGTATTGTTCACAGAAAGTGTTTTCTTCACAATTGTTTTGTTTGTTCATTTGTTTGCACATTTGAGCCAAGACAACAGTGTGCGTTTTCCTTGCGATGTCCCAGTGTATGTTGCTGTGCGACGATGAGAGAAACTCACATCTCAGGTTGAGAAGACCGGAATACGGCGTGGAGATGGCTAACCACACGTACCCCGTTAAACCAATGGCCGCGAGGCGGTGACGTCGCCGGTAGGCCTGAGAACGTTCACGGACTGTCGCGCCAAGTACATACATACATATTAGAACGTGCCATTTTTCCTGATACATATAATATATAGGGGACATACGCAATAAAAAATCTTCAACCTGAAAACTGAGGGTGACATAGAAATTCTGTAATTTGATCTGGATTGAGAGGAAATTTATCTTACAGAAACAGTGTGTTTTATTTTTGTTCCTGCCAAAAAGTATTTTTTTGTAGACCAGTGTTATCAAACGAGGCGCTGAGCTTCAAAATCAACCGTGTGTTGTAATAAGACGGTACAATATAAATTGCAATAATAATTCGTGTAATATACATGTAATATAGTTTTAGGTTCTATGTCCCTCGCAAAGATTTCAATGTAGGGTCTACTATAAATTTCTAGAATGAGGACACATTCTTAGTTGAATTATAGACAATCAAATATCATAAGCATTCACATTAAATAGCCAATTTAATGTGGAATATGGGTGGCTACAGGGTTTTGTGACTCAGTTGTGACCACAACATCAGGTAGGAACTTGAAAAACATAAAATTACAAGACAAACTTAAATCGTAAAATTAACATAAATGAATTGAAATACCGAAAGGTAACACAAAAAACATTACAATATTATTGTGTGCTTAAACAGGAACATTAAAAGTAAAAATATGAGACAGTTACTGAAATAACTTTGAAATTAAGGACTGTTATGACAACATAGAAGATTTGTTAGATAACAAAATGACAATGGACTTCAAGTTATCAACCAAACATACCCAAATCTCAAGACAACCATCAGAACTAAGATAGTACTAACAATAAAACAAGTTTTTCTGTCGAAAAGTCATCTATTTTTTGTCACAGCATCAATACTACCATTCAAAGCATTACAAAACTTTGTTTATGCTACGTATATTACTCCGGACATATGTAGGTATACGAGGAAGTAATGTTTTACTGCAATTTGAAATGCAGGTGATTAATGTATTTGAACTAAATCACTGGTTTTCTTTAAATTTCAGGTATTCGCCATCTGAATGCAGTTCCAATGGATCCTCTCCATCTTCCAATAATGAGCTTGGAACGGAATAACCCCATCTTTCCGTCCTTGGCTTTCAATATTACTAATACAGTGCACAGAGGCTGGAAGGATGTCGTTATGTTGCGTTCCAAGTAAGGGAAAATATTGTCCTTTCTTTTATTTCAGTCTATCTACCTCTCTACTAAACTACACTACCTTACTACAACATTCGTCGTAGTAATCATATTCATCAGGTGACAGTATCGGCATCTCATTACAAAAAAATTCACATATAATACATGTACATAATTTTATAACGCCTTTGCCAGATAGAATTATGTATGTTCGGTGTCATCAACTTCATGGCTGCAGTAGAAGCATTCCGCTTCTAATGTCTTTCTGAATCTGAATACCTGGGTTAAATTGAGTCACGGACCCATGTTTCCGGCTCATCCATCTGGATATGTTCGGGATGAGTCTATGAGTGCATTTGCCGGTCTCCTCTCTGTCCCAGTGCTTCTGCCAGAGGTGCATCACGTTTTCTTTAGCTTTTTTAATGGCGTTATCCGTATCTTGGTGCGATCGCCGCCATCTTAAGGCGAAATAGCCAGTGATGTACCGACATATTGGAACGATTTGTACAACCCTTACTATTAAACCTCGCACCAGTTGCTCTGGAGTCAGTGCTGTCGAGATCTAGTAAGCTACAGACCTTGCCCCCGAACTTGACATGCCTGCGGTAGACAAATAGAATCAAACATGCGAAGTACTCATTATGGGTGATATGAATTGCAGAGTGAAACAACTCAGTTTGTGCATCTATACGAACATTCGGGAAAGAAACAATAAAGAAGGAAAATTAACTTTTGAGAATTCGCATTTTTTAACAATTTAAAAGTAACAAACACTTTTTTCTGCAAGAAATTATTTTACAATTTTACTTGGACCAATGAAAACTGTACATCCTTAATATATTACGTAATTGTTCATCAGAAGTAAAGGATACAAATGTGTTGACAGATTATGTCGTTACACAGACCATTATCTAGTAGTACCTTGCATCAAGATGTATTCAATATGGAGAAATGTAAAGAAAAACTCTTCAGTTGATGATGCAGGGAAAGTTTACTCAATGCATGTTCTAGAAGAGTAAAGCATGACGGAATTGTAACAATATAGACTAAAGGAAAACTTACATTTAAAACCTTGAAGTACCAATGTGGAAGAAATGTGGGCTAATTTGAAAATGTCTGTGACGAAGGCTGCTAAGGAAGTTCTGGGTACAAAAAATAACATGAAAAATTATAAATCTGGATGACAGAAATATAAGAATTTGTCAGAATAAAGAAAAAAGTTATAATAAATAGCAAACAACCCAACACATGTTAAGAGTACCACATCGCAAAAAATTGAGCAAAAATAGAAATTAAGAAAGATCACTATGCATCTTGGGAAACATTTATTGCAAATATTCAACGTGATGAACATGGAAGGCATTATTTAGTGTACAAGATCATGAAGTCCGTAAATAGATCTCTAAAAGTCTCTGTAAATGTCAAAAGCTTTGAAGTGAGCAGAACCCTACCGATCTCTGTCGTACGATGATATAGAAATCGATCTAATTAACCATAGAGAAAAGTTTCCAGACGATGACATCACAAGAGAAGAACTGAAAATGGCTTTAAAAGGATTAAACTAGTGGTGCTAGAACCTCACGTACTTTCTCGGCCGTATTTTCACCCCAAATTACGAGCAAATAACTCCCATTTTCGAAAAATTGTTCAGGATCTTATTTCAAAATCTATCTTGCCAGCGAAACTTTGGCAAACAAAAAATTAAATACCAGAAAATTCATTACAAACGCAAATAATTGTATAAAAAACACAAAAATTAATTTTGTACGAAACACACTAAAGTGCTCACTACTCGACACAAAACTTAATTCTAAAACATGTTTTAAAAGTCAAATAATTATACGAAAACATTTTCGAAAATATAATGAAATGGAAGAATCGTGCATCAAAAATACCGACTTCCGTTCTGAGCTATGGAATAATAGGACAGAAGGAAGGAGGTCATTGTTAGACCGAGATGAACAATGTGTGCCGGAGCAGGTCACATAACCTAAACTCTGTCGGAAAGAAGAACAGTGGAGAAAATTTAACTCACCTAAATTTGGAGCGAAAACTGTCCACTGACTTCTCGAAAAGACTGTCGTGGGCCAGATAGCCAGTGATGTACCGACACCCGAAAGTGTTTTGTACAGTCCTCACTTTTAAATCTCACGCCAATTGCCATAGATATACTGCCTGCGAGCTGTAGTAAGCTAGTTACTTTGCCAGCAACCTTGACATCCCTACTTCCACACTTTAATGCGTTTAGGAAATGTTCCAAGTTCACTGCACCTGTTACACCCTAGAGTACCCTAACCTAGCGTCAATTACGTCACTTCATCGTGAGCCGTAAGCCCATTGCGCCGGGAACTGACTCTACAGCCTCAGCTTCGTAAGTCCATTTCGGCCTAGCACTTACTCCTGCTGCTAATTGTGTTTCATACGTCCCGGGCGGCGCTTGAACCCTTTTACGGGGAGGTGACGTCGAGGTTGCGCTCTAGGGGTCCCTAATAACGTATGTCATCATCATCGTCATCAGGCGTTTTACGACAACATAAACATTCAGTTATCAGCCGGCGCTCGTGCCCTCCTGCGCTCCCCCTTAAGCCCATGTGGGCACGCAGACACAACACAAAACATTCGGGCTGGGAGAGAACAAGCAAGGAATTACAGAGGTGCTGCATGGGGTTTTGGATGGCTCCACCATGCCGCAACCTGGGTTCGAATCCCGCCTAGAACAGGGATGTTTGCCCTTTTTTTCATAATCTGAGTAATTGATGAGTCATGTCACTAAGAGCAGGAAGATTTTCGATATGTTTCGCTCTCCCACTTGTTTTATTACGAAATTCTTTTATAAACGTTACGGCCGCTGCCGGATGAAACGGGAAGTTCTGAACAGCTGGAGTACTCAGAAGAGCTGAAACATACGGAATTGTAATAAGAATGCCCCAAAGAGTTTTTGTCAAAATTTAAAATATCAAAATATCTGAACTTTTAAAATCTTTATGTGTTGACAGCGAACGGTCTTGTCTCCTCCTCCCTCCCTGTATACACACACACACAAGAACGTGAGCTCTGTTCATGATTCCCTTTCAGTCTTTCGGAACCTATGGGAATTATACAAAATATTACGATTTGGATGATGGTTATTGTAAAATCTTACATTTATTCATTTTAAGTCATTATATGTGATCATTTATATTCGTTTCTTTTCTACTTCCTGGCGTACGATTCTCGAAACAGTGTAAGGAGGTGGTCGGAAAAGTTCTCGGCCTCACCTATAGATCAAAACGCTACTCGCATGATTTTTTGCCCAAACGTTGGTACAACTTTCACAAGACGTCATTTGAAATTTCAAATAATTCCATCCAACTGTTCGATGTTTACAAGTGTTTTAATTGGATACGGTGCGTGTTATCTTGGAAATGGTGAAACTGCAGTAGCGCACAGTGATAAAGTGCTACGTAAAAGAGGGTTTGACACCGACCGAAATTCATTCATTCATTCATTCATTCACTCTTATTAAACGTGAATGAACTTTTGTCCTTCATTTTCCACCGTGAAGATAATGAGCGGCCGAGATTAATCGCGACTGTTTCAACATCCAAGATGAACCACGCGTAAGACGCCCAAAATGTGAAACGACACCAGAAATTATGGAAAAACTGCACGATACGGTCTTGGAAGGTCAGTGTACGAAGGTGCTTGAAATTGCTGAGAAAGTAGAAATTGCACAGAAGCTTGTAGGCCACATTTTGCAAGAAGAATTGCATTCGAGGAAGCTTTGCGAAAGCGTCTGCTGAAGGCTGCTCAAAAACGCATTTGCCCGAAACTTTCTAAATGATGCTCAACGTGATTGAAGAACAACAAAAATGATTTTTTGCGTCGATATGTGACTGTGGATCTAACATAGATTCACCTTTGCACACCAGATTCAAAACAACCATCCAAGCAGTGGACAGAAGTCGGTTCTTCAGCTTCAAAGAAGGCGAAGACGGTGCCATCTGCAGGAATGATCATGACATCAGGGTTTAGGGATGCGAAAGGCATTCTTCTCATTGATTATCTGGGGAAAGGTAAAACAATAACTGGGGAATACTTTTCTAACTTGCTAATGACCGTTGATGCGAAAATTTGTGAAAAGGGCCCTGGTCTCCCGAAGAAAAAATCGTTTTCCATCAGGACAATGCACCTGCCTACAAAAGTGTTTTGGCAATCGGAAAATTGAAGGATTTGCACTATGAAGTGCTGGAACATCCATCCTATTCCCCAGATTTGGCTCTCTCGAACTTCTAAACTAATCTGTTCTCAAAACTCAAAATCTACCTCGTCAAAACCTCCTGGTCACCGTTTTTCATCCAATGAAGAAGCCATTGCGGCTGTCGGGGGAATTTTACAACACTTCCAGAAAAGCACTAGAGAGATGGGATAATGACATTGAGGCACTGGTGAATGAAATGCATTAGTATTAATGGAGATTATGTTGAAAATATTATATACAAATATTTTTGTACACAAAAATTTTCATTTTCCATATCTGGTCGAGAACCTTTCATCCTCGTATGATCTAAATCATATCACGTAAATGCAACTGTTGTTGTAAAATATATTTTATTCCATCCAGCATTGAGAGACACACGCATACCAATCACTCAGAGAATACACATGTCGATTTCATCCGGTATTCTCTGAGTAACACAAAGGATACTCGGAGAGATACGGTGGCAACTAGTATGTTCACGCCATATCTAAGCCAAGCGATGTACTTCACATCTCAAACTTTACTTCTATTCTGGAATAACATGTTTCTTGGCTTACTATAACAACGCAAGCGCGATTCAGTTATCATAGTTTCCTACAATCAATTGCCTTGATCTTATACTCTATTATTCCTAGAATTATGTACATTTTGAATATAATAACGAGGACAAGGCTCAATATCATATCCAGTATACTGTAATAAAGAATTAAATGATTTGACAATGTGGCTTTCAAACAAATCTTCACAGGGTCAACCTGAATGCTCATGAATTCTCCTTCGATCTCTACGTCCCACTGTACTTCGTTAGAGGAAAGTACGAAATAGCTGGCAGCATCATAGGCTTCCCGGTTGAAGGGACAGGGGATTTCGATGTGCGATTCGGTAAGTTCTCATATGTTCTTTTAAAATGAAAAAAAGTCGCTGAAAGCGTTTCAAAATTGTCTTCAATCTTTTTTTGCTTACGTGTGTGCGTTACGGTGAGACATATATTTAAGCCCCTGATTTATATCCACTAATAATTCATAAAATGTGTATGCATTTATGCTGTGAAAACTTAGAAAATATGCACTAAGAATGCCGTATAAAGTACCCCCGTATTAACTCATCCTAACATTGTTTGTCATGTTTTTAACGCACGGTACTTTTAACAAGTACTCTTTACTAGCACTGGTAAATAAAATTTCAAGCATTAAGTCTTTGTAAACAGTATTAGTTACTTTACACAGTACAATATCTACCGCTAAATAAGTTTGCATTCGTGAAAGTGTTGGACAGCTGAAATTTAGTGCTGTGGGATGGTGTGTAGTAGTTATTTTATTTTCTTCATATTTTTCCTAAGCTATTTTGATACGTCATGATATTTACTGATTTATTGACCTATAATATGGTAAAGGAAATAATCTCCACAAAAGTTTTAATAATTTTTATTAATAATTTTCCAGAGTTAACTTTCGGGAAAACACTTTTCCCATCTTCAGTGGATCTCTAGCAAAATGGAGAAATGAAAACATTAACACACGTTGAACACAAAAAAGGGAGGTGAACAGTCAATTTAGTGTAAAAACGAACAAATAATATCATATAAATACAAATAGAAAGTACTTACTGCCCAAGCAACGTGGATCTCCCATGAATGTTCACAATATGGTCAAAAAATGTGAAAACAGCAAAACATGCTGGTTACAGCTAGGTGGCAGCCATCTTTTGGAATGGGAGAAGAGGTCTACCACGTGAGGGAAAAGGGGGGGGGGCAATAGAAGAGAAGAAAGGGTAGTGTTAAAAGACTTAAAAAAATTACTGCTTTACATACAGAAATGTAAAACAGAACAGAAAATTAGGAATGTGCAGAATCTAGAATTTTAATTACATAAAGAAAATTGTTTTTAACAAGTTGACTAGATAAAGAGATTGCAAAAAAGAGGTCAAAAGAATGATTAGGGGCTAGTTAATAAAATATTTAGAACGGGACTGCTTTTAATGAAGGAATGTTCATTCAAGACAGAAAAATTAGTATTTTAAAAAGTTTTTGAATTTCCAAGTTCTCCAAAATGTTCATTTTTGTGCCTTTGTTGACTAGGTGAAGAATTTTAAAATTTTAATTGAAGTCAAACGAATGGTTAAATTGAATCAAATGATCGGCAATGGTGGAAGTATCTAAATTTTGTTTCCAACATCTAAAATGTTATTAAACTAACTGACAATTTTCTGTCTGTTTGGCCTACATATGCTGAATTACAGTTATTACAAGTTAGGTGATAAATCCCACTTCGTTCAATGGGGGGGGATAGGTGATTTGGAACTAGGGAATAAAGATTGGAGGGAACTGCATATTAACAGAGTGCCTTTTCTAACAATCTAAATTACTTTACAACAAATACTTTGAACTACAAATCATACGCACGTTCTCTCTACAGAACAGATCACGTGTCCGATACTTTTTGCCTAGATCAGCACGACTTTTTCACATCGCTGCTGATAAGAGGAGTCTTTTTCGTACCGTCCTCCGGACATTTCTTCCTCTCCTACTTTCTCCTCACTAACGTAAAGACTACCTCCCCTATCCCTCCGGTCAGTCGACAACACCGTCTAGAACACTTATATATATATATATATATATATATATATATATATATATATATATATATATATATATATACACGTCTAGAACACACACACACACACACACACACACACATATATATATATACTATATATATATATACACACACACATATATGCAAACGAGTATATTCTACCGCCAAATATATGAGCTCCAAAGTTACTTACCCTGAATTCCTGTTTTAAGAGATCGAAAATATTGTTGGCTGGAAGTCACTCATATACATTTTTTTGAGGTATAAAACGGAAGGGGCACGGAATCCTTGATGGGGGTAACAACATTGTGAAAGTCATGTGTATATGGAATTAGCGTAAAAGTTAAAAAAGAAGTTTTTCATTTAGAGAATTACTATATAATTTTTTATAAACTTTCATTAAATAATGTCACATGAAGCATCAAATTCCCATATCAATCGTGTTTTCCATCTCAATCAAATTATTTTAACAACTTACCATGAAAAATTCCTTATTTTAGATAGACATTTTATTATTCGTATTTTGAGCTCTTTAATATTCTTTTAGTTTCCCAATTCTGATCATGAGTTTTTTATATAATTGAAATTAGCACACGTGTATATCTTTACCATGAGACTCTATATATCAAATGGACAAACAAATGCAATATTGTTTATAATACCGCACAATGCTATAATAAACAATATAAACATGAATACTATTTGTATTACACACTAGGCAATACGAAACAATATCAATTTGTTCCTGATGTTAAATTCACAAAAATAAACAATGAAACCCCTTCTTTAATGTTGGCTATTTCCACCATTGTGATCTGTCATATATCTTAATAGTTATCCCCATGGATTACTCCGCGATGTGTAGACAATGTAGTCAACAAATCCACTCGCTCCATCCGCTCGCGATCTTCATTTCCTCTAGTTTGTCCTCTATCCTCACCCGTTATGACTTACACTTACACTCACATGCTCTTTAATACCGTACGTGGTGGGAGCTTAGATCTTGTCCCGGATGGGGCGGTGGGAGATACCTAGAGGGGAAAACACAGCAAGCCGTCTTGTAAGTGGGCGACGGATATTGCCGTCAAGCGGGGAAGTGCACCATGCACTACACTTACGGGACAAACGACATTACCAGTTGACACGCCCGGAAACACTAATCAACCAATCAACCTTCCAACCGTTTTCAGCAAAGTTCTTGTTTGACCCACAAAACTAACCAAAGCAATTGCTCGTGAAAAAGTGACGACGTGATGTCCACAGATAACTCCACGTTGTCAGTCACGGTGCGAGGTCGCCTGGAAGAGCGCAACGGGGAAGACTTTTTCGTCATTGACGACGCATTCCAGCACTCGTATTATGGAAAGTATGACGGAAACTTCAAGAATCTGTTCAACAACACTGCGCTCTGTGAGTATTATGAAATTGATAAATCTTAAAAAAAAAATGTTTTGAAAAATTGAGAATCTTTAGAAATTACGTCACTCCAAAATTACGTCCACTTCAAAAAGGAATGAGAAATTCTTAGCTTCGGCAAATATTTGATCAGGGTTGTCCCACTGGTGGCCCACGGGTCGCATGCGACTCGCATGTGATTCGCGATGTCATTTATTGTGGCCCGTGAAAGGTTAATAGTCAAGTGTGGAATTCCCGTGCAAGCATATCGGTCGAGAACATTGTGCCCCTAGGGGAACGTACATGCCCTGCTGGGGTCAACCTTTACTACTCCCCCTTTAATGTAAAAATAGGTGAAGTTTGGATTTAAGGGATTGTTTCTAGTAAATTCCGAAAATAAAAATCATCCCAATTTGATTCATTGCGTTATGCATGGTACGGCCTGATATGACGCATGGTTCCATCCCCCCTTTTCAGAGCAGCCAGGCAAATTAACGAAAAGCTTTACGTCAGGTGGTGCGTCAGGTGTCGATCGCCCGAGTAATAAAAATATGGCCCGCGACCATTTTAATGGTTTTAGTTGGAGCCCTTTTTGCCTCACAAGTTGGACACCCGTGGATTAAAACTCCTATTTTTTGAAGTCACATCTTCTATTTCTTCTATGATGTTCGAACAATGTACGACAGGACGGAGGGATGTCGGTATAGCCGACCGTCCGTGCAGCCGTGTATATGTATATACAGTACTAATATATATATATATATATATATATATATATATATATATATATACATACAGTATACGAATATGTACCCACGACAGAAATAGTTCAACAGAAATAAAATAGGGAAGTAACTAGTACGAGAAAAATTGTGCCAGATTCTAGCGCTTCTACTTTCATTGAGATAGGCTGCCACTATCTGCTCTTATTTATTCATTTTGCTAATTTAATTGATGCTTTTCTGTAGCGGACATCACGAACAGAATCTTCAACTACAATTACCGCCCTATTCTGGACGCAGTCACGCCAGCACTGGACAGAACGTACTCGGTGATTTACAGCGCGCTAGTGCAGAGGATCTTCGACCGGGTGCCCTACAGGCAGCTGTTCTCCGACTTGGACTAGGGCCTCAGGAGGGACGCGGCACCGCCACCAAGAACGGGCCTCGGTGGCTCGGAACAAATGCTGCCGTCTCAGCAGCGTTGCCGATCGGAACATCGTAGTGGACAAGTCCGGGGTTTGGCGTTTTTTAAACGTATGTACGTATGTATGTATGTATGTATGTATGTATGTACTTGGCGCGACAGCCCGTGAACGGGCTCAGGCCTACCGGAGACGTCCCTGCCTCGCGGCCATAGATTAAGGGGGTACGTGTGGTCAGCACGAAGACATCCCCACGCCGTATGCCGGTCTTCTCAACCTGGGAAGTGAATTTTCTCATCGTCACACAGCAGCATACACTGAGACATTACAAGGAAAACGCACACTATAGTCTTGCCTCACCGGGAATCAAACCCGGGGCCGCGTATAATAGTTACGTAGCTGGGCAAAATTCAGTAGCTAGAAGAGAAACCACTTCTAGAGGAGAAGTCTAACGTCCGGATGCTCCGGTTGTGCAGTTTCTGCCTTCAGTGCCAAGGCGAAAGCCAAAGCAGTACCTTAAGAAGCGGACTACGCGCGATCTTTCCTTCTTCGTCCAAGTCCACTCTCTCACACAAACACACTTACTTGCATTGCACTCCCACAAATGTCATTGTATCACTCGGGAGCTTATTGCCCGAATATTATTTCTGCCTACATGACAACTAGCGGCTGACATGGGAAAGGGGGGTTCCGTTATCCAATCTGAGGCTTCAAATTCGGATGACATCACCGTAGAGTCGCCGGTACGTATTAATAAAAAACGAAATCTTACAACGCAATGTAACTGAAAATTGAAGAGTGCTCTTGCTTCTTTTGATATGCATCACGTGTGCGGCCGTGTGTCTTCTACTGTTCTGTGCTGTTATTGCGACTTGTTACTTGCTACTGCTGCTACTGTTGTGATCGGATTCAAAACGAGCGCACGACCGTCCTTCTGCCGTCGGAGTAAGTGGCAGCATCGCTCCACCCATGCGAGGTTGCCAAGTAGAAATGCTATTCAGGCAATAGAGCTGGTTCTGGGCAGGGGCTGTGCCCCGCTGGAGGAGGTACCTAGATGGGGTAACCCAACCGAAACAATCGGCGCCGGATCTCATATTCTAGCCAGGCAGTAACAGCACACCTTCCGAGATCTAATTTGCACCACACTTGCGGGAATAATGAATAAAAGTGATGACGCTCCAGAAAAACAACAGCACAATAAATAAAAAGTCAAACTAGTGATGCTACAGAATGGCTCACTTTCTCGTAGTTTTCTATTTCATTTGGTCTCGGCTAGCTACTCGTACTTGCAACGTACTCTTGCCAACTGACATCTATCGCCACCCTAGTACATTTAAAAAAAAATCTTAATTATTCTGTGTCATTTTTCGGTTTTTCCTAGGTTTCAGTAGAGCGGAAATATTATTTTAAGAATATTAAAGAACATCCTGTATGGCTATTATGTTTGAAAAAACCTCGTCCTGTATGGCAATAATGTTTGAACAATTTGGAGCCGTTTTTAATAAAATGGCGTTTTAAGCGCTACTTTAATTTCGAAATTTGATGCTCTTTTTCACAGAAAGATTTTGGGTTTTCGAAAAACTTCATTAGAAATCATTTGAAGCACTTTAACACACAAATATATAATTGGTTACAAATTGCTGAAAATGTGCATTTTAACGGCTTGATATTTCAAATAAATTAATTTTGTGTAATTTTTGAAAAACAAAAATACCCCGAAATACACTTTACGTCATATTAAAAACAGTAATTAGCACTATCCGTTCGAAAAATTTGAAGAAACAGTTTGGAGACGTTTTTGATAAAAAGGCGTTTAACCGTTTCTGAAAATGCGGGATTTTGAGCTAGTTTTCACAAAAAACTATTGAGTTTTCGAGAAACTTTATCTGATATTATTTAAAGCACATGTACTCTTCTTCTTCTTATTTTTCTTCTTCTTCTTCTTCTTCTTCTTCGTCTTCGTCTTCGTCTTCTTCTTCTCCTCTTCTTCCCTTCTTCTTCTCTTCTTCTCCTCTTCTTCTCTTCTTCTTCTCTTCTTCTTCTCTTCTTCTTCTCCTCTTCTTCTCTTCTTCTTCTCTTCTTCTTCTTGCCGGTTTCTTAGTCTCTACTTCGGTCTTACATCGCCTAAAATGCTTCTCCAGTCTCCCTGAACACATGGAATCATAAATTTAATAATGTGTTTAATAATGAACAAATTGCCGCTAAATTGTAATGACGTGAGACAATTCCAAAACATTACATTTTTGTATTTTTTGAAAAAAATAAAAGAATAGAGGAATATGTCATTATTTCGAGAGCATTGTGACCTTGAGCACTATCGATCGTGTTCGAAGATGCAATCCCCGAATCCCCGAATTGCTCTTCAACAGTGGGAAGCAAGAACATTTTTAATAACATCAACGTACGCCTGTGCCGTGATAGTGCCATACAAACCAACAAGTGGTGCTAGCCCCCTCCATGAAAAACACGACTACACCATAACACCGTTTTGGACGTGTCCGTATACTTTTGATCACATAGTGTATATGATCATTAGATCCTAAAAATAGAAATCGGTGTCCAGATAGACCCGTCTTTACAGGAAGGAGGTTATATTATGCATTAATTAATGTCATTATCTGAGGCAATGACACGTACGATTTGGAAATTATCGATAAATTCACAAATCTCCAAATTATGAGTTTTTCACGTATTGAATCTCTTAACGAAACTTACAAAAGGAAATATCCGATGAATTTCAAACACTGAAAAATCAAGGGTACAAAGTATATGTAATGATTCATAAGAATCGTGAACAACCATACAGTTGAAGTAAGAAATATAGTGCATTAAAAATCGTATTAATGAGTAAATTCTCAGCATTTCACGAATAAAGAAACAATGAACTCTCTGAGAATTTCCAAAGAACGAGTGCCGTTTACTAAGACGCTAATTTCACGAGCGCAATCAACTATTTAGTCAAAATTAATATGGTATATTGAATTTATCTCAACACTCCAATAAATGATACATTCAAGCTGTAAAACCGAGATCGTGCAGATGACATTGGAACAACAAAATATCACAATATTCTGTATCTAATTAATTTGTTTTATTTATGCAATTAAAAACTTAGTTAACACATAATTATTAACCTTCATAATGCCATAACACTGATCGTAAGTGCCATGTTATAAATTTTATCCTTTCCTTACCAATAAAACCTTGTATTTAAGGAATAAAGAAGAGGAAGAATTAATATTCTCCCAAAAAATAACAGATTTGAAGTTTTGTATTACTTCGAATGATTTAAAAAATATTAATGATGCCCCTAATAAAATATCCAGTAATAAATTTCATTTACGATTAGAACAAGCATTCTAACTTATAAAGAGTATGTTCAATATTATCTATATACAATTTTTTTATCAGATCTTTTCGGCATTTTTGTTAATACTACTGCATCACACTACAGTCTTTGTCGGAGACACATGTTTGTGTCATGTCAAACTCGAAAGGAAGATTTAATTTAAACAATCAAGGAAAACATTAAAGGAAACAATTAAAGAAGAAATAATCAGGAGAATTCGCTGTATGAAGAATTTTCACCGAATTTCCTTGATATTTCTTGAAAATCACGGATAACATTAAAGTGTGCTTCTGTAACATTCAATGCTAAGAGATATCCCAATAAAAAATCTTTAAGTTTTGAAACTGGTTTAACTTACAAAACTGTTTCCTAGTTATTCAAGTTATTGATATTTTTGACACTCTAAAAAAAAACGATAAACCAACATAATACTTTATCACCATATTTGTTAAAAAAATAAAATTGGTGTTCAGATTGACCCCTCTTTGCTCGTTTTTGAACACATTTCTGAAAAACATACCTCATTCTAACTTCATTAACGAATGAATTTGAAACTTTTAGGTTTGCTATCGATACAAGACAATGTCTAAGTTTAATTCAATATTTCCGAATGCAGTTCCTTGTTATCGTGGTTCCTTGTAAAATATACGAACTTCGGAACTGAAGCACTGGCATGAACAGTAATTTTTATTATTGGAAATCTTGGTAATCACAATCATGCGCCGGGTTTGTGTTGGAAAGAATATTCTTTCAAATTATGTGTGCAATGAATTTTATTTCGATTTAGGTGACTTTAAACACAATGAATTTAAACACAGTACAAAAATAATATCTGACGAAACAAAATAACAAATTACCTTTAACTGAATTCCTTTAACTATTAAGTAAGAGAGAGGTGAGTGACAAAATTGATAATCTCAAGCTGATAAACACAAAACAATTTTCAACATGTTTCTGATTCCTGGATGAAAGTTGACGTTTCTTACAGAAAATTGAATGCTGAACCTTCATACGTCTTCATTTTTTCCCTAACACGTGTAGTTTTTTGGGAATTGACAACCGTATAATTTAAACATGTTATAAAACCATTGTAACATTAAAGTACATTTCAAAATACTCCCTTCCTTAAATATATTTTGATCTTCTTCCGTTTGTTTGATGAAGATGTTTGAAATCTTACTGAAAAATCTGGTAACATGGTTAGGTTCCACTTCCCCGATAACGTTTTTCAATGTACTAATGGAACCGCTTTTCATGTTAGTCACTGACATCTCTCTTATTGTTTGGAAATAGGTAATGCAAGTGGAGGTGCAAGAAATGAAGCTTTAAATACCTGAAGCACCCCTTTGGCCACTAAAATCTTTTCCACATAATTTTAGTCTTCGAATTTCCTGCTTCCTAAGACGTGCTTCGATACATCTTTAAAACATACTCATGCATGATTTTCATTTCCTTCAGAGACAGCATTGAATTCAGTATTTCTCATCAATAGTCGTATCTGAGCGCCAACAGAAATAACTTATTAGATTTTTGCCTCTCTAAGATTTGCAAACCTTTCTTTTAGATATTGGAATGCTTTGTCATTTCTAGCCATGCCCTTGGTAAAGTTCTTCAGTAGTCCCAGCTTGATGTACTAGGATGGTAGGTACATATTGCTAGGTTCAACAAGGCTTTAATGCAACACATTTTTAGTGCCCTGCTTCCAGAAGTCTTACAGGTTACAAGACATTGGACAGTGAAATGTTTGAATCTGGTTCGACTGTCCCATGCACAGAAAAAGAAGTAGTATTTTGTGTTTCCCAGCTCTATTCCACAAAGATTGACGATCACTTTTAGATCTCCACATATCTTCCACACGAAATCATTGTAGTTGATACTATTTAAAAGGTATTCCATGGTTTCAAAAGACTGCTTCACATGCACAGAATAAACAATTGGAATTGAAAATAGTTTGATACTACTATGACATGGAAGGGCTTTAAAACTTACTTTTGACGCATCTATAAAGAGTAGTCATTCATTTGCATGGTGCATTAATCCAAGGGTTGTATTGAGCCATTTACATTATTGCAGTATGTAAGGATTTCTTTGATTAAAAAATACCAAATATACCTATCTTGAGAGATCTATCTATGAGAAATATGCTAACACTGATATCTTTGTTCAATAAATTTCAATGCTCTGATCGTGGTTCAGCTCATATTATGTGTTTGATAGATTTAGGTCTCTAACCAGATCAAGTAATTCCTCTTGAGATACAATGAAGTGTTCGTTGACGTTAGAAACATGGAAATCGTAATCGTCTTCTGAATGTACTTCTTCTTCTTCTTCTTCGCCTTCTTATTCACGCTCTAAAACATATGATTCTGGGCGAACAGGGTAAATAATATATGGACTTTGTGGAGAACCCCACTGTTTTGGTAACACAAACATAGCATTCATTTAAGTGATCCTCCAAATCATTGGTTCAGCAAAAGGCTTACTTGAACGAGAGCCTTCAAGCCACTGACGTAATCTCTTTCCTCAAGATTCGCATCAAATGTGAAGTGTCCATTTCTTGTCCTACCGAGCGAAGTGGCTCAGTGCGTAGCGCGCTGGATTTGCAATCGGGAGGTCCGTGTTCGATCCCGGGCCGGCCATCCTGACCGGGGTTTTCGTGGTTTCCCTCAGTCGTAAGGCGAATGCTGGGATGGTTCAAAAAGTCCACAATCACCTTTCACCAATATCCTATCACCTCCTAATCCAATAATAATAATTTAAGCGGGGACAAAGTCTACCACACGTGTCCCCTAGGCAACGCTAAATGAGCAACCGTGATTCGCCACCTACGCGCTGGACCATTGTGGGCGTGCGGATCCCTACAAGCTGAGGAGAAAGTCTGCACGTTTATACTGGTCGGCGCGTCACCAAATGGCTAACATGCCAAAGGTGATAGTTGCCTAACAACAACACCATTTCTTGTCCTGATCGCAAATGCTGCCCACAAAATACAGGCGCTATGCTGATTTTATAAGAGAGATAATGCTTAATGCTCTGATGCTTCGGAGTAAACTCTTCACATATGTAACAGAAATTTTCTGACACATTCGAACATTTGTATAACATTTTTATATTTTATTTATTTAATAGGTAATTATTACAATTTGGCTTACTTGATTCTATGTGGCTAGGCCGAAGGCCTTTAAGCCATTACAATACCTACATCCTTTCGCGTTCTAATCTTTCGAATTCTGCTATTCACCCCAAATGGTATCTCCATCGCATCAAAGCCGCGGAAAAGAGACCATAAGGTACGGCTCAGGAAAAAAACCGTGAAGGGGGAAAAACCTGCCGTCAGAAGCCGAGTACATTCTAATCTATCCGACGTTTATTTTAATTATTTATTTTCTGGCGCGGGCGTCCCGCCGTCTCCTTCCAGTGCTTGGCCTCCTCAGCACCTGAAATCAAACAGCGCCACAGAAGATCGTCCGCACCAGCGCCTCTGCCCTTATATTTTCGATCCCCCCTTACCTTCCCACCCTAATGTGCTTATTACTATGCAAGTTTTATTTTATTTATTATATTGACCTGTTACTTACCAATTGACTACGATTTATGACTTATTTCTTAACTGTTTACTAACTTAACATAAAATTACTGATTAACTTACCTATTGTTAGCTTATTGACGTATTTATTTCTCTCCAGTCTAGGCTTCGCTCATGCTAACCGGTGCTGTTTTCCCACTCCCTAATTTCAGTTTCCCTAATGGTCCGAACCTTTCCTAAAAATGTTCCTAATTCTTTCATGAATTTAGACCTTTTATCTCCTAAAATGTTTTGGGCGAGCGTTACGTTCCTGTTTAGGAAGTAGTAATTCTCCATTCCCATCCATTTTTTTCTCCATGATTCGGTTGCACAGCAAATTAAGAGGATGTGGATCCAGTCTTCCCTATCACCGCAAAGCACACAGATGCCATTACCACTTGCGTCCTTTAGTCTACGGTGCATCCATCCCCCAACCCTGAACCAAGCGTATCCCCCTCTTGCGTCCTTTCCGAGAGTATGAACGTAACTTTCGCAACCCCATAACGGACTCGCATGGATTTGAGCTACTAGCGAACGTTTTACAGCCGTTGCTGCCCAGATCTCTTGCCTTTTAATATCCGCAAGTCTATTGGAAATCAGCCGTTCTATCTCACGGGTTCCCCTATCTCCCACCATTTCCGGAGAGACGTCTCCCAACCCTGCGCGGTCAAGTAGCCGTTTAATTTTGTACGCCCAGTAGCGATGGTCGCTTCCCTGCCATTGCGCTCTAAAGCACCTATGTAATAGCGAGTCACTCTGTGCATCTGTTAATTTAATCCAGAGTTTAATAGATTTCATTTTAAAATCTCTCCAAATTCCTATACTACCGACCTCTCTTAAGACTCCGGCATTTGCTGCGCACCTAGAAACTCCTAGAATTAATTTGCAATAATCTGTTTCGATGCTTTCTAATCGATCTATCCTATCGACTCCCCAGATTTCTGCTCCATAGTTCATAGCTGGGAGAACTAACGATTTGAACATTGTATCGCATACTTTTACCGACAATTCCGGAACCCTGCGCACTGCGCAAACGATTTCTTTGAGTGCAATTCTTCCTTTGCTGTGAGCGGTCAATATGTAATTATTCCATCCCCCATTCATGGAAAATTTTTCACCAAGATATGTAAATGTCTTGACGCGGTCAATTTCTTCCCTAGCGCAGTACCATTTCTCTTTGTTACCCCAGATAAACCCATTCTTGAAGACTACTACTTTCGTTTTTTGAATATTTACTTTTAGTCCCCATGTCTCACTATACCGTTCTAGAATATTTAAACTCTTCTGTAAGCCCTCAATCGTCTCCGAACATAAGACTAAATCATCAGCATATAGTAGTCCGGGAATTTTCAAGCCATCAATTACCGGAGCCGCTGTATCCGCATCCTGTACCCACGTCAATAAATCATTTATAAACAAAATAAACAGCAGCGGTGAAAGAGGACACCCCTGTCTTACTCCTACTGTCGATTTTATTTTTTGCGTTATACTTCCGTCACCGCACCTGACGCAGAAATTTACTTCCTTATACATGCTCTGCAACACGTTTAAAACTTTACGTGAGACGCCTAGCTCATTTAGTTTTCGCCATAAAGTATCCCTATTAATTGAGTCAAAAGCCTTTTCAAAATCCACAAAACTGCAATATAAGTGGCCCCGTTTACGCGCCAGCGCCTGTTTTACTGGGGTATCTAACACAAATATGTTGTCGGTTGTCGCGAAGCCTCTCCTAAAGCCTGCTTGCAATTCTGATATTTTACCGTACTTTTCCGCCCATTCACTCAGTCGCCCGTTGAGTATTTTACAGAACAGTTTGCTCAGCGCTGGCAAAAGACTAATTCCACGATAATTTTGTGGGCAATTCGCATCCCCTTTATTTTTAAAAATCGGTTGGAGGATAGCTGTACTCCACGTTTCTGGATACGAGCCGGAACATTTTTATATATCTTGTTACCACACCCGTCGTGTGGGCTGTCCCACCTATTTCCTGTATTTCGTCCGATCCAGCGTTGCCACAGCTGCTCAGTTCGCAGACTCTCTAAAGGGAGGCATGTGTGATAGGGATTAGTATCGTTCTAATACTATTTTCAAAGGTGGTTTCAATGTTCCCTTTGCATGAAGTGAAGCCTCCCGTTATAATTAATCCATAAAACAAAATATAATTAACTTATCTTATAAGGCCGTTCGAGCCAGAGTTCATCAATGGCAGGGCGGCGTCCTTCCTGGCGGTCACGACCCCGGTTACGGGAGCGGCGGCCCTTCGCCCTGGTGCGTGGTTCCGGATTCGATTCCAGGAGAATACCTGTAGACCCTCATGTGAAATTTGTTACGACAAAAGGAGTTTTCCAGCTTCACAGGTGCTAGTCCAACCCTTGTGAAGCGTTCTAAACCGCACCCAAATCCGTTTTCCTTCCCAATTCTGGTCGATGGGTGGATGATGCAGGGTGCGTGCGAGACGCGAGCGCGAAGACGCTACCTATCGGCGATTTCCTGAATTGACTGTGACTGACGTGACTTGACTAGTGGTCTCTAGAGAGTGCTGGGAGCATAATAGAGGAGGATTACTCCTATGAAAGTAATTAACGGAGGATTACTCCAACTGTAATTAACGGAGGATTACTCCACAGAGCGCTCAATGCTCCTTAAGGAGCAAAGAGACGCGTTGCGTCTATATAGACCAACGAGCTAGAATATACTACACAGAGTGACTGAAGCGCCTCTATCTTTGAAGCAAATTGAAGACACGTTTTTTTTGCAGTCGAATCACCGCCATCTGAGCAATTATTCAATACAATAATTTTTTGCTATTTCAATTTTATGAATCATAAATCAGTCTGTAGTAGAAAGCAGGATTAAGAAAGAACTTGTTTGAAAAATTGTATATTTATGGTTTGATTATCTCTATTTTTACAGTTATATATCGAAGATACTGAAGGCTTTTAGAATATTATTATTCTAACCACTAATATAATTTAAATACAGTTAACCGAAAAAACAATAATATAAAAATAAAATCGTATACAAATAACACGACGATTCAGTATAACAACAGGTTTACATGGCACCACTAGCCACTATCCTTATGTTTTGACTGGAAAAACATGGCGGCCCATAGTTCTGCGCTGAAACTATAGGGAAAGCCACTCTATGTAGTATGTTCTAGCTCGTTGATATAGACGCAACACATTTTTTAAAAAATTGTTAAGTATAGTGTACTAAGTGTACTACAAAATCATATAGTAATAACAAACATTGCAATACAACCATATACTAGTTTGTCATAACAAACCAATGAAGCCTGATATAGACTGATTTTTATTATTTTATAGATAGATCCGGTTTGACAGCTAGTGCTGGCAACATAACTGATGGTTCTGACCCTCCTTCGTTCATTCGTTCGTTTGCAATTGTCTAACATGTAAACGGAATCGACGTTTCTTTTTGTAATGTCCTCGTCCGACGAAAATATAGTTGTTCACGAGAAATAATTAAAATTAGGAAGTGCAGTCCTACTGTGTTCTTCTGTAAAAATCCTTTTTACATTCCCCTATACAGGTGGACCACCTGAGCTGGCCACAGTAAATATCGGTTTGAGGTAACGAAATGCTGTTTGTACCGCGTTGTTGCAGGTGATGGGACAAATAATATATTTCGTTTTCTTGTTAGCACCGTATGTAATTTTAGTGATATTGACACAACTTTGTTTTTTAAATGGAAGCATATATTTTTCCTCCAGTATTGTAAAGTTCTTTAAAAATGCAATGCAATGATATACGTATTGTACGTAGCTCACTCCAGATGCAAAAAGGTTTTGTTGATGAGTTTCTTGTTTAAAAAATGTCGGGGGATAGCGAAATATAATATAAAATAATAGAAATACAAACATTTTTATTTTTCTTCATTAACGTGAGTGTTTGATTTTGTCTTGTGCTACACGGTCAAATAGGTTATGTTACTGTAGTCATCCGCGCACCTTTAAAAGAGCCGTCATAGGGTTAGGGCGAAGAGACAGCGCCGTCACAAGAAGATTTGGGCGCCGCTCACAAGAGGGCGGTGAGAGCGCGCGCGCCGGAGCCGTATCGCTTCAGCAGGCGCAACCGAGCGCGTCGCCGGTCGTACAACTCGGCCAGTCTGCGAGCCCTCAGTCCAGGGGCGTACAAGGCGGCGCGCAGCAAGCGGTGGGGCAGTTGGCGCCTTCCCGCAGTGTTGTGAGCGTCGAAGAGTACCAAGCGACTACGTGGTCGGGCTGAGTGACGGACTTTTCCCCCTGGATTTGGGTAATAGTGACTTCTGCCTTGTTAATTGTATATCTCCTCGGTTTATGGTAATTTTGGCAAGTCTTCGTAAATCTCGCGAATAATTGGTGACAATGCTTGTGCACAGTAATTTTGTACTAATGGAAATTGTAAATAAACTTGTTTTACAAAAAGGACTTGTTTTGGACATAGTTACATGTAGCATATTTATATTTACAATTTTCAGTTGAATGCAAGTTTCTTGTTAACATATTTTCGAGATCTGTTTATGCGAAATGAGATAAATTATTTTACGAATAGTTTCATTTGCAAGTACCAAGGACGGTTCTTTTTAAAGCAGATTTTAGTGGTTGTACCAAATAAAAAGATTTAATGTACATTCCTAGCGATTTGTAAGAATGTTGCTCGAAAACGTGATTATTGTACTTTTAATGGTTACTGCATACTTCTAACTCTCGGACCACTCAGCCTTAGGTACAAATTTCTTGTACTTGTGTAATATTTGTACATAAAATAAATGAAATTTCCAAACTCATTCTTGGATGCTGCAAGTATGGTCAAATGAAAAAACGTAAGGCAGAAATAAAAAGATTACATCTACATTGATGAAGCTGAGAATTTAATTTTTCTGTGTTATACAAGAATAACTTAGGGACTAGGTGGAATTTCAGTCATAGCACTATTGCAATTTATCACTTTTCTATTCTTGGAAAACATTAACCACAGTGTGATCCTTCAGCTAACCGGCGAAGATCCATCGGCTAACCAAATAACTGCAACAAAAATTAGTTCCGTTAATGAGTGGTTCCTTAAAACTGATGGATTTATTAGCGATTACGGGCGCGCCAACTGCTAAGTCCATTAGTCCCGTAAGTGTAGTGCAAGATTTCACCTCGAGAGGTCGTGGTGATCTTTTCCCGCTGGGGATATCCGCAGCCGACCTAAGTCGGCTTGCAGAGATTTTCCTCCACAAGGTATCTCCCACCGGCGTGGCACCGACCCAGCTGAAAAAGCTCTCGGCTGGTCTTCAGACATGTGTAGTAGTGTAGAAAGCACGCAAAACTACTGATCAGTGCAGCCCACCTCCCGACTTCTCCTACAGGCAAGAATCGAACTGATCGAGCTCTGTAGCAAGCGTCTAGAATCCTGCCACAGTCTGGGCCTGAACCCAGGACCTTCCGATGCAGTGACATCAGGTGATGCTCCGTGGCATCTTAGCCGGTCTTAAAATGGAGAAGTACACGCGTCATTTGATGAGTTACAAATATTAACGATAATACTAAATTAGAAAGTATTTGATAAATTATTGTAATGTGGACGTCATTAGTTAATTTAAATGGCTAACTGTATTGAACAAAATATTTGGTAATCGAATAGTTCAATCAACATATCAGCTAAAACAAATATCTTTTTATATGACACTATTTAACCAACGCAGACATTTGCATAATTAAATTGTGTAACAATAAATGGAAATGGAAAAGTTCAGTGAAGCGAAGACTAAAGCATTGAAGCATTTTGAATTCTGTAAAGATACATTGCGTAGAGCTGCAAAGATTCATAACGTGAACTGTCTTCCGACACTGTATCCAGATTGTATTCTGTGATGAGTTATTCGAATTGGTCGTTTATTGAAGTGGTGACAGAGTTTCGACATCAGATACATAAGTATGCAGACTTCAGCCGTTGTCTGGAGGAGACTGCCGACTGCTCTGATGGGTAATTTATCCGATGTTTCACCGTTCAATACCCGTCGAATGCCGGAGCAGATGCTTATCAAACGGGTCGCAAAGCGTGTGCGATTTTCCCTTCCTCTTTCTGGTTCTATCCCAAACCCCTTAATTACACACCTACACTTACATGCACTACACTACTACACCTGTCGGTAGGCAAGACGAGAGCTTACAGATTTTCTCGCCTGGGTGAGGGTTGCTCACTGGGGGAGATACAGGCAGGGGAAAACCCGCAAGCAGACAAATATATCGGGCGCGGTTCTTAGGTTTCAGCACAAGCTCATAACAAGAACTACACTTACTGGACTATCAAACTAGAGCTGACACCGAAAGAGAACTCAATATACTGCTTGCAATTATTATTTTAATATTTTTTTGAATAATTAAATTTTTTAAATAGAATACTTACGCTCTTGAAGAACTTCGCCGTGTTTGCGTTCCAACGGTCGAACAGGTCCTTGTTGATATCCACCGCCGTTTTGAGCTGAGCTGATGCGATGCTGCTCAGGTTGGTCGGGTTTTGAACAAATGCATTCCAGGAATCCTGTGAATTCTTGACGCTTAAATTGGTGGCATTTGAAAGGGCAGCCTGCAAAGCAATAACAGTCATTAGACTTTGCAAGGGCGGTTTTTCACGAGATGCCAGTTAAGAAAACGGTCCCCTCAACTCTTCGAAACTTTGGCAGCAAACCTTCTCATTCACTTGTACGGGGGTTTATTCCTCAAGATTATTCTTACTTTAAAATCTGTGTATTTAAAGCACTGAGGTTTTCGCTTAGAAAATAATTTGAATTTTCTTTTCAATCAAATTTCGTGATTTTTGCTTCAACTGAAAGGTAGTGGGCCTGAGATGTGTAATAGCTTGCTATTTTTCGCCGATTTTGAAGTCAAGAAAACTAAATTTAAATAAAATTGTGAAATTTATGGAATGAACAGTTATGTGTGGCTGTTTTCTCATTATTTTGTTTTGCGAGTTGCAGTGAAATATAGTTTCGTCATATGGCTTAAGCAATTCTGAGGTTTTTAGTTATGATTACAGAGTCTGTGACTATGCAAACGTGTGCATTACAACATAAAATTGATTCCTTTTCACGAAGTGGTCTATACTTTGCTTGCTTCAAGAACAATTAAAACTCACAGAAACAATTAAAAACACAGAACTCAATGCTTGGTTTAATTTAAACAAATTTATTGAAACCAAACGTACTTTCATTTATCCTGCAATCCCGTTTAATTATGTTTGTGGCAAAAGCAAAAAAGGTTGAAAGACACGGATAATTAAAATTCATGGATTTACAAAAACACTTTTGTGGATTTCTTATTAATTACCGTGAACTTTTGGCGGGTTTCCACTAGTTCTTGTACACACTCTTAGTTTAATATTGAAAGACATGTTTCATGTGGAAGACGTCCCTGCGTGCTTTCACGAAGCCTGTGTCGCTTGGCCGCTGACAGCTGGCGACCGTGCAAGTTCAATGACATAGCTGCGCCTCGAAAAGAGCGTCTCAGCAGTAAAAGCCTATAGAACGGCAACGAATGCTATTCGAGAGCTCGTGTACCCGGACTTCCAATCCACTGTCGACTCACATCGGCCCTAACTGGCCCGGTCGACCTCCTGTCACTCCTGGACGGCTCAGAGTGACCCTAACTGGACTTGCCGACCTCCTGTCACTCCTGGACGGTTCAGATTGACCTTAACTGGCCCGGTCGACTTCCTGTCACTCCTGGACGGCTCAGATTGACCCTAACTGGCCCGGTCGACCTCCTGTCACTCCTGGACGGTTCAGAGTGACCCTAACTGGCCCGGTCGACTTCCTGTCACTCCTGGACGGCTCAGATTGACCCTAACTGGCCCGGTCGACTTCCTGTCACTCCTGGACGGTTCAGATTGACCCTAACTGGCCCGGTCGACTTCCTGTCACTCCTGGACGGCTCAGATTGACCCTAACTGGCCCGGTCGACCTCCTGTCACTCCTGGACGGTTCAGATTGACCCTAACTGGCCCGGTCGACTTCCTGTCACTCCTGGACGGCTCAGATTGACCCTAACTGGCCCGGTCGACCTCCTGTCACTCCTGGACGGTTCAGAGTGACCCTAACTGGCCCGGTCGACTTCCTGTCACTCCTGGACGGCTCAAATTGACCCTAACTGGCCCGGTCGACCTCCTGTCACTCCTGGACGGTTCAGAGTGACCCTAACTGGCCCGGTCGACTTCCTGTCACTCCTGGACGGCTCAGATTGACCCTAACTGGCCCGGTCGACCTCCTGTCACTCCTGGACGGTTCAGATTGACCCTAACTGGCCCGGTCGACTTCCTGTCACTCCTGGACGGCTCAGATTGACCTTAACTGGCCCGGTCGACCTCCTGTCACTCCTGGACGGTTCAAAATGACCCTAACCGGCCTTGCCGACCTCCTGTCACTCCTGGACGGCTCAGAGTGACCCTAACTGGCCCTGTCGACCTTTTTTTCACCCCTTGCCAGTTCAAATTGACCCTAACTGGCGATGTAAGTAACACCACCCAATGAACTGCTGGTTCTCACGACCTGGATCATCCCTGTACCTCCTCATTGCTACCTCTCATCCGCTTGTAGGCCTATACGAGAATAGGGAACAGCCTGCCTCCTGCTCCTACTGTTCTTCCGCCCCCCCTACCCCCAACCCCCCCTCGCACGTGGTGCAGACGCTCCCCCACGACCACTGCAAGGACGATAACATCACGTGTCCACCTCTTTGACGCGAGCGCTCACAGCCAGATCACCAGCACGACTGACCCCCTCCACCTTCCAAAGCGACAGCGAGTTGGTGGGTTGGCGAGTTGGTGGGCCGAAGACCTCTGTGAACAGCGTGCCTACTTCATTTCTTCAGAGAATAAGTATTTATAGAACTACAACAACACATATTTTCTCGCATTATTTCTAAATTTGCCGCCATTGAAAATTCTGTGTTAAACGCAAATGAGGCCGGCGCCATTCTTTTAGGTGTTTCTTATTCTATCTAGGAAGAAAAATTATCACAGAAATAAAAAGGCAGTAGAATTAAGTAAGGTGGGTGCTTTTTTATCGCTGTGTTAAGTATTCTTTATGAACAAATATATTAATTTCTTTTGTAAATAATAAACAGTTCGCATATATCTGGAGTGGTTATATCTAAAATGCAAATTTTTGCCTAGAAAGTAATTTTTTTTCAACTTTTGAGTGCTTATTGCGGCACATACGGAACACCCAATGAGTTTATTAGATAAAATGTAAATTTTATTATAACGTAAGGTAAATGAGATTTGGATTGCTTAAGACCACGTAGTTTTACAGCGATCTAAAATAAATTAAATTTTAAAAAATGCTTATAATTGTCTTAAGACCTTATTTTCGAAGTTTCGACGTTTCTCCCTGGACAGCCTGTATGTAGCAACAGAATTTCTCCTCTTTTTCACTATCAGGGTCTGGCAATTAAAGCTTTTCTATCGAAAATTCGCCGTTTTTTCCGGCGCACGATTCTATAATTCTCTCTTCTTACGTGAGTAAGTGCGACACAGTTGTCCAGGGAAGGCCCGCCGTGGGGGTGGGCACGCCCAGTACTCACCCAGTTGTCGGCGACGGCAGAGGAAATGTCCTCGATGGCGGACGAGGAGCTGGAGTTGGTCGTGGCGTTGGCACTGACGCTGGCGGAGGCGTTGGCGTCCACCTGCCGGAGGCTCACGGACCGCCCGTGCGCACGGCCTTCCACTGCCTGCAGCACAAGGCAATCACATGTAGGGAACGGATTTGTATTGCTTGCTTGCTTGATTGTTTGATTGATTGATTGTTTGATTGTTTGATTGATTGTTTGATTGTTTGATTGTTTGATTGTTTGATTGTTTGATTGTTTGATTGTTTGATTGTTTGATTGTTTGATTGTTTGATTGTTTGATTGTTTGATTGTTTGATTGTTTGATTGTTTGATTGTTTGATTGTTTGATTGTTTGATTGTTTGATTGTTTGATGGTTTGATGGTTTGATGGTTTGATGGTTTGATGGTTTGATGGTTTGATGGTTTGATGGTTTGATGGTTTGATGGTTTGATGGTTTGATGGTTTGATGGTTTGATGGTTTGATGGTTTGATGGTTTGATGGTTTGATGGTTTGATGGTTTGATGGTTTGATGGTTTGATGGTTTGATTGATTGATTGATTGATTGATTGATTGAATGATTGAATGATTGCACAGGCACACACAAAAGAAAGTTGTCAGACTTAACACATGTTTCTTTATGCATGTCAACGCCTGAGTCCGAATCTGAAGCCAGAATTGTGCCACTAACCTTTTTGTGTCGCAAAAAAAGAATGAAAAAAGTACCATGGAATTATAGACTGTAAATTTCACGGTGTTTTTTGCGATTTAAAAAAAGTGGAAGATAGTGGCGCAATTCTGGCTTTAGCTTCGGATTCAGTGCGTCGACATACATAGAGAAACATATGTCAAGTTTTGGGTCTGACAATAATTCCCGAAAACAAACTAAAACAAAAAATAAAATAAACCAGCTAAAAAATAAATCGGTTTTCGCGTATTAAAAATTCGAGAGTGGTGGCGCTATTTCTGATTTCTGGCGAAATCCGGCGCTGATCTACGTCACCTTGCGGGGATTGTCCTCAACCAGGTATAGGAATCTTCAATTTTGTAGTTTTGAAATGTTAGCTTTATGCAATTTTCGAAAATTCTGAGAGTTCAACGTAAATGAGACCTGTGTCATTCTTTTTAGTCTTCTTTGTTCTATTCGTGAAAAAATAAAGAAAAATTTTGAGCGGCTTTAGAAAAGTGTGTTTTTTAGCATTTGCATTAAGTTCAAGCAGAAATAGCGCAAAAACCAACCCGTTCTTTACACATCACATTACATGGATTCTGACTGACACAGTATTAGAAATTCCTTCATATTTAGGGACAAGTGTTGCCAACATTTTCGTTACAAGGACCAGGCAAAATATTTTTCTATCGAAAATTTGCCTTTTTCCGGCTCACGATGACAATACTTTCTCTTCTTACGTAGTTCAGCTAGAAAGTCAAAATTGTAGAAACGTAAAAAATAAAATGAAAAAAGAGGGTGGGTAACAATATTCAATGTTGTAATATTTTAATTACTATCAGTTCTTCGCGGGCGAGGGCGCGGGCGCGGGCGAGTGCGCGGGCGAGGGCGCGGGCGGAGCGAGCCGCGTCAACTCACCGCGATGCAGACGGCGGCGACGGCGACGGCGGCGAGGAGCCCTAGGAATCGCGTGCAGGCCATGGCTGGAAGATACCAGCGTTGCACTGGGCCCGCCTTATACTCCTCTACCACACCCACGCGGATGTAACGCTTGCGCTCCCCGCCCACGATCGCCCCTCGCCCCCCCACCCACAGCCCCACCTGCCCGCGACTGAAGTAAACGTTCATCCCCTCCCCCCTCTGACGACGCCCGACCCACCCCGCTCCTTCCCTCCCTGCCTTGCCCTGCCCCGCTCCGCCTCGCCTCACCTCTCCCCGCCCCGCTCCGCCTCGCCTCACCTCTCCCCGCCCCGATCCGCCTCGCGTCACCTCTCCCCGAAACGCCTCGTCCCGCTCCGCCCCACTCAGCCACTCTCCGCCTCGCCTCCCCCTCCCCCTCTCCCCCATTGTCCACCCTCCTCCGCCCCACCCCGCTCCTCCCCGCAACCTAACGAATCTCTTCCCCCCCTCCGTGCATTTCCTCCTGCAAACCACATCGCCCAACCCTGCATCAAATCGAATAGCTGCCCCGTCTCCCCTCACCGTACTTCCACGCCCTTCCCGCTCCTCTCACATGCCACCCACACCACCCCACACCTAAACCAACCCTTCCCCTCCCCCCTCCCCTTCCCCCTTCCCACATCCCGTTCTCCGCGCCCACACCCGCGCCATCCCCCCCCCACGCGCAGACGGCACATCACCTCTTCGCGGAAAACCGGTCTCTTGTGGACCCGTCTGCTCTTTTGTGGCTAAGTCAACAACGCGCGCACACAACGCCACAGAAGCAGAAACAGATGCGTTTTGTCACGCACGTCTGCTCTCCACCTCTCGTTCCCCTCCCCCGCCCTGGCCCTTCCCCCCTCCCAGCTCCCCTCATCCACACAGCGTCTGCGACCCCACGTCACAAGCAGCTCTTTCTCCATGTACTGTCAACATTATCGTGGTCGACACAATTGAGAGTACACGTGATACGAAGCCTTCGACAACGTGTTTGTCACGAGGTGCTGGCGATTAGGTTCTGAGAACTCATTCTAACTCAATTTCAAAAATTAAAATGCTGCTTATTTGTAATTTATTTCTACATAAATATTGGGTAATTTTTGCGTTGTCGCATACATACGTAATTGCGCGGTGTATACGTATATACACATTAATATATGGAGTGCATATGTAGTGCAGAGAAAGTTATGTAAAGTTGCAGACACTCGATTTTGAGATTTCAACGAAAATACCTTCTTTTGGGGTCCTTTGATACCCAAAAATGACTTTTTTTTCAAAACGTCCGACCGTCTGCCTTTGAACAACGATAGGCCTTTAACTATTCGTAGAATTTTGAGAATATGAATATTTACCGGTCCATCTTGCACGATTCTAAGCTCTTCCATTTTGAAAAAACATATTTTTAAATTTTCCTGGTATTTTACATGGAGTTTATGAGACGTATTCAAAATTTCTCAAAAATGGCTCTATGTTTTTCTTTAAAAGTCTTGAAGGAATAGAGTAAAACACACTTATAAAGACAACATAGGTTCTATTTTCACAGTCAACTATGAATTTTCGAAACTTACAAAAGTTTGATTGTTTTGGCATCTTCCTACAACTAGAATATTGAAAATTCGCAATTTTTACTTTAAATATAATTTTTCCTCCACTTTCTCCATTTTCTCTTGAAACTTTTTGTAGGAATGGTGCTAAATGCGTTGTATAAAAGGACATTAATGCCATTTTGCTGTAATGCCTTAAAAAGTTTATCAAAAAGTTAAAAAGAAATCGTGAAAATAGCTTCAAATTGCACATTTTCAGAAACGTTCGATCATTTTATGACAAACTGTTCCAGATTTTTCTTTAATTTGTTTTGAACGGATAGTCATTCACAGAAAACATGCACAACATTAACACTATTTTGATTTATTATTTTGATTTTATCAAAATGACACAAATGTAATTTTTACATGTATTTGTACACAGGTATATGAACCATTTTTAAAAATATTACAACTTTTATTTCAATTGCACCGTCATCGCGTTATTTTTTTGTTCAAAATTGTCACTTTATGCAACTTTCAAAATGTTTCTCAACCCTTCCTGCTCTCCATGCAACATGGCGGCCTGCGACTGGTCTGGCTTTTCATACGAAGTGCCCGTGTTGTGGTGGCGTGGATCGTGGCACGAACTGATGTTGCGCAGAACGAATAAAAACAGATGCTCTGGAGTAGTTCATCCATACCTTTCCACCATGCTACCGATCACCTGAAAAGGTTCCCTGAAATCCCCCAAACGCGTTTCGTTGCTTAATCAATCCAAGAAATAGACTCTTTGGAGTCTTCGATTCTTTTGGATTGTTCCTAAACGAAACACGATAAGCTCACTACCATGGGACCAAGTCGCAAATAACACCTCATTTTCTTCGATTGGAGTAACGGATGTGGCCTAACTGTGAGTAATAGAATGTCTAACAGTGACGCAGGTTACTCAATTATTCTACTACTTTTATATTCCAGAATTTTATTTAAGAGCGAAAACTGGATTTCTTTACATCAGTAGTTTATAGATTTTAGTTCAAGTTCTTTTATTCTCTTTTTAATGAAGTTCATTGATGTTAACCTTTGAACCAAATATACACCGAAATAATACTACTTTGTTATGTCATTCACACAACATGAAATGATGGATGCTGTTTTACACGATATCGCGTGTGATATGTTTCGATGTGGCAGGGATGTGGAGGTGACAGGGAGTGTGTTGTTTCCGACCTCGGAGTCGAGTGGCGCATTTTCGTCCGGCGAGTCGCAGTCGTTTCGCCCGCAGTCGGCTTTGCCTTCGCGCACCAACTGGACGCGAAACCCGCGCTTCGCTTGTCAGAGTTCTGGACGTGAGAGCTTCGCCCCAACTTGATGTGGTAACTCAGCGTCGGCGAAAGCTGTTATACATTTTTCCGGTGCTAAAGGGCGAGTCTTCTCTTTTTTTAGGTAAGTCATTGCGAGAATATACGAAGTGAAGTGAAGGTACAAAGTTGGAATAAATTATTGTATATCCCAGGAAGAATTTTTTAAAATAAGTATAAAGTCATTAAAGAAAATCTTTAAAAGGGGTAGCCAACCTATCTTATTTCATCTGCAGACGTGTTCAAATTATTAGACTACAGACATTTTTCGTAAAAGATTTGCATTTATTACACTTTACATTCGTGGTAATGTTACAGTCATACATTTAATACTTAGTGTTAGTGTGCGTGCTTTTGGACTTAATAAACAACTTTATCCTGTTTGGCATTATGTTCACCAACTTTTCATCCGAGTTTTTAATTTCATCGTCACAGTACCAAATCTCCTCTAGTTTGTCCAAGACTTCTTGTATATTTCCTTGTTCTTTTCTTGGTAATATCCCATAAATTTTCTATGGGGAGCTATTCCGGTGCCGTGGTAACACTTTAAATTGCCTTTCTTTCAAATTCTTGAAGACACTTTTGTCTTTGTGGTAGTGTGATTCATTGTGCTTAAAAACGCCACCTTCATTAGAAAACCACTCAATGGGAGGGGGGAGGTGCTTTTCAAGGATTTCTTGTGCATCGTTATTGCGTCTTTGTCACTTCGAAAATGTGCAATCTGCTAGGACCTTTTACAAACATCACACTTATCAGCGTTTCTCTCCATTAATATCAAGGAACATAGGAAAGACATGCTTTAGTCTAATAATTTGAACACGTATGTCCTTTATCAGTATTCAGTATTTCAGTAAAGCTCTTGCTTGTGCGGACGTGCAGATGTGTGTTTTTGCCATTCCGTCACTGGCGGTTAGACCACTTCCCGTGCACGGAGACGTATTCGACGCACCTCGGTCTTCTGATGGGAACTGATAATATGTTTTCGGATCCAGCAAGAATATTTAAAGATTTTCCAAAATCGTGTTTTTCGTGTTTTGGCGCCGCGATCTTAGTGATAATGCCAGGGATTAAACCAACGCCTCCTAAATCGATCTATGTTGGTGGCGATGATTAAATACCAGAACCCAAAGGCATTTTTTGTTTATTACGTTATAGTTTTCTTTCACGGTGTTGGCAACACTGAGATTGACATCTTTAAGTGAACAATTGAATTACCAAGTAAATCGCGCTGCAGTTTGATTTCTATTTAGAGTCGAATTATTATCTAATAAAAAAATACATTTTCGAATACCTACAAACTGTGAGTAATGCTAGATAATGAATAAACGTTATGTTCAACTTAGCACTTTCACGTTCTTGCATGAGTGTGCAAATACCGTTTTCAAATGAATGTTACCCACAACTTATTCTTATTGAACTTCACTGACACCTTATTCCATAAACACACAAAACAGTCACCTTTGTAATGTTAGATTTTCATACAACGCTAGATTCGTATACTAAACGATTAATAAAGCAATTGCAGAAGTAGAAGTGAACACAAATTGGACTGAGTTTGTGAAGTTTTAATCTCTTCAAAATTTTGGCGAGAAAAAATATGGAAGTATTAAGTAAATCCGGGGAAAAATCGAATGTAGTTGTAAAACATATTGCAAAAGAATTTTCGGAACTAATTTGGAATGATTTGGGTATATCCGGAGTTTAGGGAGCCACACGGTTCCTTTGGTTCACTGATTCGGTTCACTAGAGGGGAATCGACTCACTGAACTGAGCTTTATATGGCATAGTCAAATTGTGTATATATTTATGCTTCGAATCAATCCCAGCAAAATTATTCTCTAGTGATTGAAGTGAACCGCGCAACTATAATCTCGTGAATCACGAGAAGTAGTAAACCGAATCAGTAAACCAAAGGAACCGGTGGCACCCTTAACTCCGGATCAACCATGATCTGTATTTTTGCATTTAGCTTTTCTTTTAACGCAAATGTGCTATGTGCATTTTTGTGAAAATAATAAAAAATGCGTAAAAATGTAACTGTGCTAAAATTTAACTATTAGCATCAAAACCTGCAAGAATTTGTTCCGACGATTATAATTTTGAAATGCAATAAGACCTGTTCATATCCCGTATGGTGGTAACACACATGGCCATTGGGTGTTGGAAACTTTTGAACGGGAGTATAACATTTTCAGCTACTCCGATTCATTGGTAAGTCCAATGCCAGATACTGAAAGAACATCTTTAAACTAAGCTGGTCATGAAAGAAATGCAGTATGAAAGAAATTTTCAAAATGTGAAACTATTAAAAAAAATCACAGCGTCGGCGATGCCATATTTTGCTAGTTTTTTTGTATTCCAGCATTATAAACGATAATTTTTTTTGCAAGAAATCTTTCATAAAATGACTTCATATGGCACAGATTATGACATATTGTATTTGCTGTATATGACAGAAAATTGGCCTTTTCACGTATTCAGCTAATCGCAGCGAGATAATCTTTTGGAGGCAGAGGTAAACCAAACAGTCGATGTCACCTTTTTTTGCACAATGTCAAATAACCGTGATGTCACAATAATGTTTCTAAAAAGTAACTGATTCTCGTATAAATTTTTATAATGATTTTATACAAAACATGTAAGGGGGACTATCATACCTAGGGACACTTTTCATGTTTTAATTTTTTCTATCTTGTTTTGGATGTAAAATTGTTGATGTTAATTTTTTTGGAATGCATATTTATGTAAAATAATAATATATTCAAGAACATTCTATAAAGTTTTTTGAGATAATTTGTGTGTCCCTAGGTGCAATGTACTGATGTACCTGGGTATAATGCGTGTAACAACGGTATTTATTAAACAGGTAGGCCTTCAATTTATATTATAACTTGTAAAGAAAGTATGGGAAACAAATGTTCGCTGCCTTTGAGATGAACCAAACACAGATGGACCAGAGAGTTTAACTTTTGTATTCTTCGTGTCAACGTCATATGTTGCAGACTATTCATCGATTTTGAATGAGTTTATATAAGAATTTTATTTCAATTCTACTTCAAAGTTTGTAAAATAATAGTTATAACGTAATCGACGAAAGGAAAATGCAGACATTTTTACTTTTCACTCAAGTCTATTAAACTCTCATAAAATCACGGAAACAACTCACATTACAAAATAATTTACTTGAATAATCACAAATGGCAATAACAATGTAGAGAAAATAACAATGCGACATTTCTCTCACAGATTTCTCGAAAACTACACCGGTTCCTAGGTACGACAGTTTCCGCTACTCGTGCAACAAAGCTTAACATTATAAACTAGTTGCATAATACACTATGCAACTCGCACTTCAGCTGTTCACAAACATCTATCGCGTCCTTGCGAGTGTCTCTGTATTCCGACTCTTCAATTTAGTGACATTTAACTTTTCTTGTGTACGTGTTTACATTATTAAAGTATGCAAAAATTCTTATATATCTGAGAGCCACGAATCCAAAGTAATCATAGCAATTTCATTTTCTCTCTTGAGTCTAGGAGATAAGAAATGTCCCAATGGATTCTCAACATTTTCTTTCTTTTACGAATTTTTTAAATACTACTTTCCTGACAGTAAATGAAATTGATTATGTATATGAATGTTTCTAGAAATGTAGGGAAGGAGAGAAACATTTTTAAATTAAAATAGGTAATTCAGTTTGTTAAAATACCAGCTGTTATGATCCAGCTGTTAAAATACGAGTACTATTAACGGTATAAGGCCATAAGTACTGTGATGAAAAGACATCATAGAACTGATAGATTGTTGTAATTCGCTGCTCTTCGGGTAGCTTGTTAACAAGTGTAAGAATAGATTAAATTCATAACTCCTCTTAGTCTATAATCTAAATATATTATACCTTAAATAATGAAACAGAAAAATTGACAAAACGTGAAAATTAATGGAGCTAATATATTTATTACACAATATATATTTTATATATTATATACTCCTGCTGAAAATCGATTCCAAGTTTTGAACGGAAATGTTTTCGGGTTTCCTGATAGCGAATACGTGTATTTCCAAACGTCCGTCCCTCTATCTCCGTCCGTTCCTAAACTACTCACAGGATTTTTGTCAAAATGATTAAACCTCGATTGATCTGACCCTACTCAAGCTCCTGCAATTTTGAAAATAATTTTTTGAATGTTCTTCCCTTTCCTTTTTATTTTTACATTTTCAATATTTTCTGAAAAATTATTTCATATTGTTTCTTCAAATTTCTTATAAGAATACGGTGAAACGCAGAAATAAAGTTGTGCGGGTTTAGGTCCGACTTTCACTGAATTCTAAATAAAAAAGGGTATTTATTAACTCTGTCGCACTTTCTCGCATTATCTTACTTATTACATCGCGTATTATTAAAAATAGAGATATTTTCTTCTAGTGAAATTTGTTCTCTGCAGTTCTTTAACCAATGGCTGTCAAATTTTTTAAATATATTAGTAGTTTTCGCGTATTTTTAAGACAAATATGGGCAATTTTGAACTCATGATTTTCTCAAAACAGGTTCTCATGTTTTTGTTTTTATTTCTTGAGGGATAGTGCTAAATGAAAAGAATTACGTGACATAAACTCCATTTTTTTGATGCATCGTTGTGATTTTTCTGTTGATATGAAAGTCACAAATATTATTTTTTGCTATTCCTAACGCAGTAAGGTATTGTAATGTGAGGGAAAACGGCAAATTTTGGACAAAAACTCAATTCTCGTGCTCCCTACCAATATGAACAAACTCGAGACTTTGGGAGTTTCAACCTGATATCTTAATTTTTGAGGGTACTTTACATGAAGTCTCAAACAAATTCTCAAAATTTTCTCAAAACGGCTCCAATAATTTTTATTTAACTTTGTCATTGAATAGCGTAAAGGACGCTTAATCAGAATTCACGTTTCACAGTCCTAGATACAGAACGAGTGGTGCTACAAGAGCACATACTTTTTCGCCCCTTAGTAACGGTTATGTAATAATATTATATCGCAAAATCTTTTTGAAATTTTCGAAAAAAAGAGCTGTACCCGAAAAGGAGACTAGCGTTATATTTATTACCCAACCTTATTACATATGTGGGGAAAATTTAAGGAAAACATTAGGAGCGGTTTTTGAGAAAGTTTTTGTTGTAAATGTCAATCGCAAAATACGCAAAAACTACTCGTTTTCACAAAAACTTATACTTGACCTTTTTTAAATAGCTAATTTTGTACAACAGACTTTGTGGAAAAAATCTGTAACTTCAATTTTCTAGTTTTAAAATGTTTATTTTTAATTTTCAAAAACCGAGCAATACCCGAAAATATGACTACCACCATATTTTTATATCGTCTCTTATTATATAAGCCAAGAAAATTTAAAGAAAGATATTGGAGCGGTTTTTGAGAATTTGTTTTTGTAAATTTGAATGGGAAAATACGCATCATCTATTTGTTTTTTCAAAAAATTGTACATGATATTTTTTAAATAGCTAATTTTGTACAAAATACTTGTGTATATAAAAGAAGCGACCGAGTGCTGCGGGTTGTATTTGGCACGAATATTTTGATGCGTTTTTTTAAAAAACAAATCCTTCATATTTTTAAAATATAAAGTGCAATTCGTCACGTTCGCGTAATATAATCTTACTTTAGAGATATCATTTATAAAAACTGGTTGCATGTGAGAGCAACTATAGGAATCTGTTCTATTGAAATTTTATAGGAGGCGATATTTCATCTAAATCTCTATCCTTAATATTACAGTGTGGACTGCGAATAAATTTTGAACTTTTACAATTTTCGAAAAATCATGTTTTCCGAGCCGAGATTTCCGATTGCCGAGGCACATCACTCGGAAAATTCGAATTTACCGCGCATGCGTTTGCGCAAGTACAACAGTTGTGCTGATAATTAAGATTTAAAACCTCCTTTTTTAACTTTCCTTTTGATATTCTTTATCTCGCGTATTGACAAGACTTCTTATTTCGAATTTGGAGTTTACATATTGTGCACTTGGCACATTAAGGTAAACGGCATCCTAATTATATTGTAAGTGCTAATTATATTTAGGAAATAGTCCTATTTTGATTACCGTAAGTTTATTGTCATGTAAAACAAAACATTCATTAAAAATGACTCCTCTGGCAACCAACGTTTCGACAAATGTTGTAAGTCATCTTCAGGGATTATACATATGAACATCTAGAAAGATTTAAAAAAACATTTTTTAAAGAAAGTATATGAAACTAAGTCATAACAAATGTCAACTAAGACACGTCGAAACGTTGGTTGGTAGAAGAGTGTTTTTTCAATGTTTATGTATTACATGTATTGGTCGGTGAATATTATTTGTCACAATTCTCTGTAGTCACAGGAAATAATTGATAATTCCAGAAACTTTATTGAAAACCATTTCAAGCAATTCTAATCACAAGTAGAATTAATTACGATAAATAAACTGGATGTGTCTGTATGTGATTTTCGAATTTTTAACTTCTAAACAATTTTCATCTCTTATTAAACAACTCGACGAATTAATTGTTGTCTTTCGGCGCTTTTGACTATTCTAGAAGTCTCAATTCTCTGTATAACCCGGGTGCCTGAACTGGTTAAATGTCAGGTCCGGACTCCGTGTTTCGGAGGGAAGTGTCGCTGGTCCTAGCCTTTATCGTGGATAATTATTTCTCACAACTCTCTGTTGGTGCTGAAAACGATTGAGAATTTTAGAAACTTTATTGAAATTCATTTGAAGCAATTCTACCCACATATGCTAGTTTCGAATGAAACTGAACGTGTCTGTATGTAATTTTCGTATTTTGAAATTTTAAACAAGTGTACAACACTAAAGTTCTATTTTTAAAACGTATGTCACATCAAATCAATTGTTCAGCACAATATGCAAATCGATATAATATTGAGGAGTGTTTAGATACATTGCGAGAAAGTATGTGCTTTGGCAGTAGCACTAGTTTTATTGTATATGTCAAGTCCTTCTCTTATTGGGCTTAAGTGCTGGCTTCAATATTTTGAGATACTAGTATTACAAAATGCAGCGCATTTGGCACGAATATTTAGATGAGTTTTTTAAACAAATCCTTCATATTTTTGACGGACTGAACGTCTGAGACACGTATAAAGTAATTGTGAACCTAATCAACATACAAAAGGCTCAAAAGGAAGTATTAATTGAAACATATTCATTGTGATGAGGCAAGTTCTCGAGCAGGCGAGTTCGAAGTGTTGCATTTTTTGAAGCACATTTCCTGAAAGTGTATATTTTTAACACTATATTATCTTTTTTCAACTTACATTTGTTAAAGGAAACTGAAATTTTCAGGAGCTGTTAATAAAGGTCTTCTAAATTTACTGAAAATTCTGATGATTCATTCTGCAAAACGTAACTTAAAACATAGTAAAAAATTGCAATTTTAGAAATATTTTTATCAAAAAAATAGTAAACATTTTTCAAAACAGTTGTTTCGGTGTTATTGTGCGTTATAGGTCTGTAACCTGTAAAATTTCATAGGGCTAAATTCAATAGATTCTAAAAGATAGTTTCAAAAATTATCATTGAGTACATAGGGCAGTCGGAGTCCCCTTAAAGCATCAAAACCAACGCGAGATTCGAATTAATAGCCTTAGTATCAATGAACTTACGCTCACGCCCCACAACCCTCTCTTTAGAACCAATAGTTAATTTTCGACTTTACTTGTGACCTCATCTCATTTTCAACGTTTTTAATGTTGTTCGTTCACACACACACACACACACACACACACACACATATATATATATTGTGACGTACCTGGTTCTGCCTCAGCTGTGAAGTACTTATCTGTGCATACACTGATCGGACGCCAGCTGCGACGCACCTGTTGGTTGGTACTTTTCACTACAAATTTATGAGTTCTAAAGGTCGGGTATCTTGCTCGCGAATGGGTCATCTAAGGAATTTGGTACTATATTGGTGCGTCCAAATAATAATTTTGTATAAGCAAACAAGTACAATTTATTTATAATGGAATGTTCAATACACTTGATTGATTACAAAAAGGACCTCTTTAACTTGGTACCAAGATTTAGTTAACCGTGTAATCTGTCATACCTTTGGGGGCCCATTAATAATTCGGTCGCGGTGATTCCTCACCCCGGCAAATGCAACGGTCGGTCTCCGCTGCGGCCCGGCGTCCTTGGGCTGCCGAGGACGTGGACACGTGCTGTGATGGTCTGCAGAAGCGGCGCTGGGAGTCCCTTGGCCGCACCCTCGGATATTTTCGTCTTCGCTCACACACGCGTAATTACTGGGTCTTGAAAATGTCCGTTACATTTACACCACGTGCGTGAATTGTTACTGCGCCCCTCTGTAGTTTCATTCTACTTCTCTCTCGCAAATACTATACTACACATCATCGGCTTCTAATCAATAATGATACACGTAATACTATTAAGTGCTTCTCTTCATTAGCAGGGGTACACTCTGTCAATAACTATTCGTATGTCCCTTGCCACGCGCTCTCGGCGACTGCTCTCCACCCCGCGTTTCTCGCAACTCGACCGTCCTTTTCGGTCCCTTTCCAGCAACTGCCACTGCTTTCCAACCGCCACTTGGCGACCCCCTCAACCGTCGAGCATCCCCTCCCCTCGCTGGGCGGCGGCGGCGGTCGCGCTCGCAAATTCCCCACCGCTCGCTCGCACCTGCCGCTGCACTGCACAGTCCAAATGAGCAACAATATACTCTTGTGTTAATTATCCGTAATTACGGAGAGAAACACTTAGCGTGTTTCAATATATATATGTTTTTATAATTGTATATAGCAGTTAACATAAATTTCTTTTTGTGTTAATGCGTTCTTATGTTTAGAAACTATAAATCACAATCTGATGTTCGTTCCTTGGTTCCAGAGGAATCGAAAGCCAAGATGCCGAGACGCAAGCGGAGCGGCCGTGAGGGAGCGACTGGAGTCGGATGGGCAGGGGCTTCGGGCGGCGCCTTCCAGCTTTTGAAGAAGGAGGTGGAAAACATACAGGAGGCCCTACTCGTGCAGAAACAAGAGATGGAGGGGCTACAAGAAGCTCATCGCCTGCAGGAAGGGGAGAAGAAGGTTGATGAACTACGTGGAAGAGTACAGGAAGTGGAGAGAAGGATGCAGGAAGCCCTGCGCATGCAGAAGCAGAAGGAAGAGCACAGGATGCAGGAAGTTCTTCGCCTGCATAAACAAGAGGCAGAGCACACGGTCCAGAATGCTCTGCGCTTGCAGAAACAAGAGATGGAAGAGATGCAGGAGGCCCTGCGCCTGCAGGAGGAGAGGGCGTCGGCGGCGTTGCGAGAGATGGAGCGGAAGCTGCAGGAGAAAGACGCCGCTATCCGCTCTTTGCAGCAGCGACTGGAAGAGAGATTGACGGCCGTGGAGGAGAGAACGACGGTTCCTGAGGGTTCCGGAGGGAAAGATTTGAAGCGTCTGGAGGGCCGTGTGAATGATGTAGAGGCCTCTCTGTCGAGTGCGGTGCAAACGTTCATGCCCCGCGTTGAGGCTCTGTTGCGCCAACTGGAGGAGCCTCAATCTGCGCGTGCTACCGTTGCCACCGCCTCCGCCATCGCCCGCCAAGAACCGGCGTCGAGAGGGGCTGCAGCGGGCGGTGGGGAGGAGCCCCCCTCCTCCACGTCCACCCCCACTCCCTCAGGCGCCGGCCGCCAGGGCGCAGCAGCAGACGAGGAAGAACGTGAGAGGCGGCGGGTGGAGCTCCGGGTGCGGGAGGCGAAGTTGAGGTGGGATATGGCAAAAACCTCCCCTTCCCCCCTGGGTGAGCAGTTGTGTGAGGCGGCTGTAGAAGAAAGACTAAGTGACGTACGACGTCTCATAGACTCCGGGGCCGACGTCAACTACATTGGTCGATATGGTAACCCTCCTCTGCTCAGAGCAGCCTTGCATGCGAACGCGGACGTGGTGTCGCTCCTTCTGCAACGAGGCGCCGATGTGAATTCTGTCGACCCGTTCGGATGTTCCGCGTTGCACTTCGCTGCGTGGAATGACGGCAGCGGGCGTTGCGTGGAGCTGCTGGTGCGCGCGGGCGCCGACGTCAACGCCAGGGATATAGATGGGGCGACTCCCCTGCACAGAGCGGCGCTATATCACAACGAGAAAACGGCGTGCGCGCTGCTCGCGGCCGGCGCCAGGAGGGACCTCAGGGCCGGGGGAATTTTTAGGAACAGGACGCCGTTGGACCTCGCCACGTCTCGTGCCTTACAGGACCTTCTGCGAGAGTAGCGCCACCAATAGCGAAAGGGAGCGTTCTCTGCACTTGGAAGACTGACAAGTGCTCCCCTCCGGACCTGCGCTAGATCGCAAGCCATTAGACGGAGATTTGAAGAATGTGACCCCTTTGATCTCGCGTAGGGTCGAAGCCTACAGCGCAATCTTCATCGGCATTAACCTGAAGCGAGAAGCGTTGTCCCCTACATATGGTTGTCAATTCATTTTCCAGTCAAGTGTGTGGTCAATCAATGTGAGTTGGTTTTTTTCTTGTAAATGGTAATGGATTACTCTGAACAAATCATTTAATATTTCAGATGACTCAGAATTGCAAGAGGAAAAAAAAGACATTCAGTTCAACCCAACTGATATTTCGAAAATTTGAGTGTCATGATTCCAATTTCGATCATTTTTTCTTGTTTTGTAGAGATAAAAAATGTAAATGTATATTTTAATGTGAATTACATTTTTTTTATTTTGGAAATAATAACATCTCCTTTTTCAGAAATTAATATGCAGAAATCATTTTAAATTTTCGCACCATCCCTTTTAGAACAAGTAAACTATTTTTCTTACTCTTAATTAAAAACTTAATAAAATGTAGTTAAAATGGTTTTTCAATATAATATCTAATGTTGCTACGAAATGGAACAGAATTTTCTGCACCAATAAGCTCCTTCTGTGGAGGTGGGGCTACGTTTTCGATTGAGGTGTATCCCTTCTCGTTTGCCATCTATCGGGGATGGAGCAAAATCGAAATTCTCCTATACAGTGTCTTTGTTTTATCTGGCAAGCACCGTGTCTCGGAGCATCTGATCTTTTTGTGGCAGGTTCTCATTCACGTAATAATTTCCAGAGAAAAAATGCTGTTTTATCAAAATACACGTACCCATTACTTTGTCGAATGCGTACTATAATTGCAGTGTACCTCGTAGGCTAGTTTTGTAGAGAAAATGAATCACATAAAGGTCCTGCATATGGGAGTTCTTGTATTTACGTTCGACAAAGTCACCAATTGCGTTTTTGAATAATATTGTTGTATGAGAAGATAAATATTGATTTTCTGGTCAAATCTTGCGAGAAAGGGCAGTTTCTCAATTAAATGCATTCCTTCAGTTTAGATATTACAATAAATGCACCTACGCGGATCAGACTAAATTCAAAGAAGGCAATCGATCAAATAATACAGAGTACGTCCAGAAAGTAAGTTTCGTTTGGTAATAAAATTAAATTGTGTACAGATCAGAAAAGTTATTTATTGCACAAAATTCTACAACTATTAATTACTTTTCCACTTAACTGCTGAAATTTTGCAGGCATTTGTCATAGCGTGGCACAAGTTATTGTATACCTTCTTCATAGAAATTTGCCTGCACGTTTCCCCAAAAATTTTATGCACGATGTTTGTTTAGGAATCTTCTTCCCATGAAATTCTGAAAATAATCGGTAGACTAAAAAATAAATATTCGGTCGGTTTAGATGTATTTCCGGATTGTTCGTTAAAGACTTGAGAGCCCGTTATTATACACCCGTAACTCACATATTTAATTTATCCTTATGCACAGGAATTTTTCCAGGTATTTTTAAAACAGCTAAGATTAAGCCGCTTTTCAAAAAAGACAACAAAAATGAAATTCAAAATTGTCGACCAATTTGTCTTTTGAGAATATTAGAGAGACTTTTTTACGTACGAATGGAAACATTTCTTAGTAAACACGGCGCGTTTTCAGATTGCCAACATGGGTTTCGAAAATCAAAATCTACGGAAACAGCCATATTTTCTCTTCTTAAATATGGATCCTCATCCATGGATCAAAACGAAGCACCTATTGGAATATTTTTAGATCTTTCAAAAGCTTTTGACGTCATTGATCAACACATTTTACTCTCCAAATTACCTTCGTATGGAATTCGTGGTGTTGCTCTAGATTGGTTATGTTCGTACCTTAAAAAAACGATCTCAGAGAGTTACCTTACTGGAATAATGGAACATTATGTACACACCTTTCTGGTAATTTGCCAATTGCATATGGAGTCCTGCAGGGATCGATTTTCGGCCCTATTCTCCTCATACTATACGTAAATGATATGCACTCGATGTTTAGAAACGGAAGAACAGTTCTCTTTGCGGATGATACGAATATTCTTTGCAATAAAGAAACCTTAAAAAGTATAATATCAGGTATTTCAAATTGGTTCCGTAATAACAAATTAATAGTAAATGAAAATAAAACTGTTGCAATGCAGTTTTCCATTTCAAAAAAATAGCTCAGCACATCACTGAAAATAACAGTGTGCCATTGACTGATATTAAGGAAACAAAATGTTTAGGTTTTTCAATTCAGTCAAACCTTAAATGGAACGTCCATTTAAATGAATTGAACACTAAATTAAGTTCTTTATGCTACGCTTTCAGAATTCTTTCAAATTCAGTCAGCCTACACACTGCTCTTGTATATATTTCGCGAATGTTCATTCCCGCCTGAGATATGGCATAATATTCTGGGTAAATACATCATATAGCTCCCAGACGTTTAGATTACAAAAACGAATTGTAAGAATAATGAGAAAATCCCACCCACGTGCTTCTAGTAAGCCTCTATTTAGTCATCTAGGTATTTTACCATTACCTTGTCTCTTCATGTATGAATCAGTGGTTTTTGTCGAAGGCGGGAATATATTTTCAGCAAACGCCGTTGTCAATAACTATAACACTTGACGTGGTAATCTTATTCATCAGGTGACAGTATCAACAGCTCACTACAAAAAATTCACATATAATACATGTACATTATTTCACAACACCTTGCCAGATGACATTAAACGATTAAATTCGATACAAAAGTTTGTCCCTAGTAAAATCTTTTCTGTTGCACAACTGTTTCTATACAAAATGAGACTATACCGAGCATCCAAAAGGTAAGTAATATAGATTTTAACAATGACATTTAATGTATTTTATACAATTTGGATTGTATAATTGTAAAGAACCTGTAACAAGTATTGTACTTCAGCTTCTGGGTCAATGACCCCAATCTCGATTAGGTTTCCGTCCAGTTTCCTTGATCCTCGAGCAAATGCTGAGATGGCCCCTTGTTTTGTTTCTGGACATAAATGTAACTTCAAATTAAGTTCTCCCCTTATCACGTCACACACAGTTTTTAATTGTTTTTGACTTAAATAGAATAAATAAAAAGGGTAGAAAAAGTTATCAAACCCTGAGGAAAATATATATCGAGATTTTACTGGAAATTCATTTTGAGAACTTCTCATACCCAAAACTTCTAAAATGTTCGTAAGTAGTTGAGAAATGCAAATGAAATTTCACAGAGAATGTTGATGCTATATTTTGTGTTCACCATTTTTGAATCGTTTGTAGTTAAAATATCGTGATTATTCAAGGTATTGCTGTTTTTATTTCGTAGTGCTTGAAGTAGTGCTAGAAGTAGGGGCAAATATAATTTTTTTGTTTTCAAAGCAGACTCAAAACGTTTCTTTTCCCCCCTCGGATAGGGCACAGGACACTTAAGAAGCAGTGCAAGTTTCATATTCGTGAAAATGTAAATTTTCAAAAATTACTTGAGTTATAAAATAGGCGCAAAACGTGTTTTATATCACAACAAATTCTTATCTGCAACTAGCGTACCGAAAAATTAATAATTAGCGGCAAATATTTTTAACGCCGATAGGTAGCAGCCGGGAGGAGGGATGGAGACAAAACCGAAAACCCAGACGATAAAAATTAGGAAACTATATTTTACGAGAAATTCAGTGAAATTCTGAACCTTCACTATTTTTTACTTTCTTGTATACGTACGTATGTACGTAGTAAAGTGAATACTACTGTTTTGTGGGTACTTGATGCAGTAAAATATTTGACAGCAAGACGTCTGTCTGTTCCTCCGACCGTCTGTGAACACCACTATCGCTGAAACCATACTTAACATTTTTTTTCACTTCGAAGAAACCCCTGTCGACCTCCCTCGGGTGCAAGCCTTGGGATTTTGAAAAGCATTCATTAAAATTTGGGAGTAGTTTACATGAAGCCCCCGGGATATTTCCAAAATTTTATCAAAAATGGCTTTAAATTTTTCTTTAAATTTCTGGTATGAATAGAGTAAATACACCTACAAACTTGGCATAAGTCCGATTTTTAGGGTTCAATCTGAATTTTCAAAAATTTCAAATGTTTGAATTTTTCCTAGAATTACAAAATTACAGATGGAAATTTTTACTTTAAATTAAATTTTTAGTCCATAAATAATTCATCCATTAAGGTCACGTAGTATCTTTTGAAACTTTTAGTAGCTTTCGCGCAATATTGCTGACAATATGTGCAATTTAATAAAATAAGAAAAACAAGATTTTCTCGGGAACGGCTTCAATTTTTTTCTGTAAACTTATGGTAGGTATAATGCTAAATTTACTTTATGAGATATATTATTTATAAAAGCCATATTTCTCTATCCTTGTGTTTTTTCAAAAATTACAAAAGTGTATTTTTTAATTTTTTGACATTTTTCTCCAACATTAATCTTTTCATTAGCGGCTATAGATTCACATTATTATATTTATGAGTACATTTGCTTTAAATAATGTCGTATACAATTTGTCGAAAACCAGCATACTCTGTGAAAACTGGCTCAAAAGTCCGCATTTTTATAAACGCTCAAACGCCATTTTCTCGTAAATGACCTCAAATGTTTCCATCAAACTTTTCGAATGGATAGTGCTAATTGCAGTGTTTAAAATAACATATAGTTCATTTTGGGATATTTTTCCTAAAATTACACAAATGTATTTTTTTGAAAGATCTCACACCATTAATATGGAAATTTCCAGCGATATATAAACACTATTGTATTTGTGAGTTAATGTGATTCAAATAACTTCTATTGAAAATTTTGGAAACTCAAAACCTTTCTGTAATAAAGAGATTCAAAATTCGATTTTACAGTAGCGCTTAAATGCCATTTTCTTAAAACCGTCTCCCAATTTTTCAAAGAAAATTGCTATTTAGGATGAGGTGTTACTGTTCTTTGATATTCTTGAAATAATATGTTTGTACTACAATGAGGAAAGCTAAAAATTAAGAAAATTTAAAGAAATGTACTTTTTGCGCCGATAGTTGGCAGCTGGCAAGAATATGTAGAAAGTCCGAATAGCTACCCGAGACCAAAGGAAATAGAAAACTTATGCGAGGCTATGCACTTATGCGGGGTCTGTGCCACTCTGTAGCACCACTAGTTTGTTTCTAGCGTTAGGAAACCGAAAAATTGAGCTAATGTGGAATATTCTTGTTTGGCGGCGATAGCAGCTGACAAAATAAAGTCACTGGAAAATTTTGGAAATTTTCTCAAAAAGGGCTCGAAATTTTTTCTTTAAATTTCTTGTTAGAATAAAGTAAAATACACATATGTATGTGGCATCGGTCCAATTTTTACAATTAACTTTGGATTTTCGAAAATTTCAAAAGTTTGAATTTTTCGGCGTCTTTCTATAACTACAAATTTAAAGATAGAAATATTTCCATCGACTAAAATTGTTTTCCCATAATTAGTTCTTTCATTAAGGTCATGTTTATTAAAAAGACTGGTAATTGCGTAATATTGCGTCTGATATGAGCAATAATAAAAAATAAAACCAAGATGATTTCCTCAAACTCTGCTCCAATTTTTTCCTTAAACTTTAGGTAGAGCTGCTCTATGAGATGACATACATGACATAGAGTTCTATTCTTTTGTTTTCCCAAAATTACAAAAATGTAATTTTTTAAATCTCACACCGTTAATTCGCACATTTCCAGCAAGTTATAATCATTCGTACATTTGTAAGCACATTAATTTTTTTTGTTTTTTTATTATTTTTCGGTGTTTTTGTTTTCGTTTTTACGTTTTCGTTTATGGTTTCGTTTTTCGTGTTTCATGTTTCGTCATACGTCGTTCGTCGATTGTCGTTCGTTGTTCGTCCATCGTCGTTCGTCGTGAGTCGTTAGTCGTTCATCGATCGTCGTGAGTCGTTCTTTGTTCGTCATTTGTCTTTCGGAGCTCGACGTTCGTCGAACGTCGTTCGTGGGTCGTCATCCGTCGTTTGTGGTTTGCCGTTCGTCGGCCGTTCGTCGATAACGTTCTTCGTTCGTCGTTTCTCGGACGTCGTTTGTCGTTTGTCGTTACTTGCCCGTCGTTAGTCGATCGTCGTTCCTCTTCGTCTTACGTCTTCGTCTTCGCCTTCGCCTTCGTCTTCGCCCTCGCCTTCGCATTCGCCATCTTCGTCTTCGTCTTTCGTCTTCGTCATCGTCTTCGTCTTCGTCTTTCGCCTTTGACTCTGGTTATCGCCCTTGGCATTCGTAATAGTGCTTCGTCTTTGACTTACGTCTTCGTCATTCGTCTCCATCATTGGTCTTCGTTTTTCGATTCGTCTTTGTCTTCGTCTTCGTCTTCGTCTTCGTCTTCGTCTTTCGTCTTTCGTCTTTCGTTATTCGTCTTTCGTCTTTCGTCTTTCGTCTTTCGTCTTCGTCTTCGTCTTCGTCTTCGTCTTCGTATTTCGTCTTCGTCTTTCGCCTTTGTCTGTGGTTATCGTCCTTGGCATTCGTAATAGTGCTTCGTCTTTGACTTCCGTCTTCGTCATTCGTCTCCATCATTGGTCTTCGTTTTTTGATTCGTGTTTGTCTTTCGTCTTTGGCTTTTGTCTGTGGTTATCGTCCTTGGCATTCGTAATAGTGCATCGTCCTTGACTTCCGTCTTCTTCATTCGTCTCCATTATTGGTCTTCGTTTTTCGATTCGTCTTTGTCTTTCGTCTTTCTTCATTCGTCTTTCGTCTTTCGTCTTCGTCATCGTCATCGTCTTCGTATTTCGTCTTTGTCTTTCGCCTTTGTCTGTTTTTATCGTCCTTGTAATTCGTAATAGTGCTTCGTCTTTGATTTCCGTCTTCGTCATTCGTCTCCATCATTGGTCTTCGTTTTTCGATTCGTCTTTGTCTTCGTCTTCGTCTTCGTCTTCGTCTTCGTCTTCGTCCTCGTCTTCTTCGTCTTCGTCTTCGTCTTCGTCTTTCGTCTTCGTCTTTCGTCATTCATCTTTCGTCTTTCGTCCTTCGTCTTTCGTTCTTCGTCCTTCGTCCTTCGTCTATCACCTATTGTCAATCGTTTTTCGCCTCTTTTGAACGATTTGTTTTTTTCGTTTTTTCGTTTCCATTTTAAGTTTTCGTGTTTCGTATTGGTTGTTTCGTTTCCGTTTCTTTGTTTTCATTTTTACATTTGGGTTTTCGTTTTCTAGTTCTCGTTTTTTGGTTTTCGTTATTCCGTTTTCCTATTTTCGTTTTCGTATTTTCGTTTTCATATTTTGTTCTCATCTTTTCGTATTCATTTCTATTTTCGTTTTTTCTTTTCCGTTTTTTATTTTACGTGTTTGTTATTACATTCAGTTTTTTCGTTTTCGTTTTATAGTTTTTGTTTTTCGTTTTCTCCTTTTCGTTTTTTCGTTTTCGCGTATTTGTTTACGTTTTTTGGTTTTCGTGTTTTCATTTTCGTTTTCCTTTTTTCGTTTTCTTTTACGTTGTCTCGTTTTAATTTTTTCGTTTTGGATTTTTTTCCTTCTTTCGTTTTCGTTTTTCGTTTTTTCTTTTTCGTGTTTTGGTTTTTGATTTTTGGTGTTCGTTTATGCTTTTTGGTTAAATTAGTTTACGTATTTTTCGTCTATTTTTACTGGTCGTTTTATAGTTTTTTTTGGTTTTTCGTTTTTGTATATTCGTTTTTATTCATTTCGGTATTTTCGTTTTAGTTTTTTCTTTTTCGTTTCGGCTTTTTCGTTTTCGTTCCTTCGTTTTTGTTTTCGTTTCTTTTGTTTTTGTTTTTGCGTTTTAGTTTTTTTTAATTGGGATTTTCGTTCTTTCGTCTTCGTTTATACGTTCTAGTTTTTTTCGCTTCCATTCTTTTGTTTAGTTTTTTCGTTTTCGTTGTTTTTTCTTTTTTCGATTTCGTGTTTTCTTTTCATTTTAATTTTTTCGTTTTAGTTTCCATTTTTTTGTTTCTGTACTTCGTTTTCGTGTTTTGGTCTTTGGATTTTCCTTTTTCGTTTATGTTATTTCGTGTTTTTTTTAAAATTTGTTTTCGTTTCATTTTTTTCGTTTCTTCGTTTCGTTTTCGTGTTAACGTTTTCGAATTTTCGTTTCCGTGTTTTCATTTTCGTTTTGTGTTCTTCGTTTTTTCGTTTTGAGTTGTTTTTCGTTCTCGTTTTTATATTTTCGTGTTTGTTTTTTCGTTTTCGTGTTTTCCTTTTGGTTTTTCCTTTTTTCGTTTTTATCTCTTCGATTTTTTTCTCGTCTTCGTTTTTTTGTTTTTGTTTTCACACTTTTGTTTTTACGCTTTTGTTTTTAGGTTTTCGTTTTTACGCTTTCGCTTTTACGTTTTCGTTCTCACATTTTCGTTATTACGTTTTCGTTTTTCTTTTTCGGTTTTACGTTCTCCTTTTTACGTTTTTGTTTTTACGTTTTCGTTTTTGTTTTTGTGTTTACGTTGTTGTTTTTACGTTTTGGTTTTTACGTTTTCGTTTTTACGTTTTAGTTTTGACATTTTTGGTTTGACGTTTTCGATTTTACGCCTTCGTTTTTACGCTTTCGTTTTTACGTTTTCGTTTTTTTACATTTTCGTTTTTTACATTTTCGTTTTTTATGTTTCCGATTTTACACTTTCTTTTTTACGTTTTCGCTTTTACGTTTTTTCGTTTTCGTTTCATATTTTTGGCTTTACGTTTTCGATTTTACATTTTCGTTTCTACGTTCTCGTTTTTGGCTTTTACATTTTCATATTTATGTTTTCGTTTTAACGTTTTCGTTTTTAGGTTTTCGCTTTTAAGTTTTGGTTTTTCGTTTTCGTTTTTTAGTGTTGTCTTTAAATTTTCGTTTTTACGTTTTCGTTTTTATGTTTTTGTTTTTACGTTTTCGTTCTTACGTTTTCGTTTTTATATTTTCGTTTTAGGTTTTTGTGTTTACAATTTCGTTTTTACGTTTTCATGCTTACGTTTTCGTTTTTTGTTGTTTCTTTTCGTTCACGGTTTTTTATTTTCGTTTTTTCGTTTTCTTTTTGTTTATCAGTTTTTAGATTTCGAAATTCATTAATAGTGTTTTAATTTCAGGTTTTGCGTTTTAGTTTTCCTTTTTCCCGTTATTTTTGTTCTTTCATTTTGGTTTTTAATTTCGTTATTTCGTTTATTTATTTTGTTTTTTATTATTTTTCGGTTTTTCGTCTTCGGTTTCGTTTTTCGTGTTTCATGTTTCGTCATTCGTCGTACGTCGTTCGCCATTCGTCAAACGGCGATCGTAATTCGGCGTTAGTCGTTCGTCGTTTGTCGTTCGTTGTTCGTCGTCCCACGTTCGTCGTTTGCCAATCTTCGTTTGTCGATCGTCGGTCGTCTTTCGTCGTACGTAATTCTTTTATATTTTTCGAATTATTATATATTTCGCATTTTTATATTTTTCGAATTTATATAATTTTGGAATTTTTACTATTGTCGGACTTTTATATTTTTTAATTTTTATATTTTTCGAATTTTTAGATTTTTTGTTTTTTCCACTATTTGTGTTTGTCTTTCGTGAACTACGAATTTCATCTTTCGTCGTTTCATGCATGTCGAACGTTGCTTATATCTCGCCGTTCGTCACTCGTCGTTCGTCATTCGCCGTTCGTTGGTCGTCGTTCGTCTTTCGCCGTTCGTCGTTTGTTTATATTTTCCGAATTTCTCATTATTAAAAATGTAATATTATTTGAATATTAATATTTTTCGAATTTTTATATCTTTCGAATTTAAAATATTTTTTGAATTTTAAAATTTTTATTTATTCATTCGATTTTCGTCTTTCGTCGTTTGTCGATCGTCGTTTTTCATTTGCGGTTCGTCCGTCGTTTTTCGTTTTTCGTTCGAAGTTCGTCGAACGTCGTTCGTCGATCGCCGTTCGTGATAAGTCGTTCTTCCTTCGCGGTTCGTCGTGTGTCGTTTTTCGTTCGCAGTTCGTCGTGTTTCGTTGGTCGTTCGTCGATCGACTTTCGTTTCTTCGTCGTTCGTCGTTCCCCGATCGCCGTTTGTTTATATTTTCGAAATTTTTATTATTCAAAATTAGATATTTAAAAAAATTTAACTTTCTAATTTTAATATTTTTTGAATTTTTATATTTTTCGAATTTTAATATTTTGGAATTTTAATATTTTTTATTCAGCTTTCGTTTATCATCGTTCGTCGTTTGTCGATCGTTGTTCTTCATTCGTCGTTCGTCGTTTATCGTTTGTAGTTCGTCGTTTATCATACGTCGTTCGTAGTTCGTCGTTCTGCGTTCGTGGTTCGTCGTTCTTCGTTCATCGTCCGTCGTACGTCATTCGTCGTTCTTCGTTCGCAGTTCATCGTTTTTCGTTCGTCGTTGGTCGTTGTTCGCTGGTCGTTCGTCGTTTGTTCGTCGTTCGTCTTTCGCCGTTTTCCTTCATTGTTCGTCTTTCGTCGTTCGTCGTTTTTCGTTCGTCGTTCGTTGTTCGTTATTCGTTGTTCGTCTTAGGTCGTTCGTTGTTTGTCGTTTGTTTATATTTTTCGATTTTTAATGTCTAATTTTGATTTTTTCGATATTCTGAATTTTTCTAATTTTTATTATTCTTGAGTTTTTATATTGTATCCAATTTTTTATATTTTTAAATTTTTTAATTTATCGATTTTTATAATTTTAGTATTTTCGAATCTTTAGATTTTTCGTTTTATCCACTATTTCTGTTTCTGGTCTTTCGTCGTTCGTCTTTCATCTATCGTCTTTCGTCTATCGTTTTTCATCGTTCGTCTTTCGACGTTCGTCGTTTGTCGTTTGTATATCTTCGATCGTCGATTGTCGTTAGTCGCTCGTCGTTCGTACTTCGTTTATATTTTTCGAATTGTATATTTTTCGAATTTTTATATTTTTCGATTTTTTATATTTGTTGAATATTTATATTTTTCGAATTTTTATATTTTTCGGATTTTTATATTATTTGAATATTATATTTTTCGGATATTTATATTGTTCGAATTTTTAAATTTTTCAAATTTGTATATTTTTCGTTGTTTCGTATTTTGTTGCTTTTTTCCACATTTCTGTTTAATGGTCTTTCGTCGTACGTCTTTCTTTTTTCATCGTTCGACTTTCTTCTTTCGTCGTTCGTCGTTCGTTGTTTGTCGTATGTCCCTCTTCGCTCGTTGTTGGTCGTTCGGCGCTCGTCGCTCGTCGTTCGCCGTTCGCCGTTCGTCGTTAGTCAATCGTCTATCGTCGTTGGTTTATTATTTCCGAAAATTTAATTTTTCGATAATTTAATAATTTTTGAATTATTATATTTTTGAAATTTTAATGTTTTTCAAATTTTTACATTTTTAGAATTTTTATATTTTCGAACTTTTATATTATTTGAATTTTTATATTTTGAATCTTTATAATATTTTAACTTTTATATTTTTCGTTATCCAATTTTTAGATTTTTCGTATTATCCACTTTTCGTTTTTTGGTCTGACGTCGTTCGTTATTTGCCTTTCGCCTTTCGTTTTTCGTCTTTCGTCGTTTGTAGTTGGTCGTTCGTCACGGCACGTCACGTCACGTATCGTCTCGTCTCGTCTCGTTTCGTCTCGTCCCGTCTCGTCTCGTCTCGTCTCGCCTCGCCTCGCCTCGTCTGAAAATCAGAAAAATTTAGAAAATAAAAAAATATTAAAAATCAAAAAATATAAAAATTCGAAAAATATATATTTCGAAAAATATGAAAAAATAAAAAATATTAAAATCAAAATATATAAAAAATCAAAAAAATATAAAAAATCAAAAAATATAAAATGTCTTGTCTCTTCTCGTTTCGTCTCGTCTCGACTCGTCTCGTCACGTCACGTCACGTCACGCCACGTACCGCACGTCACTTCACGTCACGTCTCGTCTCTTTTCGTCTCGTCTCGTCACGTCTCGTTTCGTCACGCCATGTCTCGTCACGTCACGTCACGTCCCGTCACGTCTCGTCTCGTCTCGTCTCGTGTCGTCTCGTCACGTCACGTCTCGTCTCGTCTCGTAACGTCTCGTCTCGTCTTCTCTCGTCTCGTCTCATCTTGTCTCGCCTTGTCTCGTCCCGTCACGTCTCGTCTCGTCCCGTCTCGTCTCGTCTCGACCCGTTCCGTCCCGTCCCATCTCGTCTCGTCTCGCCTCGGATCGTTTCGTCGCGTCTCGTCTGAAAATTATAAAAATTAAAAAATAAAAAAACATTAAAAATAAAAAATATAAAAATTCGAAAAATATAAATTTCGAAAAATATAAAAAATTAAAAATTTTAAAAATTAAAAAATATAAAAATTAAAAAATAAAAATTTCGAAAAATTTAAAACATCAAAAAAATTAAGAATCAAAAAATATATAAATTCGAAAAATATAAATTTCGAAACAAAAAATCAAAAAATATAAAATATCAAAAAATAAAAAATATGAAAAATTAAAAAATATAAAAAACAAAAAATCTAAAAAATATAATAAACAAAAAATATAAAAAATATAAAAAATAAAAAATATAAAAAGTCTCGTCGCGTCGCGTCTCGTCTCGTTTCGCCTCGTTTCGCTTCGTCTCGTCTTGTCTCGTCTCGTGTCGTTTCGACTCGTCTCGTCTCTTCTCTTCTCGTCTCGTCTCGTATCGTCTCGTCTTGTCTCGTCACGTCACGTCACGTCTCGTCTTGTCTCGTCCCGTCCCATCTCGTCTCGCCTCGGCTCGTCTCGCCTTGTCTCGTCTCGTCTAAAAATTATAAAAATTAAAAAAAATAAAAAATATAAAAAAGTCGAAAAATATAAATTTCGAAAAATATAAAAAATCAAAAAATATAAAAAATCAAAAAATATAAAAAATATAAAAAATCACAAAATATAAAAAATCAAAAAATATAAAAAATCAAAAAAATATAAAAAGTCTCGTCTCGTCTCGTTTTGTCACGTTGCGTCGCGTTTCGTCTCGTTTCGCCTCGTCTCGGCTCGTCTCGTCTCTTCTCGTCTCATCTCGTCTTGTCACGTCACGTCACGTCGCGGCACGTCACGTCACGTCACGTCACGTTTCATTTCGTCACGTCACGTCACGTCTCGTCATGTCACGTCACGTCACGTCACGTCACGTCTCGTCTCGTCTCGACTCGACTCGTCTCGTCTCGTCTCGTCTCGTCTCGTCCAGTCTCGTCTCGTCCAGTCTCGTCTCGTCCAGTCTCGTCTCGTCCAGTCTCGTCTCGTCCAGTCTCGTCTCGTCCAGTCTCGTCTCGTCCAGTCTCGTCTCGTCCAGTCTCGTCTCGTCCAGTCTCGTCTCGTCTCGTCCAGTCCAGTCTCGTCTCGTCCTGTCCAGTCTCGTCTCGTCCAGTCCAGTCTCGTCTCGTCCAGTCCAGTCTCGTCTCGTCCAGTCCAGTCTCGTCTCGTCCAGTCCAGTCTCGTCTCGTCCAGTCCAGTCTGGTCTCGTCCAGTCCAGTCTCGTCTCGTCCAGTCCAGTCTCGTCTGGTCCAGTCCAGTCTCGTCTGGTCCAGTCCAGTCTCGTCTCGTCCAGTCCAGTCTCGTCTCGTCCAGTCCAGTCTCGTCTCGTCCAGTCGTCTCGTCTCGTCCAGTCGTCTCGTCTCGTCCAGTTGTCTCGTCTCGTCTCGCCTCGTTTTGTCCCGCCTCGTCTGAAAATTATAAAAATTTAAAAAATCAAAAAATATAAAAATTCGAAAAATATAAATTTTGAAAAATATAAAAAATCAAAAAATATAAAATATCAAAAAATAAAAAATAAAAAATATAAAAACAACAAATAAAAAAATCAAAAAATAAAAAATCAACAAATAAAAAATTCAAAAAATAAAAAATATCAAAAATATAAAAAATCAAAAAATATGAAAAGTCTCGTCTCGTCTCGTCGCGTCTCGTCTCGTTTCTCCTCGTTTCGCCTCGTCTCGTTTCTCTCGTCTCGTCTCGTCGCGTCGCGTCTCGTGTCGTCTCGCCTCGTCTCGTCTTTTGTCGTCTCGTCTCGTCACGTCACGTCTCGTCTCGTCTCGTCACGTCTCGTCTCGTCTCGTCTCGACACGTCACGTCACGTCACGTCACTTCACGACACGTCACGTCACGTCACGTCACGTCACCTCACGTCTCGTCTCGTCTCGTCTCGCCTCGCCTCGCCTCGCCTCGCCTAGCCTCGCCTCGCCTCGCCTCGCCTCGCCTCGCCTCGCCTCCCCTCGCCTCTTCTCGTCTGAAAATTATAAATATTTAAAAAATTAAAAACATTAAAAATCAAAAAAGTATAAAAAGTCTCGTCTCGTCTCGTCCCGTCCCGTTCCTTCTCATCTCGTCTTGCTTCGCCTCGCTTCACCTCGCCTCGCTTCGCCTCGCCTCATCTCGTCTCGTCTGAAAATTATTAAAATTTAAAAACTCAAAAAATTATAAAAATAAGAAATATAAAAGTCTCGTCTCGTCTTGTCTCGTCACGTCACGTCACGTCACGTTACGTCTCGTCTCGTCTCGCCTCGCCTCCTCTGAACATCAGAAAAAATTAGAAAATCAAAAAATATTAAAAATAAAAAAATATAAAAATTCGAAAAATATATATTTCGAAAAATATAAAAAATAAAAAATATTAAAAATCAAAAAATATAAAAATTTGAAAAATATAAATTTCGAAAACTATTAAAAATCAAAAAAAATTAAAAATCAAAAAATATAAAATATCAAAAAATATAAAATGTCTTGTCTCTTCTCGTTTCGTCTCGTCTCGACTCGTCACGTCACGTCACGTCTCGTCTCGTCTCGTTTCGTCTCGTCTCGTCACGTCACGCCACGTACCGTCACGTCACGTCTCGTTTCTTTTCGCCTCGTCTCGTCACGTCTCGTTTCGTCATGTCATGTCTCGTCACGTCACGTCACGTCTCGTCTCGTCTCGTCACGTCACGTCACGTCTCGTCTCGTCTCGTTACGTCTCGTCTCGTCTCGTCTCGTTTCTCTCGTCTCGTCTCATCTTGTCTCGCCTTGTCCCGTCCCGTCTCGTCTCGTCTCGCCTCGTATCGTCTCGTCTAAAAAATTTATAAAAATTTAAAAAATCTAAAAATATAAAATATAAAAAGTCTCGTCTCGTCTTGTCGCGTCGCGTCTCGTCTCGTTTGGCCTCGTCTTTTCTCATCTCGTCCTGTCTCGTCTCGTCACGTCACGGCACGTCATGTCACGTCACGTCACGTCACGTCTCGTCTCGTCTCGGCTCGTCTCGTTTCGTCACGACACGTCACGTCACGTCACGTCTCGTGTCGTCTAGTCTCATCTCGTCTCGTCCCGTCCCGTCTCGTCTGGTCTCGTCTCGCCTCGCCTAACCTCGTCTCGTCTCGTGTGAAAATTATAAAAATTTAAAAAATCAAAAAATATGAAAAACCAAAAAATATAAAAAATCAAAAAATATAAAAAAATCAATAATATAAAAAATAAAAAAATATAAAAAGTCTCGTCTCGTCGCGTCGCGTCTCGTCTGGTTTAGCCTCGTTTCGCCTCGTCTCGTCTTGTCTCGTCTCGTCACGTCGCGTCACGTCTCGTCTCGTCTCGTCTCGTCTCGTCCCGTCTCGTTTCATCTCGTCTCGCCTCGGCTCGCCTCGCTTTGTCTCGTCTCGTCTAAAAATTATAAAAATTTAAAAAATAAAAAAATATAAAAAATCAAAAAATATAAAAAATAAAAAAATATAAAAAATAAAAAATATAAAAAATCAAAAAAATATAAAAAGTCTCGTCTCGTCTCGTCTCGTGTCGTCTCGTCACGTCGCATATCGTCTCTTTTCGCCTCGCTTCGCCTCGTCTCGTCTCGTCTCTTCTCGTCTCGTCTCGTCTTGTCACGTCACGTCACGTCACGTTTCGTTTCGTCACGTCACGTTTCGTTTCGTCACGTCACGTCTAGTCTTGTCTCGACTCGTCACGTCACGTCACGTTTCGTTTCGTCACGTCACGTCACGTCACGTCTCGTCTCGTCACGTCACGTCACGTCTCGTCTCGTCTTGTCCCGTCTCGTCGCGTCTCGCCTCGCCTCGTTTCGTTTGAAAATTATAAAAATATAAAAATCAAAAAATATTAAAAATCAAAAATATAAAAAATCAATAATAAAAAAAATAAAAAAATATAAAAAGTCTCGTCTCGTCGCATCGCGTCTCGTCTCGCCTCGTTTCGCCTCGTCTCGTCTTGTCTCGTCTCGTCTCGTCACGTCACGTCACGTCTCGTCTCGTCCCGTACCGTCTCGTTTCATCTCGTCTCGCCTCGCTTTGTCTCGTCTCGTCTAAAAATTATAAAAATTTAAAAAATAAAAAATATAAAAAATCAAAAAATATAAAAAATAAAAAATATAAAAAATAAAAAATATAAAAAATAAAAAATATAAAAAATCAAAAAATATAAAAAGTCTCGTCTCGTCTCGTGTCGTCTCGTCGCGTCGCATATCTTCTCATTCGCCTCGCTTCGCCTCGTCTCGTCTCGTCTCTTTTCGTCTCGTCTTGTCTTGTCACGTCACGTTTCGTTTCGTCACGTCACGTCTCGTCACGCCACGTCACGTCTCGTCTCGACTCGTCACGTCACGTCACGTCACGTCTCGTCACGTCACGTCACGTCTCGTCTCGTCTCGTCTTGTCCCGTCTCGTCTCGTCTTGTCTCGCCTCGCCTCGTCTCGTTTGAAAAATATAAAAATTTAAAAAATAAAAAAATATTAAAAATCAAAAAATATAAAAATTCGAAAAATATAAATTACGAAAAATATCAAAAATCAAAAAATATTAAAAATCAAAAAATATAAAAATTCGAAAAATAAAAATTTCGAAAAATATAAAACATCAAAAAATATTAAGATTAAAAAATATAGAAATTCGAGAAATATAAATTTCGAAAAATATAAAAAATCAAAAAATATAAAACATCAAAAAATATAAAAATATAAAAATATAAAAAATCAAAAAATATAAATATAAAAAAATTTAAAAAATCAAAAAATATAAATAATTCAAAAATATAAAATGTCTCGTCTCGTCGCGTTGCGTATCGTCTCGTTTTGTCTTCTTTGGCCTCGTGTCGCCTCGTCTCGTCCCGTTTCGTCTCGTCTCGTCCCGTCACGTAACGTCACGTCTCGTCTCGTCACGTCACGTAACGTCATGTCACGTTACGTCACTTCACGTCACGTCACGTCTCGTCTCGTCCTGTCTCGTCTCGTTCCGTCGAGTCTCCTCTTGCCTCGCCTCGCTTCGCCACGTCTCGTCTCGTCTGAAAATTATAAAAATTTAAAATTTCAAAAAATATAAAAAATCAAAAAATATAAAAAATAAAAAATATAAAAAATAAAAAATATAAAAAATAAAAAAATATAAAAAATAAAAAATATAAAATATCAAAAATATAAAAAGTCTCGTCTTGTCGCGTCGCGTCGCGTCTCGACTCGCCTCGTTTCGACTCGTCTCGTCTCTTCTCGTCCCGTCTCGTCTCGTCTGGTCTCGTCACGTCACGTCACGTCAAGTCTCGTCTCGTCTCATCACGTCACGTCACGTCACGTTACGCCACGTCTCGTCTCGTCCCGTTCCGTCTAGTCTCGTCTTGCCTCGTCTCGCCTCGCCTCGTCTCGTCTGAAAATTATAAAAATTTAAAAAATAAAAAATATATTGAAAATCAAAAAATATAAAAATTCGAAAAATATAAAAAATCAAAAAATTCGTATCGCCTCGTTTCGCCAGGTCTCGTCTCGTCTCGTCTTGTCTGAAAATTATTAAAATTTAAAAAATCAAAAAATTCTAAAAATCAAAAAATATAAAAATTCGATAAATATAAATTTCGAAAAATATAAAAAATCAAAAAGTATAAAAAATCAAAAAATTTAAAAAATCAAAAAATATAAAAAATCAAGAAATATAAAAAATCAAGAGATAAAAAATCAAAAAATATAGAAAGTCTCGTCTCGTCTCGTCGCGTCGCGACGCGTCTCGTCTTGTTTCGCCTCGTTTTGCCTCGTATCGTCTCGTCTCGTCTCGTGTCGTCTCGTCTCGTCTCGTCTCACATCATCTCGTCTCGTCTCGTCTCGTCTCGTCTCGTCACGTAACGTCACGTCACGACACGACACGGCACGTCACGTCACGTCACGTCACGTCTCGTCTAGTCTCTTCTCGTCTCGTCTCGTCTCGTCCCGTCCCGTCCCGTCCCGTCTCGACTGGTCTCATCTCGCCTCGCTTCGCCTCGCTTCGCCTCGTCTTGTCTCGTCTGAAAATTATAAAAAATTAAAATATCAAAAAATATGAAAAACCAATAAATATAAAGAGTAAAAAATATGAAAAACCAAAAATATAAAAAATCAAAAAATATAAAAAATCAAAAAATATAAAAATCTAAATATATAAAAAATAACGTCACGACATCAACTCAAGTCAAGTCACGTCACGTCACGTCACGTCACGTCTCGTCTTGTCTCGTCACGTCTCGTCTCGTCTCGTGTCGTCTCGTCTAGTCTGGTCTCGTCTCGTCTCGCCTCGCCTCGCCTTGTCTGAAAATTATAAAAATTTAAAAAATCAAAGATCATTAAAAATCAAAAAATATAAAAAGTCTCGTCTCGTCTAGTCTCGTCCCGTCCCGTTCCGTCTCATCTGGTCTTGCTTCGCCTCGCCTCGTCGTCTCGTCTGAAAATTATTAAAATATAAAAACTAAAAAAAATATTAAAAATCAAAAAATATAAAAAGTCTCATCTCGTCTCGTCATGTCACGTCACGTCACGTCACGTCACGTCTCGTCCCGTCTCGTCTCGTTTCGTCTCGTCCCGTCCCGTCCCGTCCCGTCCCGCCTCGTCTCGTCTCGTTTCGTCTCGTCTCGCCTCGCCTCGTCTCGTCTTGTCTGAAAATTATAAAAATTTTAAAAATCTAAAATATTAAAAATCAAAAAATATAGAAAATCAAAAAATATAAAAGTTCTTGTCTCCTCGTCTCGTCTCGTCTCAACTCGTCTCGTCTCGTCTTGTCACGTCACGTCACGTCACGTCTCGTCTCGTCTCGTCACGTCACGTCACGTCACGCCACGTCACGTCTCGTCTCGTCTCGTCACGTCACGTCACGTCTCGTTACGTCTCGTCTCGTCTCGTCTTCTCTCGTCTGTTCTCGTCTCATCTCGTCTCGCCTCTTCCCGTCCCGTCTTGTCTCGTCTCTCCTCGCCTCGCATCGTCTCGTCTAAAAAATATTAAAATTAAAAAAATAAAAAAATATTAAAAATTAAATAATATATAAATTCGAAAAATATAAATTTCAAAAAATATAAAAAATCATAAAATATAAAAAATCAAAAATATAAAAAATCAAAAAATATAAAATATCAAAAAAAAGTCTCGTCTCGTCGCGTCGCGTCTCGTCTCGTTTCGCCTCGTCTCATCTCGTCTCGTCTCGTCCTGTCTCGTCACGTCTCGTCACGTCTCGTCTCGTCTCGTCCCGTCCCGTCCTGTCCCGTCCCGTCTCGCCTCGTCTCGCCTCGCCTCGTCTCGTCTAAAAATTATAAAAATTAAAAAATCAAAAAATATTAAAAGTTAAAATAATATAAAACTTCGAAAAATATAAATTTCGAAAAATATATAAAATGAAAAATATAAAATATCAAAAAATATAAAAAATCAAAAATATAAAAATCAAAAAATATAAAATATCGTCTCGCCACGTCTCGTCTCGTCTCGGGTCGTCTGGTCTCGTCTCGACTCGTCTCGTCACGTCACGTCACGTCACGTTGCGTTTTGTCACGTCACGTCACGTCTCGTCTCGTCTCGTCACGTCACGTCTCGTCTCGTCTCTTCTCGCCTCGTCTGAAAATTATTAAAATTTGAAAAATAAATAAAATTAAAAATCAAAAAATATAAAAATTCAAAAAATATAAAACATCAATAAAAAAATATTAAAAATTAAAAAAATATACCAATTCCAAAAATATAAATTTCGAAAAATATAAAAAATAAAAAATATAAAAAATCAAAAAATATAAAAAATCAAAAACTATATAAAAAATCAAAAATATAAAATATCAAAAAATATAAAAAATCAAAAAATTTAAAAAACCAAAAATATAAAATGTCTTGTCTCTTCTCGTCTCGTCACGTCTCGTCACGTCACGTCACGTCACGACACGTCACGTCACGTCACGTCACGACTTGTCTCGTCTCGTCACGTCACGTCTCGTCCTGTCTCCTCTCGTCTCGTCAAGTCTCGTCACGTCTCGTCACGTCACGTCACGTCTCGTCTCTTCCCGTCCCGTCCCGCCTCGTTTCGCCTCGCCTCGTCACGTCTAAAAATTATAAAAATTAAAAAAATCAAAAAATATTAAAAATTAAAAAAATATACCAATTCAAAAATAATAAATTTCGAAAAATATAAAAAATCAAAATATATAAAAAATCAAAAAATATAAAAAATCAAAAAATATATAAAAAATAAAAAATATAAAATATCAAAAAATAGAAAAAATAAAAAATATAAAATATCAAAAAATATAAAAATTCAAAAAATATAAAAAATCAAAAAATATAAAACATCAAAAAATATAAAAAATAAAAAAATAAAAAATAAAAAATATAGAAAATCTCGTCTCGTCTCGCCTCGCCTCGTCTCGTCTCGTCTGAAAATTATAAAAATTTAAAAAATCAAAAAATATTAAAAATCAAAAAATATAAAAATTCGAAAAATATAAATTTCGAAAAATATAAGAAATCAAAAAATATAAAAAATCAAAAAATATAAAAAATCAAAAAATATAAAAATCTCGTCTCGTGTCGTCGCGTCGCGTCTCTGCTCGTTTCGCCTCGTTTCGCCTCGTCTCGTCACGTCTCGTCTCGTCACGTCACGTCACGTCACATCATGTCTCGTCTCGTCTAGTCTCGTCCCGTCCCGTCCCGTCTCGTCTCGCCTGGCCTCGCCTCGTCTAGTCTAAAAATTATTAAAATTAAAAAAATCAAAAAATATTAAAAATTAAAAAAAATATAAATTCGAAAAATATAAATTTCAAAAATATGAAAAATCAAAAAATATAAAAATCAAAAATATAAAAAAACAAAAATATAAAATATCAAAAAATATAAAAATCAAAAAATATAAAATATCAAAAAATACAAAAAATCTCGTCTCATCGCGTCGCGTCTCGTATCGTTTCGTCCTGTCTCGTCACGACTCGTCACGTCACGTCTCGTGTCGTCTCGTCCTGTCCCGTCCCGCCTCGTCTCGCCTCGCCTCGTCTCGTCTCGTCTAAAAATTATAAAAATAAAAAAATCATAAAATATTAAAAATTAAAAATATATACCAATTCGAAAAATATAAAAAATCAAAAAATATAAAAAACAAAAAATAGAAAAAATCAAAAATAGAAAATATCAAAAAATAGAAAAAATCAAAAAATATGAAATATAAAAAAATATAAAAAAATCAAAAATATAAAAAATTAAAAATATAAAAAATCAAAAAATATAAAAAATCAAAAAATATAAAAAATCAAAAAATATAAAATGTCTTGTCTCGTCTCGTCTCGTCTAGTCACGTCACGTCACATCACGTCATGTCACGTTACGTCACGTCTCGTGTCGTCTCGTCACGTCTCGTCTCGTCTCGTCTCCTCTTGTCTCGTCCCGTCCCGTCCCGTCCCGTCTCGTCTCGTCTCGTCTCGCCTCGCCTCGTCTCGTCTCGTCTCGCCTCGCCTCGTCTCGTCTGAAAATTATAAAAAAATTAAAAAAACAAAAAATATTAAAAATCAAAAAATATAAATATTCGAAAAATATAAATTTCGAAAAATATAAAAAATCAAAAAATGTAACAAATGAAAAAATATAAAAAGTCTCGTCTCGTCACGTCACGTCTCGTCTCGTTTCGTCTCGTCCCGTCCCGTCCCGTCCCGTCTCGTCTCGTCTCGCCTCGCCTCGTCTCGTCTAAAAAATAAAAATTTAAAAAATCAAAAAATATTAAAATTATAAAGATATAAAATTTAAAAAATATAAAAATATGATAAAAAAAATTCAAAATTATAAAAAATCAACAAATATAAAATACGAAAAATATAAAAATTTGAAAATATACAAATTCAAAAATTTTAAAAATCGAAAAATATAAATAATCGAAAAATGTAAAAATTTGAAAATATAAAAATTAAAAAATAGAAAACATCGAAAAATAAAATAAAAAAATATAAAAAATTGAAAATAAAAATATTCAAAAATTACAAAATATCGAAAATTATAAAAAATCGAAAAATATAAAAATTTGAAAACATAAAAATTCAAAAATTTAAAAAATCGAGCAATATAACAAAACAAAAAATGTAAAAATTTGAAAATATAAAAATTCAAAAATATAAATAATCGAAAAATATAAAAATTTGAAAATATAAAAATTTAAAAATGTCAAACCCCAAAAAATTAAAAAAGTCGAAAAATTTAAAAGATTGAAAATGTAAAAATTAAAAATATATTAAAATTTGAAAATTAAAACTCGGAGAAAATCGAACGTGGAAAGACGATGATTAATGACTAAAAACGAACGACAAACGAAAGTGACGAGCTAAGCGACAAAAAACGAAAGTTAATGACGAACGACGAACGAGAAACGACGAACAAACGAGAAAGAAAAAGAAAGTCGGACTAAAAGGTCGAAACCAGAACGACCAACGATGAGCGTCATAAGAAACACGACCAACGACGTGCGAAGAGGGTCGATCGGCAAGCAGTGAACGACGAAGGACGAACGACAAGTAGCCAATGACCAGATATTAAAAAAAGTGGGGGGGAAATATAAAATTTCGAAAAATATAAAAAATTAAAAAAACTTAAAATTAGAAAAATATAAAATTTAAAAAATATAAAAATTTGATAATAAAAAATTCAATATTATAAAAAATCGAGAAATATAAAATATCGAAGAATATAAAAATTTGAAAATATAAAAATTCAAAAATTTAAAAGATCAAAAAATATAAAAGTCAAAAAATATAAAAAAGCGAAAAATATAAAAATTTGAAAATATAAAATTTCAAAAGTGTCAAAAATAGAAAAGTATAAAAAGTCTTAAAATATAATAATTAGAAAATGTAAGAATTAGAAATATATTAAAATTCGAAAATTAAAACTCGTAGAAAACCGAACGTTGAAAGACGATGATTAATGACTAAAACGAACGACGAAGAACGAGTGACGAGCTAAGGGGGATATGCGACAAAAAACGAACGTTAATGACGAACGACGAACGAGAAACGACGAACGAACGAGAAAGAAAAAGAAAGTCGGTCTAAAAGGGCGAAACCAGAACGACCAACGATGAGAGTCATAAGAAACACGACCAACGACGTGCGAAGAGGGTCGATCGGCAAGCAGTGAACGACGAAGGACGAACGACAAGCGACCAATGACCAGATATTAAAAAAAGTGGGGAAAAATATAAAATTTCTAAAAATATAAAAAATTAAAAACCTTAAAATAAAAAATAATAAATTATAAAAAAATATAAAAATTTGATAATAAAAAAATTCTTTCGTCTTTCCGCTATCCTCTGTACTCTTTCGTATTTCACCTTTCGTCTTTCGTATTTCGTCTTTTGTTTTTCGTCGTTTGTCATTCGTTTTTCCTAGTTCGTCTTTCGTGTCTCGTCTTTCGTATTTCGTCGTTCATTGCGCGTCATTCGGTGTTCGTCGTTTCTCGTGCGTCGTTCTTCATTCGTTGTTTGTCTTTTCTTATATTTCCGTTTGTCGTTTGTTTATATATAATTTTTATATGCTTTGAATTTTAATAGTTTTCGCATATTTATCATTTTCGTTTTTTCTATTTTTTAGATTTTTTTTGTTTTTTCCACCATTTGTTTTTCTCGTCTTTCGTCATTCGTCATTCACTTTTCACCTTTCTTTCGTCTTTCACCACTTTTCGCTTCTCGTCTTTCGCCTTTCGACTTTCGTCTTTCATCTTTTGTGGTTCCTCGTTCGTTTTTCCTCTTTCGTCCTTCGTCGTTTGACGTTCGACGTTCGCCGTTACTGCGAACGACGAAGGACGAACGACGAAAGAAAAATAACAAAAAATACAAATGGTGGGAAAAACAAAAAATCTAAAATTTTGAAAAATATAAAAATTCGAAACATATTAATATTGGAAAAATAACAAAATTGGAAAAATAAATTTTCGAAATATGAAAAATTCGGAAAATATAAACGAACGACGAACGACGAAAGTCAACGACGAACCGCGAACAGGGAACGACGAACGTCTAACGACGAGCGCCGAGCTACAAACGACGAACGACCAACGAAGGGCGAAGAGCGACAAGCGACGAGCGACGAACGACAAGCGACGAGCGAAGAACGTTACACACACAACTAACGACGATGAACGACGAACTGCGAACGAAAAACGCCACACGACGAGCGACGACCGATGAATGGCGTACGACGAACGACCAACTGCGAACTACGAACGACGAACGAGCAACGACCTACGACGAACGACTATTGAGAAACGACGAACAAGGAATTCCTAACGTTGAACGACGAATGATGCACGAGAAACGATGAATAACGAACGACGAGTGACGAAAGACGAGGGATGAAAGACCAAAGAATTAAAACGAACGACATACAACGAAAGACGAGAGATGAAAGACGAGAGACGAAAGACGAAGAAAAAACGACCAACGACGAGACTAACGACGAACGACGAACGGCGAAAGATGAATAACGTACGACTAACGCCGAACGAGGAAAGATGTAATGCGTAAGACGAGAGCCGAAAAACGAAACGAAAGACGAATGAGAATAGACAAAAGACATAAGACGAAAGTCGAAACATGAAAGGCGAATGACGAATGACGATAGACAAAAAACACAAAAGGTGAAACAAAAAGGAAAAATCTAAAAATTAGAAAAAGCGAAAAATATCCCTATTTGAAAAATGTCAAAATTCAAAAGATTTAAATATTCGCAAAATATTCGTAAATATTCGGAAATTATTCGTAAATATTAAAATTCAAAAATATAAACAAACGACAGACATCGAACGACGAAACACGAACGGCGAACTTCGGAAGACTAAAGAGGAACGACGAACGACAAACGACGACCGACGAGCGACGAACGCGAAGCAAAGAACTACGAACGACGAACAGCAAACGAAGTAAGACGAACGGCGAACGCCGAATAGCGAACGGCGAACGCCGAACAGCGCACGGCGAAAAACGATCGACGAAGGACATTCGACGAACTGCGAACGAAGAACGACGAACTACAAACGGCGAACGACGTGCGACAAGCAGCGAACGACGTACGACAAACGACGTACGGCGAAACACTAAAGAAGAACAACTAACGACGAACGGCGAACGTCAAACGACGAAGGACGAAAGAGGAAAAACGAACGAGGAACCACAGAAGATGAAAGACGAAAGGCGAAAGGCGAAAGACGAAAAGCGAAAAGTGGTGAAAGACGAAAGATAGGTGAAAGGTGACTGACGAATGACGAAAGACGTGAAAAACAAATGGTGGAAAAAACAAAAAATCTAAAAAATAGAAAAAACGAAAATGATAAATATGTTACAACTATTAAAATTCAAAGCATATAAAAATTCTATATAAACAAACGACAAACGGAAATATAAGAAAAGACAAACAACGAATGAAGAACGACGCACGAGAAACGACGAACACCGAATGACGAGCAATGAACGACGAAATACGAAAGACGAGACACGAAAGACGAAGTAGGAAAAACGAATGACAAACGACGAAAAACAAAAGACGAAATACGAAAGACGAAATGCGTAAGACGAAAGGTGAAATACGAAAGAGGATAGAGGATAGCGGAAAGACGAAAGACAAAAGACGAAACATTAAGAGCGAATGACGAACAACGATAGACAAGAAATAGAAATGGTAGAAAAAAAGAAAATCTAAAAATTAGAAAAAGCGATTAATATAACTATTCGAAAAATACCAAAATTCAAAATATATTGAAACACAGAATGTGTTCCCTTACACTAATTAGAATATTAGTGTAAGTAATCAGTATATATTTTGGACTGCGCGGTACGTACGCCAAGCGCGGCGAACAACGACGGGAGCCAGCAACGGTCGCTACCGCCACCGTTGCCGCCGCCGCGAGGACAGCGTGAGAATGTCGGTTACGAGCTGGGCAGCGAACGGCGAAGATGTTCAGCCGTTAGGACAGTCAGGCCGAGCCGCCCGTCGATGAAGGACGTGGCCGGCGTGCTCCCGACCGGGAAATGGTCGTTAGGAGAATTGCGAAGAAGAAAGACGTTAGCGGAGCGGCGAAGAGCTCGCCGCTAATGCATGGATAAAATGAACATGCGAAGTAGTTTATAAAGTAATAGTAACTGTTAAACAATAGATAGGTGAAGTGAATACCGATAGTATTATGAGAATAAGAGTTCGGTGCCGATAGAACAATCGATTGCACTCGTATTAATTAGTGTGGCGAGAACAATATTGAAACTGTGTTGCGCGGAACTGTGACCAGCACGTGTGGCAGCCGCGGGTTGAGTAATTAAGTTCAGCGACGGAGGGTAATTAGAGAAGGGTGTGGCGCCGAGGTGCCAGGAGCAGCATAAGGAAGAATTCGCCAGGTTACCAGCCGGGGCGACCGCCCTGCCATCAGCCGCCGACGGCGCGCAGCTGCTACCGAGGTCGGCGACCCCTGCCGACACGAGCCATGCTCCAAGCATCGAAGTTATTTGGTCCGGGCCCCGAAGGTATGATAAATGCATATTACACCTAATCTTGGTACCAAGGGAGAGTGCATAAATATTGCCAGATCATGTATTTAACAAATTCAGCTTGCAAATAAATATTGTTCATGATTGTATTTTCTTTTCTAATTAACTCTCCCAATGTTATACCAACTTACCTCAGGGACCCATTCACGGAAAAGATACCCTCCATTAGGATTTTTTTGCAGTGAAATACCCGGCATCACCAGGTACGTCACAGCTGGCGCCCGAACAGTGTATTGCACTGATAGGTACGTCCCAGTGGCGGCATTGCCAGGTACGTCACAATATATATTCGAAAAATATTCAAAAAAATTTGAAATTCGATAAATATAAACAAACGAGAACAACGAATGAAGAGCGACGATCGGCTAACGACGAGCGACGAACGAGAAACAAAGAACGAAGTACGATGACCGAAGAACCTCGAACGCCGAACTGCGAGCTGCGAGTGCCGAACAGCGCACGGTGAACGACGATCGATGAAGAACATTCGACAAACGAGGAACGACAAACGGCGAACGACCAGTGACGAGCGACGAACGACAAGGAACGAACGACAAGGAACGAACGACAAACGACGAACGACGAATGCGAAAGTCTAAAATCGAACGACGAACGACGAACGATGAACGACGAACGACAAACGACGAAAGACGAATGGCGAACAGGGAACGCCGAACAGCACGCGACGAACGACGATCGGCGAAGGACATTCGACAAACGACGAACTGCGAACAAAGAACACGAACGACCTGCGAAGAGCGGCGAACGACAAGCGACGAGCGACGGACGACAAGCAACGAACGACAAACGACGAACGGCGAAAAACGAAAGACGAACGGCAAACGACGAACGACGAAAAAGGAGAGACGAAAGACGAAAGAGGAAAAACGAACAACGAACGACGAACAGCGCAAGATGAAACACGAAAGTCGAAATGCGAAAGACGAAAAGCGAAAAGTGGCGAAAGGCGAAAGAGGAAAAGCGAACCACGAACGACGAACAGCGAAAAATGAAAGGCGAAACGTGAAAGGCGATTGACGAACGACGAATAACCAGAAACACAAATGGTGAAAAAACGGAAAATCTAAAAATTGGAAAATACGAAAATGATAAATATGCGAAAAGTATTAAAATTCAAAAGATAAAAGGGTGTATAAACAAACGACAAACGGAAAATATAAAAAGAGATACACAACGAACGACGACGCATGAAGAACGACGAACGAGAAACGACGAACAGGGAAGGACGAACAACGAACGACGAACGACGAAAGACGAGTCACGAAGGAAGAAATAGGAAAAACGAACGCCGAACAACGAAAGACGAAATACCAAATACGTAAGACAAAAGGTGAAAGACGAAACACGTAAGGCGAATGACAAAAGACCAGAATTACAAGTGGAGGAAAAAACGAAAAATCTAAAAATTCAAAAAATCAAAGTTTATAAAAATTCGAAAAATATTAAAATTTGAAAAATATAAACAAACAACGAACGACGAAATACGAATGGCGAACGACGAACGAAGCTCTACAAGCGAAGAGCGACAAACGACGAACGAAAAACGAAGAACGACTATCGACGAACGACGAATGACCTACGACTAAAGACGAACGACGAACGGTGGACGACTAACGACGAAGGATGAACGTTGAACGACGAACGACCACGTCAAACGATGAACGAAGGAAGCTGAAAATCGAACGACGTAAGACCAGAAATAGAAATAGTTAAAAAACGAAACTCCTAAAAGAAATATAAATATTCAACAAATATAAATATTAAAAAATGTGAGAATTCGAAAAAAATAGATTTTCAAAATTTTAAAAAATTCAAAAAATATAAAAATGCGAAAAATTTTAAAATACAAAAATATTTAGAAACTAGAAACTACGAACGACGAAAGACAAACAGCATACGGCAAACGGCGAAGCGCGGACTGCGAACGAAGAACGAAGAACGACGAACGACGAACGACGAACTGCGCTCGAATAAATACGAACGAGGAACGAGCAACGACGAACGACGAACGAGCAACGACAAACTGCTAATGTAGGATGACGAACGATTGAGAAAGGACGAATAACGAATGACGAACGACGAAAGACGAACGATTAACGACAAACAACGAACAACGAACGACAATCGACAAAAATCCAAAGACGAGAGACAAAAGACGAGAGACGACATACGAAAAACGAACGACGAACTTCAAAAAATGAAAGATGAAAGTCGAAGGATGAAAAGCGAAAAGCGGCGAAAGTCGAAAGAGGAAAGACAAAAGACCATAGATGATTAAATATAGGCGAAGGACGAAAGCCCAGAGACCCAAATGATGGGAAAAATGAAAAATTTCAAATACGAAAAAACAAAATACAAACTTTCGAAAAATATAAAAATTTGGAAAATATATTCAAACGAAAATCACCGAACGATGACAGACGAACGGCTAACGGCGAACAACGAACGACGAACAACGTTCGACGAACGACAAACGGCGAACGACACACGCTAAGGTCGAACGTCCCAAGAAGAACGACGAACGGCGAACAACGAACGATAACCCAAGGGCGATAAGTGACGAGCGACGAACGACGAACGACAGGCAACAAACGACTAACGACGAACGACATACTGCGTTCGGCGAAAGACGAAGGACGAACATGGAACGATGAACGAACAACGAGCAACGACCACGACAAACGACGAACGTCGAACAATGAACGACGATAGACGAAAAACGAACGACAAAAGACCAGAAATAGAAATGGTAGATAAAACAAAACAACTAAAATTTCGAAAAAAATATAAAAATTCAAAAAATATAAAAATTGGAAAAATATAAAAAAATCAAAAAATATAAACAAACGAGAAACAACGAACGACGAAAGACGAACTGCGAACGACGAACGACGAACGAAGAATGACGAAGTGCGAACGAGAAAAGGCGCACTAGCAACGACGAACGACGAATTGCTAACGTAGAATGACGAATGATGAACGAGAAACGACGAACGACTCAAAACGAGAGACGATAGGCAAAAGACGAGAGACGAAAGACGGACGACTAACGACGAACGTCAAAAGACGAGAGACGGAAGACGAAGGAGGAAAAACGAACGACGAAAGACGAAATGGCGAAATGCAGAGAAAAACGAAGGACGCAAGACGAGAGACGGAAGACGAAAGAGGAAAAAACGACGAATGACGAAAGACGTAATAGTAAATACGGAAGACCAAAGACTAAGACGAAAGACTAAAGACAAAAAACGAAAAGCAAACGACCAAAGACGAACGTTGACCGACGAGCGATGAGCGATGAACGATCAGCGACGAGCGGCGAACGACAAGCCACGAACGACGAACAACGAACGACGAAAGAAGAACGACGAAAAAGCAGAATCACAAAAAAGAAAAACAAAAAATCAGAATTTTTAAAAAACAAAGAGATATAAAAATTCCCAAAATTATAAAGAATCAAAAAATAAAAAAATTGAAAAATATTAAAATTTGAAATGTACACATATTCAAAAATGATAAAAATTCGAAAATATATACAATTTTAAAAATTTAAAATATCGAAAAATTTAAAGAACGACGAACGGTGAAGGATGAAGGACGAACGACGAAACACGAACGACGAAAGCCCAGAAACACAAGTGAAAAAACGAAAAATATAAAAATTCGAAAAAACGAAAAATATAAAAATTCATTCGCCGTTCGTCGTTCGTCCGTCGGCCTTCATATTTCATCTTGCGTTTTCGTTTCTCGTCTTCGTCTATCGTTTTCGTCTTTCGTCGTTCGTTGTTCGTCGTTGGTCTTTGGTCGCTTGTCTTTCGTCGTTCATCGTTCGTCTTTCGTCTTTACTCTTTCGTCTTTCGTCGTTAGTCGTCCGTCGTGTTTCATTAGTCGTCCTCGTTCGTCGCTCGTCGTTCGGCGTTCGTCGCTCGTTTTTCGTCCCATTAGTAACTCGCCCCATTAGTAACTTCAAAGAATTAAATTTTCGTCGAGCGCGCGAGATTGCCGTATATGACTCAACAAGATCCGTTATGAGAACGGGAACTGCTTTTTCAAAGCAGTTACTAGGGTAAACATTGTAATTTTTTTTACCGAGATAACAAATTAATTGAGAATCATAAACAATCAAAATGAATATTTTTAATTTTTGTAATACATTATAACAATTTACTAAAATATCATGACCAATATTTATGTACATAATTTCCTGGACTGGAATACGACCTTTCGACCTTTTGTTTTTCTTTTGTTTCGTCGTTTGTCTTTCGTCTTTCGTTATTCTTTGTTCGTCGTTCGTCGTTAGATGCTTGCGTTCGTCGACGACCAAACGAATGTCGAGTGACGAACGACGAATGGCGAACGACGAACAATAACGAAGGGTGACGAACAACAAGCAACGAACGACGAACAAAGAACGACGAAAGACAATAGACGAATACGAAAGACCAGAAACTCAAATTGTGGAAAAACGAAAAATATAAAAATTCCAAAAACCGAAAAATATAAATATTCGAAAAAATAAAAAAAGTAGAAAAATATAAAATTCCAAAATATAGAAAATTTTTAAAAAATGGAAAAATTCGAAAAAAATTAAAATTAGAAATATATCAACAAACGATCAACAACGAACAACGAAAGACGAACGGTGAACGAAAAACGACGAAAGACGAATTACGAACGACGAATGACGAACGACGAATGACAAACGACGAATGAAGAACGACCAACGACGAATGTCGAGAGACGAACAAGGAAACACGTAGGGCGTTAAGACTAAAAACCAAAGATGAAAGACAAATGGTGGAAAAAACAAAAAAAATCTAGAAATTCGAAAAAACGAAAAAATAAAAATTGAAAAATATAAAAATCGAAGTATATAAAAATTCGAAAAATATAAAAATTCGAAATATATTAAAACCGAAAAATATAAATATTCGTTAAAAAATTAAATTCGGAAAACAAACCTACGACATACAACAAATGACTACTGATGAACGAACGGCGAACGACGAACGGCAAACGGAGAACGGCAAACTACGAACGGCGAATGACGAATGGCGAACGACGACCTAAGAACGACGCACGACGAACAAACGAACGAAAAACGGCGAACGACGCACGACGAGCGCGGTGCGACAAGTGACTAACGTCCCAAGACGAACGACAAACGATAAACAGCAAACGAGAGCGAAGAGCGACAAGCGACGAGAGACGAGCGATAATCGACAAGCGGCGAGCGACGAACGAGAAGCGACGAGCGACGAATGACAAGCAACAAACTATTAACGACTAACGACGAATGTGGAACGACGAACGACGAGCGATAAACGACAAACGGCGATCGCGTATGGCGAACGCGAACATCGAAGGACGAACGACGAACGACGACGAACGACGACGAACGACATAGAAGACGGACGATGAAAAACGAAAGACGAAAAACTATAGATGAAAGACTAACGACGAAAGACCAGAAACACAGAGTGGAAAAAACAAAAAATGTAAAAAGTCGAAAAATCATGGAATATAAAATTCAAAAAGATAAAAAAGAAAAATATAAAAATTCGAAAAATATAAGTCTTGTAATATGAAAAATTTGGAAAATATAAACGAACGACGAAAGTGTACGACGAGCGATGGAAGAATAAAGGCGAACGATGGGCAGCCAGCGATGAGCGACGAACGACGGACGACGAACGGAGAGCAACGAACGACAAACTGCGAACGAAAAATGACGAACGACGAAAGACGAACGACGAAAGACGAACGACGAAAGACGAACGAGGAACGACCAACGACGAATAACGAAAATCGAGAGACGAAAGACGAAAGAGAAAAAACGACAAACGACGAATGACAAATGACGAACGATAAAAGACAAACGACGAACGACGAAAGATGAACGGCGAAAGGCGAAAACCAGAAACACGAAAAGTGAAAAAATACAAAAAATCTAAAAATTCGAAAAAACATAACATAGAAAAATTATGAAATTTTGAAAATTATACAAATTCGAAAAAATAAAATTTAAATTATTAAAACTTTAAAAATATAGGAATTCAAAAAATATAAAACTAGGAAGAAGTAAACGAACGACGTACGACGAACGAGGAAAGACGAAAGACGAACGACGAAAGATGAATGACGAAACATTCGAAACACATTTAATGGAAACAACGAATAATCTAAAAAGAAAAAAATTGAAAAATATAAATTCGAAAGATATGAAAATTCAAAAAATATAAAATTTTGAAAAATGAAAAATTCGAAAACTATCAACGAACGACGAATGACGAAAGTGAACGACGAACGGAAAACGACGACCGCCGAGCGAGAAGCTCCGGGTGACGAAAAACGAACGACGACGACGAACCACGAACAAACAAACTGCGAACGACGAACGAGGAACCACGAACTTCGAACCAAGGACGACAAAGGACGAAGGACGAACGACGAGCGACGAGCGACGAACGAATAACGACAAACGAGCAACTGCGAACGATGAATGACATAGACGAGAGACGAAAGACGCAAGAGGAAAAACGAACGAGGAACCACAAAAGACGAAAGACGAAAGAGGAAAGACGAAAGACTAAAGACAAAACATGAAAGGTGATTGACGAACGACAAAAGACGAGGAAAACAAATGGTGGAAAAAACAAAAAATCTAAAAATTGGAAAAAAGAAATTGATAAATATGCGAAAACTATTAAAATTCAAAGCATAAAAAATTCTATATAAACAAACGAGAAACGGAAAATATAAAAAAGACAAACAACGAATGACGAACTACTAATGAAGAACGACGAACGAGATACGACGAACACCGAACGACGAGCGTTGAACGACGAAAGATGAGACACAAAAGAAAAAATAGGAAACACGAACGACAAACGACGAAAGACAAATTACGAAATACGAAAGTCGAAATGCGTAAGACGAAAGGTGAAATACGAAAGAGGATAGAGGATAGCGGAAAGACGGAAGACAAAAGACGAAACATTTAAAGCGAATGACGAACGACGATAGCCAAGAAACACAAATGGTAGAAAAAAGGAAAAATCTAAAATTAGAAAAAGCGATTAATATAACTATCCGAAAAATATCAAAATTCAAAATATATAAATATTCCAAAATATTCAAAAAAAATTAAAATTCGTAAAATATAAACAAACGAGAACAACGAATGACGAGCGACGAACGGCTAACAGAAAACGAGAAGCAAAGAACGACGAACGAATAACCTCGAATGCCGAACAGCGCACGGCGAACGACGATCGATGAAGACTATTCGACAAACGACGAACTGCGAACAAAAAACGAGGAACGACATACGGCGAACGACCAGCGACGAGCGACGAACGACAAGGAACGAATGACAAACGACGAACGACGAATGCGAAAGACTAAAGCCGAACGACAAACGACGAACGGTGAACGACGAACTACGAACAACGAGCGACGAAAAGAAGCAAAGAACGACGGACAACAAACGACGAACGACAAACGACGAACGGCGAACAGCGAACGGCGAGCGCCGATTAGCACACGGCAAACGACGATCGACGAAGGACATTCGACAAGCGACGAACTGTGAAGAAAGATCACGAACGACCAGCGACGAGCGACGAACGACAAGCGACGAGCGACGGACGACAAGCAACGAACAACAAACGACGAACGGCGAAAAACTAAAGACGAATGGTGAACGATGAACGACGAAAGAGCAGAGACGAAAGACGAAAGAGGAAAAACTAACGACGGTCAGATGAACGACGAAAGATGAAACACGAAAGGCGAAAGGCGAAAGAAGAAAAGCGAAAGGTGGCGAAAGGCGAAAGAGAAAAGCGAACGACGAACGACGAACAGCTATAAATGAAAGGCGAAAGACGAAACGTGAAAGGCGATTGACGAACGACGAAAGACCAGAAACACAAATGGTGGAAAAAACGGAAAATTTAAACATTTGAAAATACGAAAATGATAAATATGCGAAAAGTATTAAAATTCAAAAGATAAAAAGTGTGTATAAACAAACGAGAAACGGAAAATATAAAAAAAGATACACAACGAACGACGACGCATGAAGAACGACGAACGTGAAACGACAAACAGGGAATGACGAAGAGGGAACGACGAACGACGAGCGACGAACAACGAAGAACGAAATAGGAAAAACGAACGCCGAACAACGAAAAACGAAATACGAAAAAACCAAATGCGTAAGACCAAAGGTGAAAAACAAAATACGTATGGCGAATGACAAAAGACCAGAATTACAAATGGAAGAAAAAAACGAAAAATCTAAAAATTCGAAAAAAGAAAAATTCGAAGTAAATAAAAATTCGATAAATACAAAAATTCGAAAATTTTTAAAATTTGAAAAATATAAAAAACGACAAACAACGAACGACGAAATACGAATGGCGAACGACGAACGAAGCTCTACAAGCGAAGAGCGACAAACGACGAACGAAGAACGGCGAATGACCTACGACTAAAGACGAACGACGAACGGTGGACGACGAACGACGAAGCATGAACGTTGAACGACGAACGACCACGACAAACGATGAACGAAGGAAGACGAAAATCGAACAACCAAAGACCAGAAATAGAAATAGTTAAAAAACGTAACACCTAAAACTTAAATATAAATATAAATATTCAAAAAATGTGAGAATTCGAAAAATATATATAATTTCGAAATATAGAAAAATTCAAAAAAATTCGAAATATTTTAAAAGTTCAAAATTATAAAGAAACGAGAAGCTACGAACGACGAAAGACTATTCACGAACAGCATACGGCGAACGGCGAAGCGCGAACGGCCAACGAAGAACTGCGAACGAAGAACGACGAGCGACGAACGACGAACTGCGCTCGAAGAAATACGAACGAAGAACGAGCAACGACAAACGAGCAACGACAAACTGCTAACGTAGGACGACGAACGATTGAGAAACGACGAATAACGAACGACGAACGATGAAAGACGAACGATTAACGACAAACAAAGAACAACGAACGACAAAAATCGAAAGACGAGAGACATAAGACGAGAGACATAAGACGAGAGACATAAGACGAGAGACATAAGACGAGAGACATAAGACGAGAGACATAAGACGAGAGACATAAGACGAGAGACATAAGACGAGAGACATAAGACGAGAGACATAAGACGAGAGACATAAGACGAGAGACATAAGACGAGAGACATAAGACGAGAGACATAAGACGAGAGACATAAGACGAGAGACGAAAGAGGAAAAACGAACGACAAAAGACGAAATTGTGAAAGGCGGCGAAAGACGAGAGACGGAAAAAGAAAGAGGAAAAAACGACGAAAGACGTAATAGTAAATACGGAAGACTAAAAACTAAGACGAAAGACTAAAGACAAAAAATTAAAGGCAAACGACCAAAGACGAACGTCGACCGACGAGCGATGAGTGACGAACGATCAGCGACGAGCGACGAACGGCGAACGACAAGCAACGAACGACGAACGACGAACAACGAACGACAAAAGACGAACGACGAAAAAACAGAATCACAAAATAAGAATAAACCATAATAAATCAGAATTTCGAAAAAAACGAATTATAAAAATTCGAAAAATATAAAAATTTGAAAAATATTAAAAATCAAAAAGTACACAAATTCAAAAATGATAAAAATTCTAAAAATATATTTAAATTTTAAAAATTTAAAATTTCGAAAAATTTAAAGAACGACGAACGACGAACGGTGAACGACGAGGGACAAACGACGAAACACGAAAACGAAAGACGAACGACGAAAGACCAGAAACACGAAAATTGAAAAAACGAAAAATATAAAAATTCGAAAAAACGAAAAATATAAAAATTCGTTCGCCGTTCGTCGTTCGACTTTCTTCGTACGTCGTTCGTTTATATTTTCCAAATTTTTCATTTTTTGTAATTGTATACTTTTTAAATTTTATATTATTCGAATTTTTATATTTTTCGAATTTTTATATTTCTCGAATTTTTATATTTTTTTGTTTTATCGAATTTTTAGATTTTTCGTTTTTTCCACTTTTCGTGTTTCTGGTCTTTTGTCGTTCGTCTTTCGCCTTTCGACGTTCGTCCTTCATCTTTCGTCTTTCGTTTTCGTTTCTCGTCTTCGTCTATCGTTTTCGTCTTTCGTCTTTCGTCGTTCGTTGTTCGTCGTTCGTCTTTGGTCGTTTGTCTTTCGATCTTCGTCTTTGGTCACTTGTCTTTCGTCGTTCATCGTTCGTCTTTCGTCTTTACTCTTTCGTCGTTAGTCGTCCGTCGTTCGTCGCTCGTCGTTCGTCGTTCGCCATTCGTCGCTCGTTTTTCGTCCACAACTTGCCCCATTAGTAACTACAAAGAATTAAATTTTCGTCGAGCGCGCGAGTTTGCCGTATATGACTCGACAAGATCCGTCATGAGAACGGGAACTGCTTTTACAAAGCAGTTACTAGGGTAAACAATTTAATTTTTTACCAAAATAACAAATTAATTGAGAATCATAAACAATCAAAAATGAATATTTTTAATTTTTGTAATACATTATAACAATTTACTAAAATATCATGACTAATATTTATGTACATTATTTCCTGGACTGGAATACGCACATAACATATCCTAACAAAACACGTCCTCTGGAAGGGTGTACGGTCCATGAAAGGTCAAATATATACGTGATAACAAAGAAACTCATCGTATCACTTTTTAAATGACTAAAAATAAAGCAGAAATACAATTGTTCGGGAAGTAATATTTGTTTCTTAGCTCCTATGTTACAAAGCAACACTTGTTTCTATTAAATTTTTATTAAAATTATTAGTTACTTATTGTTATGCAATGAAATAAAACTGAAACTATAGTCTGATTATACACAAGAAACGCATGCAAATGCAATACAGAAAAAAATGTCTGAATTTACATACAGCGTCGCAACACATAAATATAAAAATCATAATTTTTCAAAAGAAAAAACAACAACAGATTTTTCCCACTTTTTGAACTCGATTTTAAAAATATGTTGTAAACCTTTGAAGCGCTCTCCAGAAAAATAAGCATTTTTGTGCGATTTATTAGATCATTACATTTATTGATGACTAGTGGGCCCGGCAATGCTTAACACACTACTGGTCACGTGATTAATCCATCACGCTACCCCGTCAAAAATTCTAATAGATGAAAGACTTTTTCGCGAGTGTGGGTTTGTCCTGGTTTGGACATGGTTGTCGAGCATCCTATTGTTAAAATATTATCAAGTTTGGGCACGCAATCGCTATAACACTCTCTTGGAGAAATTTGATTTACTTATCCGAGATTCAAGTAATCATTCTGGCCTGTATTTCACAATCGCAAGGACAAAACACTGGCAAGCCCTGAAAACGCGCCTGACCGCACGGCGGGTTGCGTACAATTCAGGGGCTTTTTAGGCGTCATCAACAACAGCCACAAATATCCAATTTATTTCAAACCACTCTCTAAACACTCCCTTTACCAATAAGAACAAAGTGTGAAAATTTCAGCAATATCGGTCGTGTAGTTTTTGCGCTTATGTGCGACACACATACGCACATTCCCTTTTATATATATATATATATATATATATATATATATATATATATATATATATATATATATATATATATAGATTTTGCATACAGTTGGCTTACTCCAGGCAAATCGACAGAATCAATTTGAAAGTTACCTGAAAACCCCAAACCAAAATCAGCAATTGCCATTGACAAAATAACAGTTAATTTGAATCCGCAGTTGAACATAACCTAACAAAATATTGGCAACTAAATGTTAATGAGTTTTGTAAAATCGTTATTTTACCTCTTGCATAATATGCGAGAGAAATTAAAATTTGGATTACGGGAGGAATAGATAAGTGTACTGTCGGTACTGAATAAGTGTAAGTGTATTCTTCTACTGTCCTTTTGCAGATCATTTATATATTTATCGAGGATATCTAGTAACCCCGTCCGTTCGTCAAAACTGAAGCGTTTTTTGAACTTGCCTTCCGTGTAAAATTCAATAGAATTTTTATATACATATAACGGATGATACGCCTAGGAATAGGCAGAGCGTACTCAAAAACTTCCTCGATATCTTCAATATCCTCTACAAAAAGGAACTGGTACATTCATAATATCAGCCATTCTGATAATCTCATTTCAAAGATTATTTCCGAAGTCTAAGTACAGAAAATCGGTGACATGGAAATAGACACTTTCTAAGTCAACTGTCCTCAAAATAACAAATAGGAAATGGAAATAGCTACTTACAAGCTTCAAAGTCTAAGTCAATGTCTAAGTTTTGTTCATGAACATCCCTTAGTGTTTAGAGCAGGTGGCCCAGGAACGCAGACACTAAGGCTTTGGATTACGTATAGAAACGTTCCCTTTAAACCTATTTTGATATGGGCATTTAATACAAGCTGAGCAAGCCCTTTCGAGCAAGACGTTTCTTACTTATGTTTGAATATATTTCAAACGTTAAACAATTCAATTTTTACTATACCCGACTCAAAATTCTTAAATGCTTGAGCAATTCTTACCTACGTCGACGTCCCATCCCGGCAGAGTAATCTCTGATTAATTCTAATTATTAATTTCTAATTCTAATTAATTCGAATTCTAATTAATTCTATCAATATAATAGGCTGATCTGCGGAGCCTAACTTTTAAAATAATCAGCTTTTTTCAAATACAATATTTACATTATTTATTGATTCCAACAACTTAATTAAACTTTGTTATTTTCTTTACTAATTTTAATTATTTCAATTACTTCTATTCGCATGCCATTAAATTGAAATATTAATTTCTTTGCTCTATTAAAGCATTTTCAAGGTCTATTAAATCTTTTCTTTGCAAAGATGTTCTCAGCGGCGCTTACTGTTCGTGAAGACGTTGAAGCTGCGATGACGTTGAAGTGAAATTGTCGGAGGTCCTCTTTTCTTGGATCTTGATGTGACGATTGAAAACTATTGCCTTATAATATGAATATCGGTTTCGCGAAATAGAAAAAACATTATTAAATAAACGAAGTTGATGTCACTATTATATAAATATTACACAGACTATTTTGTACTTTCCAGAATGCCTCGGATAGACATTTCTATTTCGACTTGTCTTAACGCATTGACTAAACGTTCTTGGAACATGAACAATTTTTTAAAAATTTGTTGCGTGTGTATCGACCTATCGCGTCTTCACGTCAGTCAAGTCAAGTCAAGTCAAGTCAAGTCAAGTCAAGTCAAGTCAAGTCAAGTCAAGTCAAGTCAAGTCAAGTCAAGTCAAGTCAAGTCATTTTGAACTCCTAATACTTCCACATGTGTTCGCTACCGCGTCTGAATGTCGACTTTTGAAAATAATTTGAGTCATTTGGAACTACCAATACAATTGTAAACTGTTGGACAAAAGGTAGTCTTAGTTTAGAGTAAAAACCTCTGGACTGTCGCATTGTCACAAGTTTTTTACAGTACGTACAAATGGTGAATTCCCTTTTCATAAGAGCAAAATTGGATTCTAAGACAGCAACAGGCATTCCTTATCTCCAGTTTAACTGAGAAAGAAAGTAAATAATAATGTCTCTATTGACAACAGGAGAAAAATAAATACCCTTCCACAAACAATATTTATTAAACAATTAGTAAGCTACAGATTCGAAGTTCTTAACCTTCATCTTCAGTGCATCTACAGAAAATTAAAAGGACATGCAAAATAACTTTGAAATATACAAAATGTACAAACACAAACTTATAAAAGTATACACATTATTATTCACACAAACAACTTATTAAATATGAGTAGAGGTGTGCTCCTTAAACGGTACTATTTTGTTCTCTGGGGGGGGGGGGCGAGGGGGGAAGGCCTACAGGGACTCTGAAAAGAGGGTTATGTTTCAAATTGGTTTGGTCAATGATGCAGTAGATTGTAGGCTTTTTTTACTACCTTTAACATTTCAAAATATTCTAGTATATTTGGTTTTGGGCCTTTGTTTTCAATATTGCAATATTTTGAAAATTGTATTGTGGTTAAAGAAATGTTTATTTTCAAAGAGGTGAGAGCCAAACGTATAGTGCTCTTGTTGCAATCTCCATGCTCGAGGGTGTTCCTTAATAATGTATTGAAGGGGAGGCTCAGATCGTAGTGCGAATTATATATTAATATAGTAAATATTAATAGTGCAGAATGTCATATACAGCGTAGTGAAAGAGAAGAGGAAAGTCGTTCAGGAGAAGAGGTCATAAAGAAAAAATGGAGATACCTGGAGGTAAAAAGCAAGAGAGGCGAAGTGAAGAAGAGGAATAACAAATGTACGGAAAGTGTTTCAGAGGCGATGCATTATCAGTTCTTGGAATGTTTGGTATGCATTACACTTAACATAATTATAAAATCATTTTTAATACCGGAGAAGTGCAATACACTAAATGAATAGTACAAATAATTTAAAATACAATGTTGACAGGATTAAGGAACAATATAAAAGCACAATCAATTTTATTGGTGCCTTTGGCCAATATATTGTAATAAAGATAGCAATGACAACTGTACAAAAATAGCTATGAATTAATTTTATTTGGAGCGCTTTTTGTACATATTATTTGAATAATTTCATTAGGATACACAAGAAAATATGTCATTTTTAATAACTTAAATGGCGTGGGAAGGAATGTAAAATGAGGATAGAGTAATTAGGTATTTGATAGATTTTTGAATTGAAAGAGTGGGGAAAGTGCGCCATTAAAAGGGGGCTGTGGTCGGGTTCTTGGTAGGGGGAAACGTGCGCAGGGCGTTAACCCAAATCTGTACGTCATTATTACTTACCCAAGTAGTAATTCATTTTTGATTTTTTTTGTAGATTTTTGTAAGAAAGTATTTGAATTTTATACTCGCTGGTAGTTTATTCCAGGCTCGGATAGCTGTGCTAGTGAATGATACTGAACGAAGTGTTGTGGCGCACTCAATGCAGAGCTGAGCCACGATATTGATTTAATTTCAAATTATTGAAATAACTGATGAGGCATGCTACGAGTACGTGGGAATCGTTAAGAAATAATCGTATATTTTAACAGTGAAGAAAGAAATAGAGAGTGATGTGATCGTCTTTTGTCGAGAGTAAGCATATGAAGTCTGATAAAAAATTCCGACACGTGATTGTAATTTCTTAGATCAAGAATAAACCGTAAGCATAGGTTTTATGCTATTTGAAGTTTGAGTTGTAATTTAAATGTAATGTTGGTCAGAAGAAAGCGCAATAGCTACATGTGGTGATTTGATGCGTATATCACATGTACTAATTGGTAGAAGTGTTCGCAGGCGTTTCAGCGAATGCATAGAGGCAAAACCTTAACGACTGGTTGAACTTTCTTGCTAGTTACAATGGAGGATGTTATCGACCGCAGTCTATGACCGGACCAAGAACTAGAAATTGACAATAATCTTGAAATTTGAATGAGATACTATAATACGATCGATCCAAGTTTCCGTGCTCTTTGAGTGGTGTGTTGATCCTAGAGGTAAAATTTCGAGGCACATGCTGTGGAAAAAGCACGTAAAGTGTTCTTCCGTGGGAGAGGGTTTTAAAAAGTTGAGAATAAAGTCACACATTTCAATAAACATGGTCATAAGAATTGATAACAGATGTTAAGGTTTTATCCTACATATCTATGCTGCTTGTGTTAGGAGGTAAATATAGAACAGTCAAGAGACATTTTTCATCAAAAGCCTAACTCTGATAAGTAGATATTCACTACATTGGCAATCTGTATATGTTGAAGAGCGTACACGTTTATGCCTAAGGTTGTTCCGAATGTATATACTTCCACCGTGTGAGGCGACTCTGGTCTTCCGATCAGCTCTTATTAAGGGTACCCTGGAATTTCTTCTAGCTCGGAACTGAAAGAGCGCTACAGCCCGGTTTGCCTTAAGAAAAGCGTATGAAAACACACATTACATATTATTTACGTTACTTTATATAAATGGCAGGGCAGAGGCTGTGCATTTAAGTGTGCAATGCGCAGACTGAGGAAGTGAGGATTAGGCGTATTTCTAGTATCAGGCTCTTGGAAGTTCGGGGAATGGGTCTGGCTACCCACAGATAAAATATTTACAGGATCTGAAGGGAAGAAAGAAGAAAGCATTTACTGAGGGTTTCCAGAAGAAAATTTTGGAGAAGAAAGAAAGGAGAATTATCGAAAAAAAATTGTGGCAGAAAGATTTAGAGAGGGAGGTGGAGGGGTGGGGGGATCCTATGCTACGCATGGGATTTTTCCAGCTGGTACCTGGTTTGCACCCGGGCACGATCATTATCATCTAAAATATAAAAATCAATTTTGTTTATTTGTTTGTTTGTTTGTACTTAATGCATTGCCGTACCGTTCATCAGATTGCGATGAAACAATGTCAACTTCTTGCTTGCACATGTGGGGAGAATATAGGCACCGTATGATGGGAATGTGTGTATGCCTGCGCACGTAGACGCGCGTTGATGATGATTTTATGCTGACCCAAGCACCCCTGTTCAGGCTCTCTACGTAACGCCGCTCTACGAAACCCGCATCACCCTGAAGTATTAAGAGTGTCTGCTACTGTGAAACAACGCCCGGGAGAGACAGGTACACATAGACGCAGAGAGAGAAACAAACAGAAAGACAGTCAGAGAGACAAAGAGAAGGATAGAGAGAGAGGCGGGGAGAGACGGAGACAGAGAGGGTCAGGGACAGTGAGAGAAACGGTGAGAGGAAGGGAAAGGGAAGGAGAAAGAGAGAGAGAAATGGAGGGTATGACAACGTCTGCAGGGTTTGCTTGTGGCGGTGCCGTCGTTGGTCCACACGTTTCGGACGCCAAAGCGGTCGACAGTAGCTTATAGCAATCCCAGGCGCGATTTCATGAGGACCTTACGAAATGTACTCATGAAATACCCCAGTATATTTGCAACAGTTCCGAGCTAAACATTTTATTGTATTTTCTGTAAATGATAAATTTCACAATGATGGTCTAATTTTTGCCAGTTATTTGTCGATCTAATCTGCGTGCCCTGTCGAAATCTTGGGAGTTAAAGTCTACACTTGGCAATCTTCTCGATGACTATTATCATCTTCATTGTGAGTTTCTTGCACGCCGAATATTTGCAAGCAGTTCCGTCGCTAGTATTTCTCGAGCTGGTCTTCCTTTTCTTCTGATATTTTTGGATTCACAATCTCATGGACACTTTGAGCGTATTTCTCCCCCAAACCTGTCAAAAGATCAGAATTAAAATTCATCGAGTCTTGTAGTCGTTGAATGAGGAATGTGGAATGTCGTTGTGTCCTCTTGCAAACAAATCGAAAGTCATTTCTAATATTTGATGACAGTCCAGTGTAATTATTAACATTTATGAGAAGAAATTATTCACGTTATTTGTATACACTTAAATCGAACATTAACTGACAGCTCTTTGTGGCAGGTGGTGCTTTATATTCATGTCGATGGCGAAGGTCACGTTTATATTCATCCGACGCGAGATCAAACGGCGTATATTTTCAACTGCCATCTAAGGTTACGCGGTCCCTCCTGGCACCAGCCGCAAGCAGCGCCCTCAAAATTTCCTCAATGCTGATCATTCTGTGTATCAGGATCCCACGCGAGGTCTAATGATGTCCGGTTCTTCCATAGTCCGCCCCAGCCCTTGAGGTCCCTCCTGGCGCCGGCCGCGAGCAGCGCGCGCACCGCTTCCTCATTGTTACTCTGCTCCGCCCAGTGCAGAGGAGTCTCTCCATCTATATTCCTCGCGTTGACGTCAGCGCCGGCGCGCACCAGCAGCTCCACGCACCGACCGCTGCGATCCCTCACCGCTGCCAAGTGCAACGCGGAACATCCCAACGGGTCGACAGCGTACATATCGGCGCCTCGTTGCAGAAGCAGCGACACCACGTCTGCATGCGCCTTCATGGCTGCATAAAGTAGAGGGGTGAAACCTTTTAAATCAACGCAGTCGACATCTGCACCGGAGTCTATGTGGCTTTGCACCTCATTTAGTATTCCTCTTTCTGCAGCACCACTCAACATAAGTCCCAAGGGGGATGGACAGATTCGTGCCCATTCCGTCCGTAACTTCGCCTCCCGCACCCGGAGCTCCACCCGCCGCCTCGCGCGTTCTTCCTCGTCTGCTGCTGCGCCCTGGTGGCCGGCGCCTGAGGGACTGGGGGAGGAGGTGGAGGAGTGGGGCTCCTCCTCACCGCCCGCTGCTGCCCCATCCGTCGCCGGTGCTTCGCGGGCGCTGGCGGCGGTGGCAAGGGACGCACGTGCTGATTGGAGCTCGTCTAGTTCGCGCGACAGGGCTTGAACGCGAGACACAACCGTCGCGGGGCAACGTAGGTCAATCACACGGTCTTCCAAACGTTGCAAACTTCCTTTCCCTCCAGATCTTTCCGAAGCTGTCGTTCTCTCCTCCACGGCCTTCACTCCCTCCTGCGCCTCTTCAAATGGCTGCTGTAGATCGCGGATGGCGTCTTCCGTCTCCTGCTGCTGCTGTTCCATTTGGCGAAGATCTCTGCGCAAAGCCGTCATCTCACTCCGTTCCTCATCTACTTCCTGCAGGAGCAAAACCATCCGGACAAAGCGCTCCATAGATTGTTTCTGCTGGCGCAGGGCCTCCTGAACCTTGCACTCCGCCATCTGCTCCTGCAGGCGGACAGCTTCCTGCGTCCTGCTCTCCATCGCTTGGTTCTGCGGGTGCACGGCCTCCTGTATGTTCTCCAGCTCCTGCTTCATACGCTGGAAGGCGCCGCCCGAAGCCCCTGCCCCTCCGACTCCAGTCGCTCCCTCACGGCCGCTCCGCTTGCGTCTCGGCATCTTGTATCTCGATCCTGCTGGAAGTCAAAACGTACACAGAATTATGATTGAAGGAACTCAACCGGTAAATATCAACAGGAAAAGCAATAGTCTTATGACAACGGAATGACTGACGGAAAGACAGACACAAAATTGATTTTCTGTAAGATAACATACATGAGTCTGCGACTTACGACATTTCTGCGAAAATGCATTCGTATACGAGAATATGAATATGTGTGTTTGATAGTTTTCTTTCAGTAATACTCCAAAAAACCTTGAATTCTAGAAATTTAAAGAAATATAAAGAAAATCGGTTTTTTTGCTATTGTAATAATCATCCATAAAAAATGAAAAACAGAAAACACGAGGATACGTTTTTGAGAAAGTGTTGTTTACGTATTTTTTAAATTGTTTTTAGTTAATATCAAACTACGGGAATGTTTTTTTGAAAAACTTGCACATTATTTAAAAAAATAATTTTTAAGACGAGATTTTTAAAACAAAATCCTTATTTATCCTTTTGTCGGTGTAGTGTGACATAATATTTTACACATTTGGAATTTTATAATAGTGAAAGACTTTTATAATATTGAACGGAAATCTGAGCTGAATTATTTTAATAAGTTTTCTTAAGAAAAAATAGTATTAAGAACTTTAAAGAAAAAGAAATGATAAGCACTTCCCGCGAAGATAGTGGAAACTAAACACATTTTGAAAAAAAAATACATAATACATACTATAATTTTGAAATACATTTTTATAAATTAAATTATATGCATTCAATAATGAAGTTGATGGAGAATGCCGAAAAAATGAGAAGACAGACGGACGTACAGACAGATGGACAGACAGACGGGTAGACAGACGGACAGACATACGGACGGACAAACAGACGGACGGACAATCACACGGACAGACAAACACACGAACATGCGCACGGACAGACGCACAGACAGACGGACCGACAGCCAGAGTGGGGATGCCGAAAACTGCAAGTTTTCGGCAATTCAGTTTGTTCAACGAGAATCGGATCTGCGCCTTTAAATGTGCTCGCGCCTCTGTACTAAAAATAAATAAATTCAACAATTTTGAAGAAAACATTTAAAATTGATTAAGACTGCATGTAAAAGTCTAAATGAAAAACAACTTTCAAAATTTGCAGGGCTTCGGGTTCGAACAGATTGATCGAGGAATACAAATTCTGTTGAAATGCGATTTGAGGTGACTGACAGACTTCGTATTACACGTAGGGGAGACCGGGGCCAGTTGTGACAATTTTCAATTAATTCAATTTTTGAAGGTGGTTATAAGAAATGGAAAAAGTAGAATGATAGTTTGTAAAAATTTCCATATAACTTTTTAAAAAACTCATTATGTTAATGATATATAAACAATTTTATGCAGCAGTGCACTTTGTCAAAACCTGTCCATCTACGGGGTACGTTGTGACACATAAAAGAAACTAGAATACTGTTACTGAAATATAATAGTCTCTGCAATGCTGATTCATTTATACAGCAACCTTTATTTAATCATTGTTTTCAACATCCTAATCGTAGTGAATGTAAACAATATTTATTTATTTTTTGTCGAAGATAGTAAAAAACTGTGTGACATGCTATGGGGAGAAATTAATTTGACGTTACATTTATTTTCAGAAGCAAACAAGGGACCATCTCAGCATTTGCTCAAGGCTAATTATCCGACACTTTGTCTCAAAGACACCTCCAACCCCTTTGAGACAAAGTGTCGGATAATTATCCTTATATAAAGAGCAGAGTATGTATATAACCGAGAATTACCTTCTGAAGAAACTAAAATCTTAAAAAAAAAAAAAGCGTGCGAACTCTATTTAGCCTTTACCTGCCTAGCGTTCCCGTATGAGCAAGTTCTACGAATCAGTAGCAAATTCAATCTTCATATCTTGGTGGTAGGGTATCTGGAATTGGAATGTAAGCACCCTTAATATTGCTGTAGGTTTTGGTTGGTGTCGGAATGGATCTTCGGAAGAGGCCACAAACTTCACGCAAATGATTTGCATCTCCGCACCGCCCAATAGACCGGGCAAGAAGAAAATCACGAATGATAAGCTCAAAAATAAAACTTTTTGTGAAGTTAGCCAGTGTTATGAAGAATAGTAAAACGCAAGTATGGCGGCCTGTAGATGTCGGCGTTGCACTGTACAATTTTTTCAATGTGCAGCGCATTTTGAAATTTCTCTATGAAACATCCGCTAAAGACATCATTAATAACTTATCCAAAAGCGATATAGATCCCCGCTCTTCCAAAATTATGTACAATACTACAGTAAGCAATCTGACAACTTCCGAAAAAAAAAAAAAACTAGCAACGGACGTACGATTTCTTAGAAAAGCATATATAGAACAATACCGACACGAAATAGCTGCAATCTGTAATAAAATAATTCTTAACTTACAATAAGTTTATGTTTACTTCTAAATTTCAACATTATCTTACTTCTATTAAGTTTAAGTTTCGTCGGAAAACAGCAACTGCGCGCTACACTGCTACAGCGCCTGCAACATCAAGAGACGCAACCCGTACAGCAGAGGCCGCTACGCCGTTTGCATTCGCCTGGATACCTTCGTCAATTGTCCGTGTTTGTAGACTGTAATATCTCTGTTGAGGGACCAGATAAAATTTTGAAATTATTACATGTAACAGTTTACTATGTTGTTAAAGTGCATTATTAAATTCAACTTTGAAATTTGACTCAAAATGTGTTTTAAAATATCGGGAAATATTCGTGAAAAATGCATCATTGTGCTTCATAATGCAGTTTATGTACTGTGTTGTTAAACTGCATTATTAAATTCAACTTTAAAATTTGACTCAAAATGTGTTTTAAAATATAGGAAAATTTTCGTGAAAAGTGCTTCATTGGCACCCGGCTTTTAATTGTTCATAGTTGAGTAAACATTTTTTTGGTACAAAATCAGTAGATAATGTTACGCTAGTTGATTTTGAACTTACGAGAAGGGGGGGTGCTAGCTTGACGTCAAGCACCCCCACTTTTGGATGTGGTTTTTTTATTGTTTATAGTTGAGAACAAAATATTTTATTGTGGTACAAAATTAATACATAATTAGTACAAAATTATAGGCTAATTGATTTTGAGTTTCGAACAAGTGGGGGTTGAAGCTTAACGCAGGGCTCCTGGATCCTATAACAGGGAGTTTTAGCGCCACGCGTAAGGTAGCGGCGTTATGCACTAACAGTCACGTGACGGAACTTGAAGTCATAACGTCTTACCTTAGGCCTAAGGTACGACCTTATACCTTCATAAATAGTGCACGCCTGTGGGAGTCTCTACGGGCACCTTGCAAACGGCAAAATGGCTGCCTAAAACAGGAAAGGTTGTTTTTTTCTAAATCTGATAAACCAATTCTCGGGTGATGGAGGTACTATTGTTCCTTACCCACACCACAATTCTGTCAAGAGTAAATGGAAAATGTTGGAACGGTGACAGGTATGAAATTCGTGAAAATGAAGTTACAATATCTTCCCGTTAGGTTATGTCTTGTGCTCATAAACAACACCGATTCGAAATTACGGGCTTCATTCTCATTGTGGAGGGCTAAAAAAACTCCTTGCACAATGTAGAATTGTTACACTCTCGACTCGTATCGTGGTTCAAATGTCACGCCATTAGCTTACGCTCTTGGATATATTACGCAATTTTTTTGTTAAACGCTTGAAATGCTTATTTTGTTATACTGCATCACGCAATGTCGCTATTGCTTAAACCCTTCTGAACGTTGTTCGTTACGACCATATAAAGTTGCCAATCACGTGATCAATAGAGTTTAAAAATGTCTCCTTACGCCTGACGCTAAAACTCTCTTAACAAGAAGAAAACGTACACCCCGGAGCAGGCCGACAACTCAATAACATTCGTAGCCCGTTCATCTCCGAGTATTTCGCATAATTCTCGTAAACAAAACTTAATTAAAAACTATCAACACATGTTTTTGAAAATGTCCCAGGATACATGTAACGTCCCTCAAAATGAAAATACCAATTTCAAATTTAAGGGGCAACGACATCAGGCAAATCGACTGAAGAATATCAATTTTGGAGAGAATGGGCTGAACAGTTTAGCCGTTATCACTGCTCACAGACGGACAGATCGACCGTCAACCGACTTTTCGGTATCGACAAATCACAAATCTTGGATTCTGGTTGCACCACGTGTAAGAGGATTTCCCCCCTAAATGAAGCAACTGGGTTTATCCACACTTACGTTACCAGGGCCCTGGAATAAAAGTTTTTCGGCCGAAAATTCGCCGTTTTTTCCCGCAGCATTACATTACTTTCTCGATATCGCAGTAGCGAGGAAGTAGAAATAACGCAATAACTGTACACTTCTTTCTCCTACATGTCGTGATAAACATTCAATTATAAGTTAGCTACGCCTACAATGCACCAATGAAAAGATGATGTCATCATGTGTCATCAGAATCCGTGCCTTGCTGATAGCGGCTCGGATCTGACGGCAGCAACAGCCGTGCAAAGTAGCAATCGGGAGACGAGTTGTATACGGTCGCTAGCATCATCATGTCCAGTAACCGAGAAGAAATTTTTGTTTTGGAAAGAGGCTTTAACTACTCTTCTTTTTAATTGCGAAATCGAACATACTCTAAAAATATTGTTAGGAACTTCAAAACCAAGAGACATATAAGTACAGAAGCATTTCATTTATCACAAACCATATTTTCTTGCTGAATATAGCCAATATGTCGCCCATATATTTTTAATATTGCAATATTAATGTGAAAGTCGAATGTTAGTGAATGTCTGATAATTTGGGTCTCAACGTTTGGCGACATCAGGAACAATTATAACAATTGCGCATCGTCATGCATTGTTTATATCATGGAGGTAGGATTATATATTCATAGCTCCATGGTTTACAGGTCTCTCCCGCTATAACCGCACTGATGAAATGATTTTGGCAGTACTTACGTATAAAACGAGACGACTATGTGTTTAGAACCGAAGAGATGAAATAATTTGAGGTGTAGGCAGAGTTATAACATCAAGTTGACGCGATGATACTCGAATTCCCTCAGGCGAAGTGCGTTCTTTTTGGGCGCGATGGCTGCGCCGATGCAGTGGGAACTCGGCGGACAAAACTGCGCCACACGACTTGCAGGCCGCAACAATCGATTCTTTGACAACTCATTCCCAGTCACGTGGCTGCCTTTGCGTGGAAAGAAATCGATAGAAGCAAAGGGAACTAGTCCAAATAGCAAGCTATTGTGCAAGTATACCCCCTTTACCCTTAGTTTATTCGTTAAAAATAAAATGTTTACAAAAAGTGCGGATTCAATGTTAACTATCTTAATATTTGTAACTTCATAAAAATCCAACAATAGATTACAAAAGAAAGAAAGAAAGAAATAACGATAATTGTTCATAAATTGGGTTCAAATACACAGAATTTTGGTGATTGACAATTAAAAGGAAAATAGAATCATCAAAATTTGGGTATTAAGATAATGAGAAGGTATGAAACAAAGAAAATAACCAAATATTATGCCCAGTCACTTTCAACTTTGAAATAACTATCAAATATTATTTTATTTCCTAAATTTCGCTGATAATTGTGGGTTTTATTTGATGTAGTGGTTACTCAGTTCTACAGGAACTCTTTATCAGACTTTTTCTTTCTTTTAAACAGGTTTTTTTCACGGATTTATTTGTGAATTATTAGTGTATGTTCTTTTGGGAACCTAACTCACCTGAACTTTACTAGCATTAATCAATCATTTTCTGCCAATTAAGTTCAATGATTTAAGAACTATATTTCGTATTTTGAATTGTAATATGGAATACAATATTTATATTGTGGAAATTGTGTTTTATTGATACACATTTTCAATTCTCAGATTTTCTCCTTTTTTGCCACCCAATAATAGAATTGAAATATGAGGTTTAAGAATGAAACTTGCTTATATATGAACATTTTTCATTGAAAAATGTCGAACAGTTTTGGGTAAAATGACATTTGACATATCAAATGTTACTTAAAATTCATTCGAAGCATGTACACCCAAAATGCTACAAATTATAAAAACACCTGTAATGTAAGTATTCAATACACGAGAACAGTAACCTACAGTATGAACTGCTTTAAGTTTGAAGTGCCAGAAATTAATAAACACTCATTTAAATATTGAAAATATAAGAGCACACCAATATATTAAAATCTTTTCATTAAGAACGGTTTTCCTAATAGTCATAGAGTACTGGAGGAAATTGTTATAAGTGCCATACACAAACATTGTGTGATATAAAGAAACTTTGAAACTTCATATTCAGTTACAAGCTTTATTTTTAACAGACTTGAATATTCCAACATAAAGTAATTTTAAAACAATCTTCTCAATAAATTGAAAAAATGACAAATACAGGAAGGATCTAAGTTCAAACGCTCCGCTGATCTATAGTCACAGACGCTCCGAGTGTGATTACTTAAAATGTGAAGAAAAAACCCCTCTGACGTCTTAATTTGTAAACTCAACACTGGTAATAAAATATTTTGTCTATGTTCACTCAGAGTTCATTTATCAGGTTTCGTTAAGGAAGAAAGTTGTGCACACTTGATTTCTCTCGTTGTAATCCTTCTCTTCTATTCTAGACAATTCTTCCGCCTACGTAGGCCACTAAACGAAACAGTTTCAGAATGGTATTTCCAACTAGTGCGGCACCGCCCCAGTCGGGACAGGCTCTAAGTGTGTGTGAAGGGCTGGGGATGGGACAAGGAAGAAAAGATCGCGTTGGGTCCGTTTGTAAGGGTACTGCTCCGGCATTCGCCTGGTGCTGATCAGAGGAACCACGGAACACTACCGCTTAGAGCAGCTGGCTGCTAGAATTCTCCTCCAGACAGCACCTGAATTCGACCTCGCTGACAACCTCGTGTCCACAATCGTGCAACTGCCGAGGCTAGAACCGCCCGGTCAGAGGGACTGCAGTGACATTAGTTGATACCCTGAGCCACCTCTCCTCCCCGTTCGATCTGCCCGAACTCGAGACTTGCGAGTTGAAACAGACATTTTGATTTTTGGGTTTTTTTTTACAAAGAGCTTGAAGATTATAAATAAAAATGACTCCAATTTTTTTAAAATAAACGTTATCCTCCGATAATGTAATGAACACTTAAAAAGTGGTGCGGGTCTCATTTTCGTCGAACTTTCTGAATTTTTAAAAGTTGAAAATTTTACAAATTATGCGACATTTTTGAAGGTCATTATTTTCAAGATTTCTCTTTTTTCAAATAATGCGAAATCACTATCAGAAGCAGAAAAAACTGTGACGTGGGACAAGAAATTTGTGTCCGATGTTCAATGTGCCCGTTTACAACAAGGAAAATGTACGAAAACCGAAGTTTCCTTTCTTTTAACGGTCTTGCACGATTATAAATCTACACATAAAATTTTCGCTTGGAACTGGAAAAATATGGTTGGTGAAAACTCTTTAAGATACATGAACCGTCTGATATTTAGAACAGTTAACTCGTTCAACATCCACGGACATACACGAATTACATCTGTTGTTGCAGATTGCAACAAAATGGAAAGGTTTTGGGATTTGGATGCAACAGAAATGCATTGGTTTTGGCTGGTCGCTTTGAGAGGAAAAATCTTGAACTTTGGAGATAGCTAAGGCAGTATTGCCGAAGCGATCTCGGACCGAAGGATCGCGAGTTCGACTCCCACCTCGGGCATCGTTGTACTGTGTTCGTCCATTCACCCCCTATCATCATCATCATCATCATGTCGTGTCATCTTCACAGTTACCATACCGTTACAAGCAATAGTTGTCGCTAATGAACTAGACGTTGATGCAATCTTAAATGAAAAAAATGTTTACTGCGGCTCAAAAAGCTTTAGAACTCCTGTACAGCGAACAGCATGCCCAAAAAGTTCGATGAATTAATGTCATATGTAAGTAGTTCACGTATACACCAAGGTGTCATTCCCAACAATAAAGAATGATTAGTGTTTCCGGCGAGATAACATTTAAGATCACTAGTCCCGTAAGTGCAGAGCATGATGTGGCGGTGATCTTCCACGCTGGAGGCTATCCGGTGCCGACATACACGTCGGCTGCCAGGTTTTTCACACCGAGGTATCTCCCCAGAGGGGCACCACCTCAGTGGAGACAATCTCATGGCTTCCGACATGTGTGGTAGTGTACTGCCTGTAAGGGGTGACGATGCGACAAGGAAGAGGCAGGAAAGATCGTGCGCGGTCGGTGGCTCGTTTGTTACGGAACTGCTCCAGCGCCTGAAGAAGAGTCTGAAGGAGATCGCATACTCAAAGACCCCCCCCCCCCCCCCCGCCGAGCTCATGACACAGATCGCTCCAGCGTCCCGCTCTGCACACGGCTAAGGTGGCACAGCGCAACAACTTGCCACTGCATGACTCTTACCGCAAGTGCTGGGGATCGGGTCCTGAAGCTGTCGAATTTTCGACACGAGACAGCCACTGCCAGTTCAGCCACTGTCTGGATTTATCGATTGATATTTGAGGGCACGTTAAGTGCTATTGTCATTAGTGTCTTTCGCGCAGGGATTGCTTTAGAAGTGATGACGTTTCCCCCCTAATGATGAGATCCGGCTCCGACCGACATGTTGGGTTGCGGGTATATCCCTCTCCAGGTATCTCTGCCATAGTCGGGGCAAGTTTCTGAAGCATGTGTGAAAGTATGGTGTGGTCTGTGTAGGTAAAGCGTGAGGAGGAGGAAGGAAAATATCAGGTTCATGATCCGTTTGTTAGAATACTGCTTTGGCGTTCGCATGGTGTTGATAGCAGAAACCACGGAACACTACCGATCAGAGCAGCCGACCGAGTGTCAGCTACTGAATTCGACCTAGATATACAAGTATATATTTGTAATTAGTGTCGAAAATACACCACCGTCGGCAGTCCCTAGGACCCGCCGCAGAGACAACGGAAATACTGGCTACGAACTAACTCAACCTGTTCAGTGTCCTGAGGAAAACCCTGGCGACCGCTTGAACTGATCGTTAGTTTTCGGTGATTTCTCCAACCAGTACAAGGCGAATGCCGGAACAGTACCACACTGTGGATATCAGACAGCACGCGGTCATTCCTTCCTCTTCCTTGAGAGCGTAGGCTTCCGCGGCCGGAGTCAGTGTTTACAGGGCATTCCTCAGGGCATTACGCCCTGAGGAAGGTCGCAGAATGGCGACCGAAACGTCGACACCTTCGCCATGGACGCGGCGTCACCCGAACAGCCTAGTAAATACTTCCTCTTCCTTGTCCTTTCCTGACCCCTTTCTTACTCTCTCTCTCTCTCTCTCTCTCTCTCTCTCTCACACACACACATACATACACTTTCACTTACGTGCACTACCACATACACATCAAAACCACAGACGAGAGCTTAGAGTTTTCCCCAACCAGGGACGGTGACCCTGCACGTGAACACAGAATAATAAACAACCAATGAATGCGCAGCTGCGGCGCCGGACGGTATCCCCGCCGCGTGCGGCAGGGCAGGGCGGCAGAGGGGGGGAAGGGAGGGGAGGGGAGGGGAGGGGAAGAGGCAAAGGGAGAGGGCGCGTGTGGAAGCCTCGTGGATGATGTGGAGCGTGAAAGCCACACACCCGCATATGGGACGTTTCTCCGCCACCGGTGCTGCTTGCGCCTACGTGACGACCACACACACACACACACACACACACACACGCACATGCACACACACACACAATACTGGCTTCCTTTGAACGACCGACTACGAAAATTATATCATCGGAAAGCCGGAGAGGGGGGAGGGTCTGGTTGGAGAAAGGAGAGGGGGGTAGAGAAAGGAGGGGGTCGCGTTAAGTCCGCGTGGGTGCGTTCAGGGAGTGTAAAAGGCCCAGCCGACGCCCAGGGGGGCATCTTCCTCGCCATGGCCTGCACGCGCTTCATCTGTGTCTTCGCCGCCGTCGCCGCCGTCGCCATCTGCTTCGCGGTGAGTTGATTCGCCCAAAACGAACTCGGACCGGCTGAGGTGGCTTAGGGCATCAAGTGACGTCACTGCAGTCCCTCTGACCGGGAGATCCTGGGTTCGAGTGTCAACGGCGGTGGTAGGATTTTCGGCACGAGCTACGTAGTTAGGTTGGATTCAGGCGCTGTCTGGGGGAGAATTCTAGAGGCCGGCTGCTCTGATCGGTATTTTTCCGTGGTTTCTCCGATCAACACAAATTATACGTAATGAATAACCAATTCATTTAATTTACACAATAATTAGCATAAGAGGATTATTATGACGTTTTTATTACTAAAATATATTAAAAATAGGCATACATATCATTCTCAAGGGAAAAAAACCTGGAGGAGGCGCGATTGCGTGGCGGTGTTTATGCCACGTAGGGCGAAGATCGATGTCGTTCGTCACTTCGGCTCCAATTTGTCGTCAATGTGAGAGGGACTTGAAGAAATCACCGCAATCTTGTACCTCAATTGATAACTAGAGAATACCTGGTTTACTGCTATGCTGAGTTCAAACATCAAGGCGCAGCGCCGTTTCATTTTCAAAGACGGCGTTAATACCGCGCGAGCGAGCGCCCGAAGATTAACAGGTTGACAGGGATTCGCCGTTGTCTCGCCGTTTCGCTGCCACCCCACTCGCGACGCTCTAGCCCGTCAACCTTGGGTTAATTATTAGAATCAAATGATCGCAATGAGAAAATAAGGTTGGGCTCTGGGACACTCGGAAGGAACAGTCGCAGGACCCACAACCTTGTCGAACCGTAGGGATGTAGGGAAGGACTGGAGCTACGACCTCGTGTCGTTGTCCAGTTGCGAATTTAGTTTTTCAGCCGCGGTGCCCATATTTCGGGCGAAACGCACGTCGTTAGTGCTAAAGAAGCGCAGAAGACAGGGTTGGGTACAGCCTCCAGTAGTGCCCATTTGAATTGTAGGGAAGGATTGGGACTCGTGTCGTAGTCTCCATATAGACGTCCAGTTGCGAAGTGAATTTTTTCAGCCGCGGTGCCCATATTTCGGGCGAAACGCACGTCGTTAGTGCTAAAGAAGCGCAGAAGACAGGGTTGGGCACAGCCTCCAGTAGTGCCCAGTTGAATTGTAGGGAAGGATTGGGACTCGTGTCGTAGTCTCCATATAGACGTCCAGTTGCGAAGTGAATTTTTTCAGCCGCGGTGCCCATATTTCCGGCGAAACGCACGTCGTTAGTGCTAAAGAAGCGCAGAAGACAGGGTTGGGCTTTGGGTAACAGCCTGCAGTAGTGTCCAGTTGAATTGTAGGGAAGGATTGGGACTATGGTCTCGGGACGTGGTCTCATTACATTACCCCTAGATTAAAAAAAGCGCCCTGTACCAAGCATTATTACAAAGGCGAAGTCTGGCAGACTACTCTCGGTCAAAAGAAGAAAAACTTATTTTACAATGGAACACTTAATTTAATGGAATGCACATGTAGTATGATATGAAGTTACAAAATACATTTTGAAGGGTTCTATAAATACGCCTAAATGATTGGACTCTCAGCTGACACTTGCTTGGTGCTGTTTACACATGGCTTTTGGAACGCGTTTGCACAAGGACCTCTAATGCGACCTTTGTTGTAAATATATTGCCCCATTATAACTGATAAAGGTGCAGAACAAAACTTACATGCTACAACACAAGAATATTGTATTCATTATTCCCAATATTAGCCAATAAAGTACCAAAAATATCACTGATGCAACTATAAAAGCGTAGCCTAGTGGACGAGACGTGTTAAAATAGCGTATACTGGAAATATGCACGCGGAAAACGTTACGTGAATTTGAATAATGTACGTACAATGACGGTACCTAGAGATTCAGAAACGAGGAGCGTGGGAAAGTGGGTGGGGGTAGTTGCGACATCTAACCGACGACGTCTTTGTGTTCTAGGGTTATGCTAATGTTTGGTGATACTCATGTCATGTTTAAGGTGAGCGCCGTGAAAATATGGCTTTGGGGATCGCAAGCCTTCGAGTTCTCGCACGAGATACCCACATGGGATTTAGCTTTGTTAAGGCAGTGGACGATTCTCATGGAATATTAAAGTAGGGTTTATCTCGTTACATTACGATTAACGACTCCAGTAAATACGTGAACGGAAGTAGTTCCAAGACGGGTATTTCCGATGGGCGACCCTTCCCACGTCCAATTTGGGGAGGAACTCATGTCAACGTTGTTTTCCGGCGTATCCGAATGTCAGCTGACGGGAGTATTAACGCAACAAGAGACAACGGGGTGGTGTTTAACACTGGGTACCCGCTCTGGGGACGAGACAATTGATTAGGGATTCCAGGTGTATCAACGGCTAAGGTCAACAGTCCCGTAAGTATAGTGCATGATTTTAACGCTCGGGTGAGGGAGTTTCCCCGCCGGATGGCAAGGTCCGGCGCCGACGTACGTTTCCCCAACCAGGTATCTCCCACCTGATGGACACCGCCCCAGCCGGGGCAAACTCTAAGCTCCCCACCGGTCTCCCGGCAGGAGCTAAGTGCGTGTTCCGGATGGGACGGTGCCACGCTGGGGGAGATACCTGGTTGGAGAAATCATCGCTAGCCGCCACATAGGTCGGCGCCAGATTTCATCATCGTGTATTGCACTACACTTACGGGACTGATGACCTTAGAATTTGACGCGCCCGGAGTTCTCAACGAAAAAAACCTGAGTCTTTTTTCTATTACTCTAAACGATTCTCTAATTTATACATACTGTAAATATTTTGGTCTAGAATATTGTTTGTAGAGTGAGTTACATTCATATCCGATTGCGATGTTGACATTTTACGAAGCACATTAAATGCCGCGTTTGCCTAAAAGGGTCAGCTTTAATTATACTAGGGATTTTTTCAAATAACTAACCTTCCGTGCCGAATGCAATTGACCGTAAAATTAGTGTAGTAAAATGATGGGACCTCAAGGGGGCAGGGGATTGCGGCTGGTGAGCCAAAGTACATGGCTGTGTGCTCGAACCCCTTATGAGACATGAATGCTTTCAGTTGTTTGAACCGGGAAGAGGGCGGCAATTGTAGTCCCTCGTGAGTCGTTGTGTGTCCCATTCTCATACATCTATATCATAATCCTTCAAAATCTCTTGACCAGCCCTCCTCCTCGTTAGATCCTTCGTCTCTCTTTTAGTCTTCGTCATCTTTCTAGTCCTCGTCCTTGTCGTTGTCCTCGTCCTCGTTGCACACCTCATCCTCGTTCCCGTCCTCATCCTCGTTCCCACTCTTTCTCGCGGTCAATATCGTGAGAATCATCGGAAACACTCTCGCACTCTTACTGAAGATCACTTTCAGAGAGACGTGTTTTCTTCCTGTGGCTTGTTTCGCAGGCCGTGGATGGGAAGGCCCACGACAAACGCCAGGTGGACGTCAACACAGGACTGTGGACCAGCGACGAAATCGGCGCCTACACCAACGACTCCAGCCAAGGCACCCTCGCCGACGACCAGGCCGCCATGACGTACGCCTTCACAAACGTCACGGTGAGTAGCAGGCGCCCTCCGTTGCCTAAGCTTTTACGGCCGTGAGAGCCACACCAAGGGCCTTGCAACTCGCCGTCCGCCGTTTCGCGCCGTCTGATCACGCGCCACCCGATTTGACCCCCCACCCCCACCCACGCTGCTAACTCGCGGCTTCCGATTGGACAGCTGCTCCAGCCAATCGTACTCGTCCTAGTCTTGTATATACACCCGAGCGCTGATAATCAAGGCGCATACCAGCCCTGAGAAAGACCACGGCACGATGGTCGAAACGTCGGCAACACAGCCTTCCACGCGGCGTCTCTCGGACAGCCAAGGTCACATGCACGTGACCCCGGCCGAGGAAGCCTACGACTCCTTGCAACTCTACGTCAAAACAGGGGACAAAGCTCGAGAAGGCGCTAGTGCCGCGAGGTACAGATGCAGGTTAGGCTCGCCAACTTCCGCACATAAAAATTGGCTCATTTGTAAGAAATGGGAAAATTGTCTTTTAAATGTTAAATTATTCATAATATACACATATAAGAAACCCCTGAAGAAAGCGCGAACATCTTTTGTAATATTACGCGCTTGCTTTCGTCTCGCAAACTCACGCGGCAGCCGCGCTCGTTAGAAGTATCAATGGCAGCAGTTCGTGTTTTAGTTCTGGTAAGAAGGTGCTGCAGCAGAGCGCGCCACCGTAAGGGTTTCCACCACGTTATATGGGAGTTGTAGGGTCCTGGTTGCCACCACGTTATATGGGAGTTGTAGGGCCGTGGTTGCCACCACGTTATATGGGAATTGTAAGGCCCTGGTTGCCACCACGTTATATGGGAGTTATAGGGATCTGGTTTCCACCACGTTATATGGGAGTTGTAAGGCTCTGCAGTGGCTCTGTGCACCTAGTGTTCTAGGCAGCGCGTCGTCCTTGACATATATATATATATATATATATATATATATATATATATATATATATACACGGTTGCTCCACATCTGTCGCCGTGCGTCTCTATTTGACTATATATCATCTTGCATTCCTCTTGTCGTCATAGCATCTTGCACTCCTTACTGCCATGCAAGTTTGGGTCTTCCTCTCGTCTGTCTTTCTGTCGACACCCATTGCAGGACTCGTTTTGGCCATCTTTCGTCTGTCATTCGCATAACATGACCGACGACCGTACCAGACAATTTGTTTTTTCTCAATTTCGTCAAGGATAGATTTCTTTACATTCATTTTCTTTCTTATGTCGTCGTTCCTGATGCTGTCACGTCTGCTATAACAGCAACTTCTACGCCAGAAGTCTATTTCAAAAGCCAGCACCTTCCCTCTTGTCTTTTTGTCAACCTCCCAAACTTCTGAACCGTATGTTGTCATGCTCCCAACTAGCGAGGAATAAAGACGTCTTTTAATAGTGTTAGTGATGGTTTTTTCACGATTAGAGTAGTGTATTCTTCAACGAGCGTAGAATGATAGCTATTTCTTCACGAGTTGATGCTCACGACTCCAGCGACGAAGGAGTGAATGCCGAAATATCTACGAGTGAATAATAGCTATTCAACTGGAGTAAAAGTCTATACTTTCTCTACGACTTTGAGATTGATGTTTTAAAAATACTAAATGGGCGTCTTAACCTTACAAAACGGCCACAGGATACTTAATGTTCTGTGACAATAACAATATTGTGACCCTCGCACACTTCAATCTCTGACCCTTTCGTGGTTCACCTGTCGTATGACGCGGCTGATAGCGCAGAGCTGTTGCTCTCTGTAGGCGACTGTGAGAACCCTCTGTCATGTATAATCAACTAAGACAAATATGATTGGCCGACTGCCGTGCCAGAATAATATTCTTACACGGAATGTAGAATCATCATTACTGCATCCGATAACGGGCAGAAATGTACACATTCTGGAGTGGTAGTAAAGAAACTCTATTCTACGTCAGGCACTGCATAGCCTTTGCCACGTATGATCTCCTCTATCATTCGATATCATTTTCTTTCCTATTGGTTACGCCCACACTAAGCATTTATTCGGCACTCTACATAAGTTAAATTGCAAGCACAATATCGATGACGAGCGTGCAATGCCAGGTATTTGGTATCTACACTAGTATGCATTCTTGTCCCTCACTAAATCTCACCGACTGGTTATTCTTCCCGTCATCACATGAAACTCTCCTCTTCTGGGGGAATCGTGCAATTTTCTTTGGCAAGAGGAGGAGCGTAGCCATACGTTGAGTCATGACTTGAAAAACATAAAAAAACTATCATGTTTACGTTTTTTTAAAATTTACTTATAACAAAATGTACATGTTGTATCATTCTTCTTCGTATTTGACAATTGTATTGTGTCTGAGACAGCGTTGCCTTGCTTTCCTGTCATTCTCACATGAACGCAGCATGATATTTCTTGGGTTTTTCTAAAGCACCCTTATTTCAGTCCTATGCTCTCCTTTGATATTTGCCATTCTTGTATCTACAGTATTAGAATATTTGTAATTGCGTGATATTTTGATATTGCTGGTCGTAAGTGCGTGGCAGAAACACTCAGTTGCTACAACCGTCTATCTTTATTTGTTCCTTCCAGTTGGTGGCAGCAAGTGTAGATTACGTCATGGGAAAGCTGCAGCTGATGCCTCTCGTTAGGAAACCACTGCCAGCATTAACATGACTCACAAACGTCAAACACAAATAAGTTTGGTACAAGGTATTATTCTTAAACTTTTCCCCCCAGGAAGCCCTCGGGAACGCCACCAGACAAAATATCAAGAACTTGAATGACGCGTGGAGAGCATTCACCAATAACGCGTCCGCCCTGCCCAACATCTTGAACAACGAGTACAAGATCGCGGTGAACATCTCTGCCAACTACACTAACATCTGGAACAACCAAACCGCCAAGTACTTGCAGAGGGGGTCCGACGCCTTGAAGAAAGTGAGTATTCCAGGAAGTTGCTTCATTGTGCAGAAGCAGACTGTCTTTGGGAGAGTTAACTAGTGGTGCTACAACAGCACGTACTTTCTCTCATAGTTTGTAACAGTTCCGCAATGTAATTCTGCTACATGAACCTGCAAAAGTGTTTTCAACCACCAACAAGTTTAGACGCTAGCGTTGACCGCAGATGGAAAGTCAGACGGACAGACAGACGTTCTCCTGCCAACTGATTTCTGGGTATCAAGGACAACCTGTTAGAGGAGGTAATTTTGTAGTATATTTAGGAACCCGTTTTAGTCACTTTTTTTGTTATCAGGGCCCGGTAATAAGCACCTGCCGAAAATTCGCATTTTCCCTGCGCACGATTCCAATACGTTCTCTTCTTACGAACTAAGGGCAAGGAAGTAAAAAGATCACAATGAAGTAAACCTCAACGGAAGAATCTAGGTTATTGTAAACGAGTGTTTTTCGCTCTAAGTGCATTCGAAGATTGCAGACAAAACATGAGTTACTGAAACGCTTCTACCTATTGTGAAGTTGCACACATTAATGAATAGAATCGTTACTTACCACTTAAATGGTTGATAGGAAATAAGTTAAGAATTGTGTGTGTTTCTGCTCTATACAATGTCGTCTAAGGTTTATTACACACACACACACACACACACACACACACATATATATATATATATATATATATATATATATATATATATATATATATATATATATATATATATATATATATGAGCGGAAATAGAGTTCAGGTTGTTTATTATTTTAATGAAAACTTTAACTCTCTGTTATACTTGATATTTTGTTAGAGAATATATGTAATGCAACAATATATGTTCAGATTTTGTCGGAAATACGTGAAGTGTTGTCTTGATACCGAAAACTCGTTTTCATTTAAAAACCTCTGTCCATTCGTCCGTTCTGGGAACAAAACCAGTGAACAAAACTAGCCCCAAAATTTGCACGACGAATTTTCACTGAAGTAAATGTTCTCCACTCGATGTAGTTGATATTGCAGCCCATTGAATCTGAAATATATTTTTATTTTTGTGGGTTCTTTACAAAAAGCCGCAACGACATTATCGAAATTGGCTCAATATTTGCTCCAACTTTTTATTTTTTGCTCAAAAATGCTATTTTTTTTTAATAAAGTCTGCATAGGTCAAACTCTCCAACAAAACATTTAAAAAAAGATAGTTGGGTTATTGAAATCTCTTATTCAACATTACATCTTTGAATGATGTTACCAATCATTAATATTAAGAGTATTTTTCGCGTAATTGTAACAATTTAAAATAATAACAAACGAAATTGCCACAATTTAAAACTATATGTAAATAGCATGTTTTCGAACACGGCTCTTATTTTTTAAAACCGTTTACTCAGAACTATGTTTGACTCAGAGCTAAATGACAAAAGTTCTAAACATCTGGAATTTTGAAAATTGCAGAAGTTCATTTTTTTCTAGTCTATCCCACACTTTTTGTATCAAAGCTGGTATTTATTTGTTAATGCAACTTATTAATAACTTTAAGATCTTTAAACCACTTTATATACACGCTTTTTAAAACATAGTAGTTTTGCGTAAGTTTGAGATTTGGTGACAAAGTTCAATGTTCTTGAAACCTGCTCTATACCTTCAATATTGAAACTAAAGATTTCTTTCTTAATACAATCAATTTATCAATATTATGTGTTTAAATCATTCACAGTACACTTTTAAAAACATTTTAACACAAAGAAAACAAGTAGTTTTTTTCGTAATTTTGAGGTACATTGTTTGCGTTTTTCAAGTGATGACTGAAGTATCAAGATCGAAAATGCAGTAGAAAATTTTTTATCGAGGCCAGCAATACGAAAAAAATGCGTTATTGTAGTAGCACAAAATGCTCCAAAGAAAGGAGACGAGATGTGGTAATCGTGTGATATTGACGCGTAGCCTACGAGCCATACCTTTCTAGAATCTTGAATTACCTCCATACCTAGTATGTTAAGTCAACAAACGATATTTTCTTTTCAATTAGACTCCTTCTAACTTATTTGACTATGGCAGTTCACTTGGCGTTTCTTGTCTATCCAATAAAAAAGTAACTTCGATGTTGTTTCAACATTCTTCAGCACTAGATTGTAACTTCTTCCCCTTCAAAACTCATTTGTCCATAATATGGTAAATGATTAGTTCAAATGTTTCTTAAAAAATGAGTGTCTGAAAACGTGATAGGTGTTGATATAATCTTTCAATTCACATATAGACTTTTCGGAATAATTTGAGGATGATTTTGGAATGATTAATTGTATTAATTGTAATGTTTACTAAGTATGACATTAATTTGTTACAGATATTCGGCGGTCTTTTCGGTTAGCTGAAACAGCAATTCTGGTTGGTATTTTCCAAGAATGTAGTTTTGATAATTGTCAATAATCCTATTCATGATATTGCACTTCCATGTAGTCACCATGTATTTTCTGAGTAACACTAGAGAAATAAAAATGAGATTCTTGTAATGGATTGTGTTTTCATTTCCGCCTTTAAACATTCAAATTTTAATAAAGTTTAATAAAATCCACACATATGTAGCTCGGTAATCTTACTGCAAATGTTCATAAATAACATTATATATTGTATTTAGTACATTGGGTATTCATTAATCATGTTAAATCAAAAATAAATACAAAGAATTTAATCCATGAATAGGTATGATGTTCATAAGTATACATCATTTCATTGATAAGGGAGAATGTACACTCTTGAGTATTTGTGTGAGTAAAAATGAACTGCAATTAGTCATAGAAAATGTAAATTAATCGTGCAATTTACAAAAAATAACTCTGTAAAACAATAATAGTTTACAAAAGGGCACCCAAAACACTGAAATCGCAGTTTCGATTCTGCCTTTCTGATGCAGCAAAACATCACCATGAAGGAAGATTACATACGTTTTTCAACAATTAATTCTGCATCATTAAAAAGACAAATGTACTTTTTGAATTTGAGTTTTTATCAGTTACATTTCATCTGAACTTTGCTGGAAAATACTATCTCTTCAGCGAGCTTGAATGACACATGATTGACTGATACATGTTGGCACAAACTTTACAATATCATAAAATTTACAAACTACAATTTCACGGAGGTTTTTGCGATTTAAAAAATAAGAGGAAGGCAGTGCAATTCTGACTTCAGATTAGGATTCAGCGTCGAAGTACGTCGAGAATCATGTGTCTAGTCTTTGGGATGACAAGGTTTTTGTGTGTGCCTGTGTTATAAATATCCCTCTCTTGATGCTCCGCTTTTAAAACATCCCCTGTCTTTGCAAGAATATGCTACTCTCTGACGCTCTTACTCTTTGAAGCTCTCAGTGGATGAAAGTGTGTTAAACTAGTCAGGTGCAGAAGAAATTTATTCGCAAGGGTATTTGCAAATAATTCGTACTACTCGTTAAAACATTACACCTTTTTTAAAATCAAATTTAGTCAATCAAAAAAAAATGTTACTTCCTATTAAGATAAAATTACAAGTACCTTAACGTATAACATGATTCTCTCATATAATTCGGAAGATATTTTACTTTAGGGAGAGTTACAATGCAATCATAGGGATCCCATTCGTTTGTCCGACCATCGCATGGTGAATTGAATTGAATTTGCCTTATTTTACGTGGCGAGGCTCAGGCCATTAGGCCTGCTCTTCCGTCTGACCACGCAAATTTCGCTACGTTCCTTTCACCAACTAGCAGAGAAAGGAGGTACTTCTTGGGCGAGAAACAGGCGATTTGAATTTAGCTCAGAGGCGTCATTTAGGCTTGAGGATCTTTTACATGCAAGTAAATTTACTAACATGGGACAGCCGGCTTTACTTCCCCTCCGAAGGAAGGCGTACGAAGGATTTTTTCGCCCTTAAAAATCAACGGTTTCGATCGGGTTTGAACCCGCCAACTTGGGTACAACAGTCCGACACGCTAACCGTTACACCATCGCCATCCCATGGTGTTGGTGGAAAAACCGAAAACTACAGATGAGAGCAACCGGACTAATGAATTCTCCACCAGTCTGCGGCTGAATGCGACATAGCTGACAAGTGACTGTCGAAAATGCTGACACCGACGGGACTCGAACCTCAGGACCCTCCGCTCAGAGCCACTGCACTGACATCACTTGATGCCCTGAGCCACCTTTGGCGGTGTGATGATAAAAGATCAAGTATTTAAAGCGGAGGGTGGAAATGAACAAACGTAAAACATCACATTACTTCTAGGCTATCTAGGGTACTGACGAGTACCCTGAAGAAGCCTGCGACATGACAGGCGAAACGTCGGCCTATCTGCCAACGACGCGGCGTCACGCGGACAGCCTAGAAGTAATGGACTCGAGCCGATGAAGCCTACGTGTACGTAAAACATCACAGCCAACCACACAATCCTGATCAATCTTTGCGTTGGCGGAGTCGGGTATTTATCGGAAGGCTGGGAAGGCTCAGACAGCTTCTGCTGGCAATAGGGCGCGAATGTTTCTCCAGAGACGAATGTTTAAAACTCCAAGGGTGCGGAAAACGAATCGACATTTAACGAATCGACCTATTTTGGGTTACAATTTCCTTGATTTGGAAAGCGCGTTAGGCTACCACTGGAAGGCTCTGGTCAGAGCGGGACGGTTGGAGAGCAAGCCGAAGGAGAAAGAAGAAAGCTTGCCTTGAAGAGGTGGTCTTGTAGCCTTGGAATTTATGGCTGATGGTGGAGAATGAGGTTTGGAATAGACGTTTGCAAATAGCGTCTCTTAATACTAATTTATTGGGACGAAATCCCTGCGCA